>JAPIVC010000363.1:0-57500 GCA_030586385.1 Camponotus fellah
TCAGTCCTAAAAACAGTCCTTAATAATAATCTTAACTCATGACTTTGAGAATAAGGGCAAGGTCACGGCTGAATGTCCCTCGTTGACCTCTACAATCCTTATGCGTAACATTGCTCCCTAGCAGGTGCATTTTCGAAGACATTCGCGTTTTCAGCCTAAAACAAGCGTTTGACCTTTATGTGATCTTCAGAGGTCAAATTTGGCAGTGTTCAAGGTCATATCCGAACGTAAAATTTTCCGCTCTTTTCATTTCTGGGGTCAAAAGTATGGGGTCCCATTTAAAAAAATAGACCTGACCTTGAAATGATCTTCAAGGTCATTGTCAAGGTCAAATCCAAGGTCACCGTCAGATAGCCAGGAAAAAGTCATAAAAGCTCAGTACTTGACATTTTTTCTAGGACTCATATTTTTCGAGTTATTTTGCTGTTCCGGTACTTTTATGACACCGTGTATATATATATATATATATATATATATATATATATATATTGTTTTATTTTAATTGCCCCAGACAAATATCTCGAACAATATGGAAAATATGAAAAAATATTTCAAAACAAAAGTTGTATGGTTTCAAAGGGGACATGTAATAGTATCATTGGTTTACCTTTGGATAATTGTTTAAAAATCATTAAGATTACCTTTAATTTCTTAAATAGAACCCACTATTTTCATTACATAGGATTCTATTGAATAAATTGATTTAACCTTAATATAACTTTCAAACAATTATTTAAGATCAAACCAGTGGCACCATCATATGTCCACCTCGAAACCATGCAACTTTTGTCTAAAACATTTTTTTATACTTTTCATATTTTTCGAAATATTTGCCTGAAGAAATTAAAATAAAACACCCTATCTATATAAACACGGTAAATCATTTTAATGTTCAACCCCAAATTTTTCTATTCCTATGCATTTTACAAAAAAAGTTTCAGACAAAAGTTGTTTAGTTTCGAGAAAGCCATAGGATAATACCATTAGTTTGACCTTGAAGAATCAGTTGAAGATCACGTGAAGGTCATTTCAATTTTTTAAAATGGCATCCCCTATTTTTTATTACGTATATTCTTGTAACTTATCTCGAAAACTTTCCAAAACGCTATATTTGAATCTTTTTTAACGTAAAACTTCCTGAGATATTTTAAATTTCATTACAATATTTATGACTCCTGTCAGTCGAATATCTCGAAAATCGAGTTCGGCAGCAAAAAATGTTTCAGACAAAAGTTGTCTGGTTTCAAGAAGGCTATAAGATGATACCATTGACCTTCAAGAGCTAAAAATAAGTGCCATCAAAAAATTTATTTTAATTTAAAAATTTAAATTTTTAAATGATACTTCTTATTTTTAGCTCTTGAAGGTCAAACCAATGGTACCATCTAATGCGTCGTCTACAATAAGACTTTAAGATTTAAGATTTCAGAAATTGACCAATTACAATTGAATTTAAAGAAGAATAATAAATATGATTAGTCAATTTCTTAAATTTTAAGTCTTAAAGTCTCATTATAGACGTCGCTTTACAGTCTTCTTAAAACCAAACAATATCATCATAATATAAAATTTAAAATATCTCAGGAAATTCTGCATTAAAAGGCTTCAAATATAGAATCATAGAAAGCTCTCTAGGTCAGCTACAAGAATATGTATGTAATAAAAAATTAAGGGTGTCATTTAAAAAAATTGAGGTGACTTTTAAATGATTATCGAAGGTCGAACCAATAATACCATTTTATGGCCCCCTCAAAATCATAAAACTTTCGTCTGAAACATTTTTCTCTAAAATGCTTTGTTTCCAAAATAATTGCGTACGTTGATTAAAATGACTCACCCTGTATATATATATATATATATATATATATATATATATATATATAAAGTATCTTTTATTTTGCTGACTTCGAATTTATTTCATTATTTTAGTCATATATTAATAAGTAAATGTAACAACAATTTAATTAATTACAAAGGACTCATTTGTTGATGAATTTTATAAGTATTACTGTAAAAACATACATTAATCTATCGATGTATCTAATAAAAAATATAAGTATTAATTAAAAATAACAATTTATAATGAATTTTTTAAATTTTATTTATAATAAATTTTTTTAATTTTATAGAATATTTTTCCATTATGAATAATTATAAAAAATATTGAAATCATGAGAATTTTCCTGAATCAATATATTTAAAACTGCTGTACCTTAATTTATCGAAATACCTGATAAAAAAATTATATAAGTTTTACAAATAACAATCCATAATTATTAATTTTTAAAACAAAAGAACAAAAAATTCCGAAGTCGATAAAATAAGAGCCACTCTAATATAAATTTTATATATAGGGTGAGCCATTTTAATTAACGCACGCAATTATTTCGGAAACAAAGCATTTTAGAGAAAAATGTTTCAGACAAAAGTTTTATGGTTTCGAGAGGACCATAAGATGGTATCATTGGTTTGACACTGAAGGGTCATTTGAAGATTACATGAAGGTTACTTCAATTTTTTTAAATGGAACGCATTATATATTTTTGCATATTCTTGTAGCTCATCTCGAGAACTTTCCCAAAACACTATAATTAAGTTAGTTTTTATTATGTACTTTCCGAGTTATGAGGCTTGAAATCATTTCTTAATTTTACATAAACTGTAAAATATCTTGTAAAATATTCATTTTTTGATTATCTTATCTGAATACTTTTATGTACAAAATAATGAGAGGAATCAATTGGTGTAAAGAAAACACATAATTGTTTCGAAAAAAAGAATGTAATTTGCAATTAACAATTACAATTTTTTTCTTTAAAATAACTATGTTTTTTCTTTACACCAATTGATTCTTCTCATTATTTTGTATATAAAAGTATTAAGATAAGATAATCGAAAAATGAATATTTTACAAGATATTTTACAGTTTATATAAAATTAAGAAATGATTTCAAGTCTCATAACTCGGAAAATACATAATAAAAACTAACTTAATTATAGTGTCTTGGAAAGCTCTCGAGATGAGTTACAAGAATATGCAAAAATGTATAGTGTGTTCCATTTAAAAAAATTGGCCCTCACGTAACCTTCAAATGACTCTTCAAAACCAATGATACCATCTTATGGCCCCCTCGAAACCATAAAACTTTTATCTGAAACATTTTTCTCTAAAATGTTTTGTTTCCGAAATAATTGCGTGCGTTAATTAAAATGGCTCACCCTATACAGGGTGTCCCATTTTAAGTGTCCATCTCAAATATCTCTCTCATTTTTTATTTTAGAAAAAATGGTTCAGACATGTTTTGTATGGTTTCGAGGGGGCCATAAGATGGTACCATTGGTTTGACCTTGAAGAGTCATCTGAAGGTCACGTGAAGATCACCTCCAACTTTTTAAATTTAAGACAACTGTGTGTTTTCTTTACACTAATTGATTCTTCTCATTATTTTGCACATAAAAGTATTAAAATGAGGTTATCGAGAAATGAATATTTTACAAGATATTATGTATTTTATGTCTAAATACTACAACTTTCAAGTCTCTTAATTCGAAAAATATTTAATGAAAAATACTTTATCATAAGTGTTTTGGAAAGCTCTCGGGGTCAGCTATAAGAATAAGCAATAAAAAGTAGACAGTTCCATTTAAAAAGTTGGAGGTAATCTTCACGTGACCTTCAAGTGACTCTTCAAGGTCAAATCAATAGTATCATCTTATGCCCCCCTCGAAACCATATAAAACATGTCTGAACTATTTTTCTCTAAAATAAAAAATGAGAGATATTTGGGGTGGACACTTAAAATGGAACACCCTGTATATATACTCTTTACATACATATTGTATATAATTCTTTTAACTTTTGAAATTGTTAATAAATTTAATTATTATAATAGTCATTTTTGTAAAATATAAATATGGCACAAATGTCTAAAATAGTATAATATATTCTTTGACTCTTCTATTTTACATTAAATAAATACTATTTTTAGGATATTCTTGTCGTAAAATATTAGAATCATAAAATTAATTATTAAAAAAATTCTTTTTTATTAATTTACAATTGTTTATATTATAGTATTATGTACTGGAGTTATGAACTATAGTTTAGAACTGACACGCCAAAGAAAATGTGTTCTTATTTCTATTACATACATATTAAAATTTATTCTACGCATTCTTAAATACATTGCAGGAAGATAGTTCTAATCTATAGTAACTATCTATAGTAATAGCAATGATAATACACACTGAAAACTAATAAAAAAATTTATCAATAATTTGTTGCCAAAAATTAAAATAAATTGTAAACAAGATAAATACTTTATACAATTAACTTTTAATTTCCTCTAAGAAATTAACAATAAATCTTTTTATTAATTGAAAAGTTAATTGTTTATATTAATACAACTGAGAATATACAATATAATTTAAAACACACATAAGAAAAGACATTTATTCTTGTTTCAACGTATATTTATTTAAGATATTTTTTTCTGGATTTATTCAAAATATTTAAAATGGTCTCATTTTGACATTTTATGTAGATTCATAAAATACTTTTTTTTACTTTATTAGAATATTCACTAAAGAATATCACAGACAATACAAATCTATTCTATAAATATCCTTCAATGAATATTTTAATGAAGTGAAAAAAAGTATAGTTTATAAATCTGCATAGAATATCAAAAATGAAACTATGTTCTAAATATTATTCCGAATAAGCTTAGAGAATATTCTGAATAAGATTTCTAGATTACATTAACGAAAAGAAATGTTCTTTTACATGTATATGTTCTAAATTGTACTGTAACATCCCAGTCACACTAATATAAATATATATAATTAACTTTAAAATAATTTTTTACAAGAAATAAAAATAAGTTGTACAAAATACGTTTCTTGTATTATACAATTCAATTTTGATTTCTTCCAGGAAATTATTGATAAACTTTTAATTTCCAATATGCATTGTCATAACTATAATATAAAAATTGTTATCTTCTGACACAATTTATATTTGAACAAAAAGTGCACGCAATCAACTTAGCCTCATATACAGTTGACGTAAAAACATGTATATATATATATAAAATATATATATATATATATTATATATATATATTATATTATATTAATATATATTATAGTTATAACAATGCATATTGGAAATTAAAAGTTTATCAATAATTTTCTAGAAAAAATCAAAATTGAATTGTATACAAGAAATGTACTTTGTACAATTTATTTTCATTTCTTGTAAGAAATTATTTTAAAGCTAATTATTTATATTACTGTGACTCGGATACAATTTACAACATACATGTAAAAGAACATTTCTTTTTGTTAATCTAATCTAGAAATCTTATTCAGAATATTCTCTAAACTTATTCAGAATATTTAAAACATAGTTTCATTTTTGATATTCTATGCAGATTTATAAACTACTTTTTTTCACTTCATTAAAATATTCACTGAAGGATATTTATAGAATAGATTTGTATTGTCTGTGATATTTTTAATGAATATTCCAATAAAGTAAAAAATATATAAAAGAATATGTGTTTCTACGTCAACTATATATGAGGCTAAGTTGGTTGCGTGCACTTTTTGTTCGAATATAAATTGTGTCAGAAGATAACAGTTTCTATATTATAGTTATGACAATACATATTAGAAATTAAAAGTTTATCAATAATTTCCTAGAAGAAATCAAAATTAAATTGTATACAAGAAACGTACTTTGTATAATTTATTTTCATTTCTTGTAAAAAATTATTTTAAAGCTAATTATTTATATTAGTGTGACTGGGATATTACAATACAATTTACAACATACATGTAAAAGAACATTTCTTTTTGTTAATCTAATCTAGAAATCTTATTCAAAATATTCTCTAAACTTATTCAGAATATTTAAAACATAGTTTCATTTTTGATATTCTATGCAGATTTATAAACTACTTTTTTTCACTTCATTAAAATATTCATTGAAGGATATTTATAGAATAGATTTGTATTGTCTGTGATATTCTTTAGTGAATATTCTAATAAAGTAAAAAAATATAAAAGAATATGTGTTTCTACGTCAACTATATATGAGTTGTAAGTTGGTTGCGTGCACTTTTTGTTCAAATATAAATTGTGTCAGAAGATAACAGTTTTGGGATGTACAGTACAATTTAGAACATACATGTAAAAGAACATTTCTTTTTGTTAATCTAATCTAGAAATCTTATTCAG
Source organism: Camponotus fellah (assembly GCA_030586385.1). Classification (NCBI taxonomy): domain Eukaryota; kingdom Metazoa; phylum Arthropoda; class Insecta; order Hymenoptera; family Formicidae; genus Camponotus; species Camponotus fellah. The sequence goes on from JAPIVC010000363.1 coordinate 6,244, forward strand.
AATATTCTCTAAACTTATTCAGAATGTTTAGAACATAGTTTCATTTTTGATATGCAGATTTATAAACTACTTTTTTCACAATCACATTAATATAAATAATTAACTGTATTAATGATGAATTTCTTACAGGAAATGAAAGTGAATGATGTACAAACATCTTAGAAACAATTTAATTCTTGCAAAATATTATCAATGGAAAGAGACTTTTCATTAATTTCCAGTATGCGTTATCATTACTATTATTAATAAAAAAACTAATTACCTTTTTGCACAATATATTTAAGACACGTATCTACCCAACTTTATGCACACAGTTGAAATAAATATTTGATCTAAAATAAAATCAATCAAATCAGTCAAAGAATATATTGTACTATCTACGATTTTAACAATTAAAGATATTTGTTTTATAAATAAATATTATATTATACATATATTTATACATAATACATACCTTCTCTATTCTCTTTTCTTCTTTTTCCTCTTTATTTATATCAATTTCTAAATAGACACTTTCTTGTACGTACTAAATGTTCATATGTGATAAATATAACCTCACAATACAGTCGTAGCGAAGTCGATGCTACGCCACCACTCACCCTCGAACCTCGAAATGCGCGCTCATCCTAATCAGCATCATTATAAAAAGGCCTCAACGCTTCGAGATATTACGAGTTATCGACTTAACATGCACTTTTTAAGATAGGAGGATATTTGCACTTATAATTTTATAATTATATAATATTTATTTATAATTATATAATATATATATATATATATATATATATGTGTGTGTGTGTGTGTGTGTGTGTGTGTGTGTGTGTGTGTGTGTGTGTGTGTGTGTGTATCTTATGATATAAAATCTTTATTAATTGTATCTATATCTTATTTCTTTCATTATACCTTTTCTTATTAGCCTGAGATTTTACTTCACATTTATCGATGTATCAGATGGATAGCAATTGACTATCAGATAAAGAATTTCTTAGAATCTCAATAGAGACTCTAGAAATTCTCTTTGACAGCTAATTGCTACGTTCGGCAACGTCGACAAACGTTAAGTGAAATCTCAAGCATGGAATATTCAAAAAGAATATTCCAAAAAGATTCCATGAAAATACGTAGAATGTTCTCTGAAAGTTCATTTTATATCCAAGAAATGTTCTCATAATATTTACGGAATGTTATTAAAATATTATATGTAGTAATTATAATATTCATAGAACATTCTATAAAATATTCATAGGATGTTCACAGAACCTGACTTTTTGTCTACTTTTAATGTTCTATTGGAGGTTCATAGGAACTCCAAAGTATTATACAGGAACATTCTAGGAATATTTAAATATTCTCCAATGTTATTCTATGAATGTCTATAGAACATACTTGTGTTGTCTGGGATAAAATAGCAATAAAATGTTGGGAATAAACAATAATCTATACGGATGAGATCCACCAGCGTTATTCTTGAAAGCACAATAGAGGACGTTTGACACGATCTGGAAGCTAAACCATCGATTTTTCGAGGTTTTGTCAATAACATTTTTTGTTTGAGATGTCTTGAACTACAAAATATCAAAAATTCAGACAATTCCACCGAAACCTTTTTTTTCATATATTTTGTGCGGGGTCCTTTATTGGTTTTACAGTGAATTTTACTTTAACAATTGTTAAAGTCTGATCGCGAAAGTCATGTTGTATAAAAAATTTTAAAAGATTTTATTATGAGATCGATGTACTAATGATATTAATAATAAAATAATCGTCACTTTATGACGTCAAAATAATGTCATATCAAGATGTCAATATAAAATCATGTAACAAATTAGTCATTTTGACAACATATGATTAAAAATGACCAGTTTGAAACGTCAAAATGACGTGTGTTTGCCTGGGATGAAAGTGTAAGTATGATTTGCAGTTTTAAAAAATAATGTGATGTTATATTCGTTTAACAGTCTAATAATTGAATCGTTTTTTTTTTTCTAGATTTTCCAGTTTAATCATTGTTTTATAATCTTTTCACCATCTAAAAAATAAATATATTTGTCTTAGTGTTTTCTATAATTCTTATACACAGTCATAAGTCATGTTACAAACTTATAAAACTAATTTTAATAGTGAAAGTAGAAAAAAATTTTTTAAATTAGTATATATATAAATAATAACAATCATTCAATATATAAATTAAATTTTCTGTAAAAATGCATTTTATTTGATCTGTTAAAATTAATTATAAAAGAATGATATTTAAAAAATTAGAATAAAAGAATTTTAAAAATTGTAAATATTATACTACTGTTACTATTTTTTATATGGTATAAAATGTTATGCTGCTATTACTATTTTTATATTATTATTTTTCATAAAATGTTATAATTTTTCTAAAGCTACTATTTATTAATGGGTACAAATAAATAAAAAAATTCAATAATTTATATTAGTTTTTATTCTTCTCCTTTTATCTATATTTATCACATGTGTTATACGTTAGACTCAAAAATAAAAAAAATATCACAAGATTGAGTACCAATAACAGATTGCACATATGATTACATAAGGTACACAAAGAAACAATCTTAAATGATTGACATTAAAATATAAAACAAAAGAAATTTAAACATTAACATAAAATTTAATAAAATAAAATATTTAACTTTAATATTTTGAAGTTAAAAATAATTTATATGTTAAATTATTGTGTTATGTTATATTGCATGCATGGCCATAGTTTTGCTACCGTAATAACTCCTATTAAGATATGTTAAATTTTTACAGCATTTAATACTATATATGAGTGGATATAATTTGACCACGTTCGAATTGATTACGGGTAAATTTGACCACGTTCGAAATGGCTACGTTCGAAACGGCCACGTTCGTAATGGCCACGCGTTCGTGAACTTGATATTGAATTGATATTGATAATTTAAAAAATTGGTAAATAATATACTATTATGGATGAACCAGCGGTAAGTATACTTCATATTTAGCTTAAATTGTTCTTTTTAGATCGATTTATCTCAGCTTTAGTTTTCTCTTACTTTTTTATTTTCTTAATCTTTTACTTTCTTTATATATAGAATACTTGTAAAATTATTGTTTTTGAAATTATTATTGCTTTTATTTCTTTTTTTTATCAATTTATTAGATTCTATAATGTTGAATAATAGTTTATTGGCGCATTTCATTCAAATTATTTTATTTTTCTATTGTAATATTGTTAATTGTTGTTTGTTATATTTATCTATCGCATATTAAATATTTTGTTATTTTTTAAAAGTATTTTACACCTTGCATTGTGTATAAAATAGGCAAATATTATCAAAAAATATAATTATGACAAAAAAGTATATTAACTCTATATATTATTAATATTATTAACTCTATGTTTGTTAACATTCTTTTCTTCCATATTGATCAATATTTTTCTGACTTTATCAGATTTGTAGAACTTATAAAAGGAGATTACAGAGAGAGGCAGTTAGAATTTCATCCAAAAGAATGAAGGATATATTTTACCATATATATCAGCCAAATGATAATGATGAGAATATTCAAAGAAATAATAATAATGAGAATAATAATAATGATAAATGTATTGATTTAGATGAAAATAATGTGCGCAATGATTTTGAACAAGCTAATTTTATAGAGTTTATAAGTGATAACGACAATATAGAATTGAGTAGTAATAGTGAGGAGGATGAGAATATAGATATTGAATCTAATATCAGCTTACAAAATGAAGGACAGAATGATAATTCCGATAATAGTGAAGATAACAATGAAAATGTTCTTAATCTTAATGAGGCTGAGAAAGAACAGTACATCATTCAATTAATTCGAGAATGGGCTTTAAAGGGAGAGCATCTTTCAATGAAAAAATTGAATAGTCTACTTAGAAAATTAAGTACTGTTTTTGTTCACATTTCTAAATCTTATAAAACTCTGTTGAGTACTCCAAGAAATTTAGAGATACATGAATTTAATAATGGATCACTGATGTGGTATAAAAGTATCAGAAGAAATTTAGATACTATCCGGTTAAAATCATATTTACATATGTATGATAGAATTATAATTGATATTAATATAGATGGATTACCACTATTTAAATTTTCCAAAATGAAGTTTTGGCCTATTTTAGGCTACCTTACAATGACAAAAAAATGCTCCTTTCATTATAGCAATTTATTTTGGAAAAACAGATCCTCAAGATTTAGAAACTTTTCTTGGAAAATATGTGAATGAAGTAGAAGATCTACTTAATAATGGTTATGTCTTTAATAATAGGAAATATTTATTTCAAATAAGACATTATATTTGTGATGCACCTGCTCGTTCTTTTGTGAAGTTTGCATAGGTCACTGTGGCTATGCTTCTTGTGAGAAATGTATCTGTTGTAGGCGAATGGATTGAAGATAGAGTGACATATATTAAGTTGGATGAAAATCCAAGAACTGATTATTCATTTTTGCAACAGACTCAACCCCAACATCATCAAGGTCATTCTATATTGGAAAGAATCAATACTGGAATGGTATCACAATTCCGATTGAATAGTCTGCATCTTGTATATTTAGGTGTCTTTAAAAGGTTGATCACACCTTGGTGTAAATGGAATAGTTTATGAAAACTTAATAGACTTATCGTTGCTGCAATATCAAGAGCGCTAAAATTTCTTTCAGATTATTGCCCTCAAGATTTTAACAGAAAGCCACGATCATTAGAAGAATTGAAATTTTTCAAAGGAACAGAATTTTGTAGATTGTGTCTGTATGATGGTATCTTAGCTTTTAGGGATTTTTTGAATGAAAATATTTACAAGCATTTCCTTTTATTACATTCAGCTATATATATATATATATATATATATATATATATATATATATATATATTATCAAATCCTGTTCTGGTTTATTCTATGAATGATTAGTTAAGAACGTTTATTACACATGCTGCTACTATATATGGAAAGAAGTTCATAGTATACAATGTTCATGCACTATGTCATTTGGCAGAAGAATGTGCTTTACATGGCCACTTAGAATGTTTCAGTGCATTTAAATATGAAAATTTTTTGAAATCCATTGGAGATTTACTTCAATCTGGATACAAATCTTTACATCAGGTTGTCAATAGAGATTTCGAGAGGAATATATCTATACCAGTTATATTAGAAAATAATGCTTTAAAAATTAAATTATCTAAAAAACACACACCACAAAGTTGAAGTTGTGCATGGAGTACATTATAAATGTATTTCTATAGATGATGTCATCCTGCAAACTGGAAAAAAAGATTCATGTTTTATATCAATTACTGATGAAATAATAATTATTGAAGATATTGTTTCCAGTGAAAACTCAATATTTTTAGTAGGAAGATCATTCTAAAAAATTAATGATTTTTACACATATCCTCTTCCTTCATCTATTCTTGGAATTGTATTTGTCTCTGAAAAAGTGAAAATTTGAAAATTTTGCCAATATCTGAAATAAAAGCTAAATGTTGGTTTATGCCAGATCGTTGTGACTCTTTTTATGTATGCCATTATTACATACATTTTCAGTTTTTCAAACACTGCGATAATCTTAAACCTTTCATAATCCAAAATTTCCTTATATAAAAGTATGCATGTTATATGATTTTATTATTATCTATATCATATCATTTCGAATTAGTTACAACCACTAAAGTTTATAATATTAATTTTGTAATTTAGTTTGTAGTATTAAAGTTTGTATCCGAAAATGATAAAAGTGATGAGGAAGAAATTAATTATGAAATTGGCTTTTCGAAATGGTTAACTGATATTAAGAGCAAATGAAAGGTTTTATCTATTGGCCTCTGATCAAGATGCTGGTAATTTTGTTTAATAGAAAAGAAAAACCAGTAAATCGATCTTGGTCAAAGTATTCAGTTGAAGTCCTAAGATATTACGGTAAGTTTTTGAACTTAAATTATTATATTAACATTTGTTGTTTATTCCATTTTTTTACTATTTTAATAATTATTTATTCTATTTTATTGCAGATCTTTATATAAAAGCAAGAGCTGCTATTAGAGGTTTTGTGGCAGAAGTCTATGAGACTGAAAAAGAAACTGGAAGGAGGAAACGAAAAAGAGTACGAAATAGACTTTTTGAAGATACTGATTCTGATGAAGAAATTACAAAGCGCAATAAGAAATCAATTCCAGCACCGCCAAGTGTTCCGTTTAAACATATACCAATCAGGAAGAATATAATACAAAATAAAGAAAACGAGCTTACTAATTCTCATTTAGTGACTTCCTTTTCTCCTTCAAAAGTAAGTTATATGTTCATAATGAATATTAAACTTAATTTTAAGAAATCATCAAAAATTTTAATGTTCTTGAAAATATCATCTGTTCAGATATACTCAAAAAGCAATATTTTTGAGAAACTGAAGAAGAGAACACAGGAAATAAATAACAGTGCTTCTTACACAGTCATCACACTATGTTAACTTCACATGAATCCAAAGATAGCAGTATCAGAAAATCATATTGTAAGAATAAATCACCTATTAAGGGGACGTCTCCAATAACTGCAGAAAGTACTTATATACTTTTCCACAAAGCTGTGTTTCCTCTTTTGATGTAGCTGAAGAAAGCTTAACATATATCGAACAGACTAATACATCAAATAAAACACGTCAGACTAACATTAAGTGTAGAGATAATATGCAGAATGTTCCAAGTTGCTCTTTTCATAACTCTCCTAAGGAGACTACGCAAATGAGACGCTTCAGTTCCTTTAAATCAGGATTTCATGAACGCATTCTTTTTACTTCTCCAGCCAAAAATTTTTCTGAAAATCCTGATGTTGGTAAGTCTTATAAAATTTAATAATATAATATAATGTAATAATTTAATATTATTTTTTAAAAATGTATTATATTTATTTCTTTTTTAATATTGGTAAAAAAGATAAGATATCAAAAGTGGAAAAACTATGTGAAAGAATATACGTTCGATTAGAAGAAATTAATAAAAAGACAGATACAATCATTATGAATCAAGGAAGGCTCTCAGGTCTCTTCTTCCGAATGAAAAGAGACTTCAAAAACCTGTAAATCTTCCAGCTCTGCCTGTTAAAACAGAAGATCAATTGAACATATTGGAAACATTTTTAGAAGATGAGAATAATCTTGCAGCTGTAGTGAGTAAATAAATATTAGGTGTACAAATAAGTTTCCGCGGTTTGACAAAAGATAGCACCACCAGAAGGTCATGTTGAAATTGTCAGATGTAAAACGTAATATCCTAAGTTTCGTTATCTGGCAACACCATAACCTTGAAGTATTAGTGATTCCGTATCAGCATCACGTAATTTTTTTCGTGCGAAAATGTCAAGTTTTGTGCCGAATAAGCGTCATTTGCGGGAACTTTTGATTTACTTCTTTAATTTGAAAAAATCTGCAGCTGAGGCGCATCGATTGCTTCTAGAAGCATATGGTGAGGCTGCTTTGCGGGAAGAGAAGTTGTCAGGAGTGGTTTCAAAAATTTAAGAACGGTGAGTTTGACGTGGAGGACAAAGAACGCAGTGGAAGGCCGAAAGTGTAGAAGACATGGAATTGGCAGTATTATTGGAGGAAGATTCGTCCCAAACGCAAAAGAACAAAATTAATGAGATTGAGTCGGGCATTCAAGGGAAAAACGCGCCCATTACTACTCCAGACACGACAAAATTATTCTCCTACACGATAATGCTCGTCCACATGTTGCGGCGGCAGAAAAAACTTACTTGGAAACACTCAAGTGGGAAGTTTACCCCACCCGCCATATTCACCAGACTTAGCCCCTTCTGATTATCACCTGTTCCGGTCGATGGCACATGGTCTGTCTGAGCAGCGCTTTACATCATATGAAGATACCAAAAATTGGGTAGATTTGTGGATAGCGTCAAAAAATGAAGAGTTTTTCCGACATGGTATCCGAATGCTGCCAGAAAGATGGAGAAAAGTGGTGGCAAGTGATGGAAAATATTTTGAATAAAACGTAATGTACCGTTCCTTCACAATAAATTCCTAATTTTTTATAAAAAACCGCGGAAACTTATTTGTACACCTAATATTTTTATATGTTAATATATATAATTTTATATGTTAATATATATAATAAATATATTAATTTATTTAATAGAGAAGTTGAAAGATGAAAGAATTTATGGCCAGTTGATGATGTAAGATATTTTCTATTATTATATATTTCTTTCCCCTTATCGTGTTTCTCTTTCTCTTCTTTTTCTAGTGTGATTATTTTAATTCCTTTATCACATCAAAGGATGTAGCAAAATCTACAGTTAAAATTGCTGTAAAAATTCTTACAAACTCGACAGCGTCCACAATGAGTTTTAAAGGGCAGAACAAAAAAAATCCTTTTATAAATTGAAGATATGGGAGGCCATACAAGGTGAGAGTTACTAATTAATTATTTTTTTATACAATTTTATACGTATTACGCAATTATATAATTATTTAATTTCCTGAGATAAAATTAATAAACATCAATGTAATCATATTAGAACAGATACTTTTCTTAATTACGTTTTATGTGTTTTATTTGAGAGTGTGATTCCACATATTTGTTTTAGGTTCATTATTGATCAAATTTGATGACATAGCTCTTTTCGAAGCAGAGGAAACCATGAAAACTTGGTTAGCTAATGCTCCGTGGCGTAAACAAGATAATGAAACTAATGGGAAAAGATGCATGAAAAAAAATTAAACGAACACTGCAAAGTAAGTTGGACAAAATGTTTATGTTTTATAACTTTTTTATTCCTAATATTTTTAATAGTTTTTATTAATAGTTTTATTCCTAATATTGTTTTTATTTTTAATATGTTCGATTAAAAGAAGAGAAGTTGTAATACAATTTCATCAACATTTTAACAACAATTCAAAAACAATTTTATAACAAAGTTATGCAATTTTATAGTTTTTTTTAGTTTCAAAAAATAATAATTTAATATTTGATTTAATTAAACAAAGAGATTACTAATCATCACAGTGCATTACTAAGTTTATAAAGTTTTAATAGCTTTAATCATATAAACATATAGCAAAATGTTATATTTCGGTCAATTTCAATATTAAGTTGCCAAGTTAGTATAAGTAAATACTTTAAGTTAAATATAATTCTTCTAATCTTTTATTTTTTCATATTTTTCATTTTTGTTATATATTCGATATATATATATATTGTAATACACATGTTTAACATGTTTCTTTCTATTCTAATTAAAAATCATTTTTTTAATTTTATCTACGCTATAATTTTATTCTTAATATATTATCGAATATGAAAAAGACAAAGTTTTTAACTGACTGTGATTTTTAAAAATTGTATCTGAGACGTATCTAGTCTTAAGTTAATTAAAATAATTAAAATAAATTTTATATTTAACGTTTATATTGGAGAGAGAAATAAATAGATATTTATTTCAACTTTTAATTGAATTTTTACTTGTATTATAATAAAAAAATTAACATATGAATCTTTTTCCTGCATTATATATATCGAAATAAATTAATATTTCAATTAAGTGTCACTATATATACAGGGTGGTTCATTTTAATCGCCCCAGGCAAATATCTCGAAAAATATGAAAAATACAAAAAAATGTTTCAGACAAAAGTTGTATGGTTTCGAGGGGGACATAAGATGATGCTATCAGTTTGACCTTGAAAAGTCACCTGAAGGTCACGTCAAGGTCATCTCCAATTTTTTAAATGGAACATCCTGTATATTTTTGCATATTCTTGTAGCTTATCTCGAGAGCTTTCCAAAACACTATGATATAATGTTTTTTCATTAAGAACTTTTTGAGTTATTAAGGTTTGAAAGTAATAAATCCAATATTTTGACATAAACTATAAAATATCTTACAAAATATCCAATTTTCAATCATTTTACCCTAATACTTTTATGCACAGAATGATGAGACAAATTGACTAGTGTAAAAAAAATACACAATTGTTTAAAAAAAATTTGTAATTGTTGCAAATTTATATTTGTCTATTACAGTAATGTTGTTTATTACATATTTTAAAACATTTTTATCAAGTTCTAATACAGCTGATTCCCAGATAGCCACGAATGCTAAAAGCACGTTTTGAAAAATCTTGCCAGCAAGGTTTGTTTCAATTTTTGCGGCAATTTTCTGGCAAGGATTTGTCTTGCTTTATCTTTTCACAAAATTTCGAGCATATTTATGACAAAATGTTTTCATCAAATGATGCTGTAAATAACAGAGTTGCTACCAACGAGTTGAGAGATGAGTTGTCTTGACATTACAAAAACACGCATTATTATATCGATTATTGGCTCCTCGTTCGACCGATGTATTTTCGCGCATTGCACACGTAACAGATACACACGTTATATGGCAAGGTTTGCTCTGTTCTTGCTGTAATTTTGCTGTCATATCGTGTACGGCAAGGCTTGCTCTGTTCTTGCCGTAATTTTGCTGTCGTATCGTGTTACGGCAAGGCTTGCTCTGTTTTTGCCGCAATTTTACTGTCATGCTATGCTAGGCAAGGCTTACCGTATTATTTACCTAAAATATGCGTCATGCTATTGCGACAAGCATTGCCAGCAAAAGATAAGCTTTTTGCGGACACACCTTGTCGTAATTTTGCTGCAAACGCATGCTCGAGTTTGCCGTAAACTTTGCGCAAAGTTTGCGTCATTTTGCTATCTGGATTGTTTTTAGTTAAGATCAATACGAGTTAGCTCTTATTACGATTTGTCCAACAGTAAATTCATGTTATTTCCTTTCATGAATTGTGTCATTATTAACATGGCAGATTATCCGCCCTCAGAAATTGTTGATATAATTGGTATTTTTTATGCCGCTAATAATAATGCTAGAGAAGCAGCTCGTCAATATCAAGATAGATATCCAGATAGACGACATCCTGATCATAAAGCAATTTTGCGTTTAACAACTAGAGCGCGTACGGGATTGTTGAAACGCAAACGTTCTAAAAAACCATTAAATAACGACGATGCTATTATCGTAACCATACTAGGAATGGTAATAATAAATCCACACATTGGTCAACGTCAAATTAGTCGTGAATTAAATGTGTCTCGTACAACTGTAGGTAGAATTTTACGTGCCAATCACTTTCACCCTTATCACATTACACTTAATCAAGAGCTTTCTGATAACGATAAAATTCTTCGTGTTAACTTCTGCAGGTGGGCTATAGATAAAATTCAGTTAGATCCCACATTTTTTCTCGCGTTATGTTTAGTGACGAGGCTGCATTTGAAAGCAATGGCATGCTAAATCGGCATAATAGTCATTATTATTCTAATATCAATCCGCACTGGGTTCGGCATGTAGACAATCAGCATCGATGGAAGGTGATAGTTTGGTGTGGTATTTTAGATGGTCATATTATCAGACCTCATTTTTTGATGACAATGTTACAGGAGACTCATATTTACGTATGCTACGAGATGTGTTGCCAAGGATGTTAGAGTTTGTCGATGAAAATACAGTTCAACATATGTGGTTGCAACAGGATGGCGCACCACCACATTACGCACGCCCTGTAAAAAATTTTTTAAATTTAACTTATCAGCGCCGTTGGATTGGAAGAGGTGGTCATATAGCATGGCCTCCCAGATCACCAGATCTGACATCACCAGATTTTTTTTTATGGGGCTATTTGAAAAACATTGTTTACCAGACCGCACCCACCACAGCTGAAGAGCTAAAGGGCCGCATTAGACAAGCATGTAGAAATATATCAGCCGATGTTCTCAGAAAAACAGTCAATGCATTTGAAAGACGGTTGCAATTATGTATCCAGCAGAATGGTGGTACATTTGAGCATTTGCTGTAGACCAAAAATAGACTTAATGTGACTTTGATGTGATCTTATGGAATTCATCGGTCTTGCCTTTATCGGCCGGATCACTCTCGAGTCTTGCCTTCATCGGCCGGATCACTCTCGAGTCTTGCCTTCATCGGCCGGATCACTCTCGAGTCTTGCCTTCATCGGCCGGATCACTCTCGAGTCTTGCCTTCATCGGCCGGATCACTCTCGAGTCTTGCCTTCATCGGCCGGATCACTCTCGAGTCTTGTCTTCATCGGCCGGATCACTCTCGAGTCTTGCCTTCATCGGCCGGATCACTCTCGAGTCTTACCTTCATCAGTCGGATCAATCTAGGGTCTTGCCTTTATCTTGCTGGTACATCTTGAGTAATATCGGCACATATTGTGACCTTTAAGCTTTATAACTTAAAAAATATTTAATGAAAATTATTTTATCATAGCGTTTTGGAAAGCACTCGAGATAAGCTACAAGAATATGCAGTAAAAAAATAGGGTGTTCCATTAAAAAAATTGGACGTGACCTTTATGTGATCTTCAGGTGACTCTTCAAGGTCAAACTGATAGCACTATCTTATGTCCTCTTGAAGCCATAAAACTTTTGTATAGAATATTTTTCTCTCCCAGGCTTGGTTTTCGAGATATTTGCCTGGAATGATTAAACCATGATGGAATGATGAACCACCTGTATAAATTTGCAACAATTACAAATTTTTTTTTAAACAATTGTGTATTTTTTTTACACTAGTCAATTTGTCTCATCATTCTGTGCATAAAAGTATTAGGGTAAGATGATTGAAAATTGGATATTTTGTAAGATATTTTATAGTTTATGTCAAAATATTGGATTTATTACTTTCAAACCTTAATAACTCAAAAAGTTCTTAATGAAAAAACATTATATCACAGTGTTTTGGAAAGCTCTCGAGATAAGCTACAAGAATATGCAAAAATATACAGGGTGTTCCATTTAAAAAATTGGAGATGACCTTGACGTGACCTTCAGATGACTTTTCAAGGTCAAACTGATAGCATCATCTTATGTCCCCCTCGAAACCATACAACTTTTGTCTGAAGCATTTTTTTGTATTTTTCATATTTTTCGAGATATTTGCCTGGGGCGATTAAAATGAACCACCCTGTATATATATATATACCCAGACAGCACAGAATGTTCGAAGAATATTCTAACAAGATGCTTTCCATATATTTCGAGAATATTCGGAAAGAATATTCTTATATGGTTCTAAGAATGTTCTCAACATTTTTGGAATATTATTTGTTAAGTTCTCAGAATATTCTAATAACATTTCAATGAATATTCTCTGAATGTTCTAATAAGGCAATTTCCAATATTCTCAGAATATTGGAAATAATATTCTTATATAGTTCTAAGAATATTCTAAGAATATTCTGAATATTTTTGGAATATTATTTATTAAGTTCTCAGAATATTCTAACAAGACAATTCCCAAATATTCAGAGAATATTCGAATACAATTGTTTTCTGAACATATCCTATGGCGCTACAATCGCACTCGTGCAGAAGCAGTTAAAGGTTAGGGTACGGCCACATAGACTGAAATTTTCCGCGCAATGCATACCGCGTAACCAATTAGAGGTGTAATTCTGTTGTGCTCCTGTTATGCTATAACAGAATTACGCCTCTAATTAGTTATGCGGTACGCGTTACGCAAAAAATATCAGTCCATGTGACCCTTAGAGATTCTCTAAGAATAGTACAACAACTACGAATCGTGATTGTGTTCAAAAGATTTAAGTCGTCTCAAGTGTAACCTTATTATGTTTTAAATTAATCATAGAGCTGTATTAGTATTTCAAGACATTACTCGAAGACTTTTAGTGATATTTTCTAATAAAAATAAGTATTTTGTATTATATACAGAGTGTCCGAAAAATCGTCTACTCCACTTCGGGAGGTGATTTGGGACCTAAAAACAAGCAAAAAAGTTCATATAAACATAGATCCGGAAACGAGCCGTTTCCGAGTTATAGTCACTTTTATGTTCAAAAATCGTAATTTAGAATCCGCTTGGCATCCCTCTTTCTTAATTATTTCTTAAATTAAAAATTTATTTTTAATTTTTATTTGTTATTTAACTTAAACGATCCATTGATGAATACGAAAAGATTAGATACAATCTAAAAGTAAGATGTTGCTAAATAATAATTTGAAACTTATTGAAAACTGTTTTCAATAAGTAAATATAAAATGAAGAATGAAAAAAATTAGTTTTATTTTGATTGATTAGTTTAATTTGATATTAGATTGATTTGATATAAGAAAAAACTAATTTTTTTAAAAAAGAAGTCAATGCTATAGTTATTGATATAGCAACTGGATTTGGGAAGCTGTGAAAACAAATGATTTTGAATAGTCGTGGAAACAACTGATTTCAAGTAGCCGTGAAAATAACTGATTTTGAATAGTCGCGAAAACAACTGATTTCAAGTAGCCGTGAAAACAACTGATTTCTTTTAAAACTAATGTAATCGTATTTACAAATATTGAAAAATTGAAAAAAACTAAAAAAATTGAAATTTAAAAAAAATTAAAAATAAAAATTAAAAAAATTTTAAAAATAAAAATGGAAAATTAAAAATTAAATAAAAATAACAAATAAAAATTAAAAAATGAAAATTCTTAATTTAAGAAATAATTAAGAAAGAGGGATGCCAAGCGGATTCTAAATTAGGATTTTTGAACATAAAAGTGGCTATAACTCGGAAACGGCTCGTTTCCGGACCTATGTTTATATGAACATTTTTGTTTATTTTTGGGTCCCAAATCACCTCCCGAAGTGGAGTAGGCGATTTTTTCGGACACCCTGTATATATGTGTGTGTGTGTGTAACACTGTATAATTTAGTACCTGAAAGAAGTGATTTAATTTTTAAGTGTTAATTTTTCATACATATATTTTTTATATATCATGTATTTGCACTTATAATTTTATAATTATATAATATTTATTTATAATTATATAATATATATATATATATATATATATAATATATATAATATATATATATATATAATATATATATATATGTGTGTGTGTGTGTGTGTGTGTGTGTGTGTGTGTGTGTGTGTGTGTGTGTGTGTATCTTATGATATAAAATCTTTATTAATTGTATCTATATCTTATTTCTTTCATTATACCTTTTCTTATTAGCCTGAGATTTTACTTCACATTTATCTTCGATGTATCGGATGAATAGCAATTGACTATCAGATAAAGAATTTCTTAGAATCTCAATAGAGACTCTAAAAATTCTCTTTGACAACTAATTGCTACGTTCGGCAACGTCGACAAACGTTAAGTGAAATCTCAAGCATGGAATATTCAAAAAGAATATTCCAAAAAGATTCCATGAAAATACGCAGAATGTTCTCTGAAAGTTCATTTTATATCCAAGAAATGTTCTCATAATATTTACGGAATGTTATTAAAATATTATATGTAGTAATTATAATATTCATAGAATATTCTATAAAATATTCATAGGATGTTCACAGAACCTGACTTTTTGTCTACTTTTAATGTTCTATGTTCTTGGAGGTTCATAGGAACTCCAAAGTATTATACAGGAACATTCTAGAAATATTTAAATATTCTCCAATGTTATTCTATGAATGTCCATAGAACATACTTGTGTTGTCTGGGTATATATATATATATATATATTTATGTTCGATAATATTTAGTAAGACTAGATTTGTAGTTTAACAGTTATAATTTAATGTTTGTAATTTAATAGTTCAGTTTTAATTAATGTAAGTTAATTATAATTATATCTGTTATAAATCAATTTATACAAATGTTGGTTGAATTACATTTATACTAACAAAGAACAACAAAACGATAACTTTTAATATATTTTACGAATAGTATTGAACACATAGTGAAATGTAAATAAATTAATTTATCTTGATGTATATAATACAAGAAAAAGATTTATATTTTCTTACTTCTTAATTAGATATATAGTTATATAGTATAGTGAGGAAAAAGTAATCAATATTGAGTCGAAATCGATTTATTCTGAGTCGAAAACTCATCGAAAGTTGTGACATAAATCAATCGAAATTGATGATATATCATTTAATTTTCGATATATGTTTTCGACATTGATTCGACATCAATTCGATGAGTCATTTCTCGCTGGGTTAATAACCTAACCTTGTAATAACGTGTATTCAATTGTAATTTGATGTGATTATGATTTGATGAAAATGTTAACAACAGAACGAATAAGAGTGTTAATAAGAAGTTTCCACATATATTAATAAGGATATACTTACATTTTCTTGTTGAATCAATCAAAACTCTTCGAAATAATAAATAAGTTCTTTCTTACGGCGACGAACACTTTAGACTTTTAATACGCGCGCACATAGCACATATATTAATAACAGAAAAACAAAAGAATTCGTAGAGACACGTGTACAGTCGACTGTTCCGACTTTCGACTCTCGTGTCGTGCGTTTGCGTTTTGTCAAACTTTAGCGCCAATACACGATAAAGACGATGCAGTGCACATGCGCGCATTAACAGACAGAATTTATCATTTTGATAAAATGTGTACATTAATAAATAATTAAAATAATTAATATAATTAATATAATTAAACACGAAACATAACATATATAAAATGATTTTATTATTATATTTTATTATTGTTAAACGATGAATAATAAATAAAATTTGTATTATATTTTTTAATTAATTATTAAAAATTAAAGTATTATTAGGAAAATTGCTCTACTAATATTAAATATATAATAAATATATTATAAATATTAAATTAAAAAATTATAAAAATAAGAGATCCAAATGCGAACATAAAAATTGTACATTCAAAAGATATTACTTAACAGGATATCCATTTTAATTCCAAAAATGGATATTTGTTAAATTTCATTTCCATTTTATGTTCATGGATGTGCGGATATAAATTGGACTTAAACTGGACATCCTTGGAATCCAGTGCTATCTGGGAAGCACATACAGTACAGTTATAGAAACATTTTTATCAGAATTTAATATAACAGTTTCAAATAAAAGAGATAAGGACGACAAACTTGAAGATAATAAATGAACATAATAAATGATCTACTAGAGTTAAAAGATTTAAACAATAAACTAGAAGAAATAAATAAAGATTTAAATAATAACGAAAATAATTTCTTTAAACAAAAGATATTTATTTATCCAATAGCTTCCAGTGGAATAACCACTATAATTATTATAATATTAATAATATGGAATAATTGTCTAATATATAAGAAGAAGAAACCTAAACAATCGACTGTTACAATAATAGACGAAACTGACAAATCATATGGAATGCCTAGATCAATATTAAAAAGAAATAAGAGGACACGATTTTATAATAAATAAATTTTAACTTAAAGATAAGAAATGATTGTAATAAATATTGTAAACGGAAAATATATTATATTTAAAACAGGGATAGATGTATGATATTTAGGAGATAGAAAAACTCCGTTTAGAACCTCCGTTTTTCTTTTTCAACGAGGGGGAGGAATGTTATAGTCCTAAAAACTATAACTTACTTATTTTATTTTACTATTATTATAAAATCGAATAGAATGTTCGCGAACCGCGTAAAACCACTACTTCAGCGAATCACGCGCGAGCTCGCCGGAAACGCAAAAATGACAACGAAGGGATTCGATTTTGAACCAAAGCTGCCAGATTTCCGTCGCAAGCAACATGCAACACGGCGTGGAGGAAGTAATGAGGATGTAAGCGTAAGCGTACGTGTGAGATCGGCTAGCTTCGGATAGTAGAAGAGGACAGAATACAGTCTTCTGTCTTCTTCCTATTAACGAAAGCGACGGCCGATGCGCGACGCGACACGCTGCTTGCTCCTCGATATCTCGATATGCGCTCAATGTTTCTCTCTTACAGCTTTTTATCTTACAACTTATTTATAATATGTTTATAATATGTATGTGCATATATATATATATATATATATATATATGTATACACATACATATTATATAAATATATTATACGATAAATAATAATATTTAAATAATTATAATATATTTGTATTATATATATATATATATATATATATATTTAATATATTTATTATATATATATATATATATATATATACATACATTATAAATATATTATAAAACTATTTAGTATAGTAATTTAACTTGTTTTCTCTATATACATTTCATATACATTTAAAATAATAAAATTAAAAAATTTAATGAGTGTGGTGATTTTCCACACCACCCATGGGATATCACCAATGGCGCGTTAGATTTTTTTATGTGGATCTTCGCCTATTATACCACATTGTATTGATATGTATAGGAGGAAAAAATATTTAGGAAAGGATAAAAGGAAAAAAATAAATATTCCATGAATTACTTATTATTTTTTTTATTATTTATTTATATATTTAATATTAATAATAATAAAAATTTTTTATGACGGCGCCTCGGCCGCCTTCTCGGGCCCAGCCGCCTCCTCGGGCCCAGCCGCCTCCTCGAGCCCAGCCGCCTCCTCGGGCCCAGCCATCTCTTCGGGCCCAGCCGCCTCTTCGACCCCGGCCGCCTCCTCGACCTCGGTTGCCTCCTCGACCTCGGTCGCCCCAGCCGCCCCTGCTGCGCTGCGCATACTAGCGGGTACGGGCCCGCCCGCCTTCTCTTTTTTTTTTATTTTCTGAGAAATAAAACAAATAAATTATTATATATATATATATATAATTTTATAAAATATAATTTAATATAAAAAATAATGTATCATTTTGCTCCTGCTGTTGCTCTTCTTGAGGTTGCTGCGGCGGCGGCGACTGCTGCTGCTGCTGCTGCTGAGGCTGCTGTTGCTGCTGCATAAATATTTGCAGCTGTGCTGCAAACAATTGTTACTGCCGCAACAATTGTTGCAGCACCTGCGGCATGTCAGGTGCATCAAGCATCAGCGCACCTATTTCTTCATTAATATCTTCTATAACATTATTAAGAAAAAAAATTATAACAGAAACATTAAAATTTCTTAATAATAATTATAAATATTTTGTATAAATTATGATTTACTTACGAGACATTATGTTTAATCTGTCGTCGTGCTTTGGTAAACAGACACTGAGGCATGAGGCACACTCGGCATTTGTTTTATGCCGTTTAATTTATTTTATGCCGTTCATTTGTGTCCCGGCATTTATTTTCATCAGATAATCTTGTCGCATTGTACTGTCAAGTAAACGTATTTTTACGTGCTCTTAAATCTTGGTCTTCAAGAACTGTCACAATCCCGATTTGTGTGTGAATTCTGATTATTTCAAATTTATATATATATACATATATATATAGAAATATATATATATATATATATATGTCATTTTTCATCTTTAGCTTCTTTTATTCACTCTTCCTCAATTCTTTGTTTTTGTCTATTTTTTGTTTCACAAAAATGAGTGATGAATTGAGAAAAAAATCTAAGCGCAGCTTTTCAGATGCTTGGCTCAATGATGATCGATTTAAATGTTGGGTACGCAGAGTAGCTTATGATGAGAATTTGTACCATTGTATTATATGCAATAAAAATTTTTCATGTAATACAAATATTTTAAGACATGCAGATTCTGCATAAAAATAAGATTAAAGAAAATAATTCGGTTTTAAATACTAATAATGAAAATAATTTAAAAAATTCGGATAAAAAATATCCGAAAAATATAAATTTCAAGAAAAATGACTAGAAATTGAATTATTTCAGCCATGGTTATGCAAAGTATCACATGATGTAAATTTATTTTTTTTGTTCATTTTGTGATAAATCAATGAGAGGTGATTTATCGAAAATTTATCGTCACGCAGAATCCAAAGCGCATATAGAAATATGTAAAATTAAAACAGAAACAAAGAATACAAACGAAAATATAAACATAACAGATGATTCACTTTTGTCACGTTTGAAGTTCACATTCACGTTTGAAGAGCGAAAAAAATAGCAGAAATTCGATATGCTGCATTAATTGCTGATAAAAATATTTCGCATCAAACTGCAAAAGAAATCCTCAACTTTTTTCAACATATTGGGAAAGACCCTAATGTGTTAAAAAGCATGAGCATGGGCCGAACAAAATGTAAAAGCATTATTACAAATGTTTTATGCCCAGTTGAAACAGATCGTGTCGTCAATAAAATTCAGAATACAAAATTTTCAATTTTTATTGACGAAACATCTGATATAACTAATGATAAATGGATGACTTTTCTTGTTCGATACGTTGATCCAGAGACATTAGATATTTGCTCACAATTAGTTAAATTAATTGATATTGATGCCAAAGATTCAAGTGCAGAAAAGTTGTTTGAGGCATTTAAATGTGAAATGTGGAAATTACAGATATTTTTAAATATCGTAGCTTTATCATGTGACAATGTATCTGTTATGACAGGAAAACATTTATCGTTTAAAAAAAAATTAGAAGAAATATGTCCACATTTATTAACATTTTCATGCCCATGTCATTACTCCGCATTAGCAGCGCACGCTGCATGTTCTAAAATGCCTGCATATTGCGACGAATTTCTAAAAAAAATTGCTACTTATCTCAATAGCAGTCCAAAACGTACGGCTATTTTTCGTGAATTTTGTAAGTGTTTCCAAGAAACAAATCGCAAAATATTGAAATTGTGTGATACGCGCTGGCTTTCGCATTATTTATGTATCGAAAGACTTCTTGAATCTTGGGATACATTTAAATACTTTCTTACTGAAATGGTTGTGAGCGAAAAAACAAATTCTGAAGAATATCTATTGTCTATGATGGACAACGTTGAGATAAAAGCTTATTTTCTATTTTTAAAATATGTTTTGAATTTTTTAAATGCATTTAATGCATTTTTTCAAGCATTAGAAACAAGGATTCATTTATTATATCCAAAATCTTTAAACTTTCTTTTACAAATCTGTCGAAATTTTATAAAAGAATATTTAAAACCTTTTTTTTCTTCAAATATTATATTTTCATTAAAAGAAAATCAAAAACCTACTAATGAAATTATTTTGGGATTAGAATGTGAGGAATATCTAAACGAATTAACGTTGAAAGGTCACATAAACATAGTTACAAATGTTCGAGAGAATTGTTTATTATTTTATGTGACTGCTGCAGAAGAAATTCGTAAAAGATTACCTCTAAATAATATATTTTTATCAAAGTTACAAGTTTTTCGACCATATATAAGTTTATTTGATAACAATAGAGAAACATCATTCAATGATGTTTCTTTTATAGCTAAAACTATCGGCGATTTTGATGAAAATGATTTAAAGAAGGAATGGATAGCCTTACCATCAGATTTTACAATGGAAGAAAAACAAAACTTTTCTAAATTAAATTTCGACAACATGTGGAAAAAAATTTTACAAAACAACAATCGACACAACAATCTTGCTAAATATCCCAATTTAACAAATATTATAAGTACTATTCGATCTCTTTCAAATTCAAATGCCGATTCGGAGAGAATGTTTTTTCTTTTAAATAATTTAAAAACAAAAAAACGTAATAGTTTTTCGTCAGCTACTGTTAATGCTATTTGTGTATTTAAATCTGCATTAAAAACGAGAGGCGAGACAGCTATCAAAATGAAAATTGATGAAAAGCATTTGTCTCTTATGTCAGCGGATAAATTATATGCTACTGTTGCTAAAAAAAATAAAAGTATCCTAAGATTACATGCTGCAGATAGCATTGACATAGCTGGCCCCTCATCTCATAAATAATAAATTTATTACAAACATTACGCTTGTAAAAGGTAAATACGTGAAAAACATATTGTCTGTGTTACAGACATCATATTTATAAAAAGTAGGAATATTAAGAATATTCTTGTCTGTATAACAGACATCATATTTGTGGAAAGCAAAAATATTAAAAACATCTTGTCTGTATAACAGACATCATATTTGTAAAAAGTAGGAATATTAAGAATATTCTTGTCTGTATAACAGACATCATATTTGTGGAAAGCAAAAGTTTTAAAAACATCTTGTCTGTGTAACAGACATCATATTTGTAAAAAGTAAGAGTATTAAGAATATTCTTGTCTGTATAACAGACATCATATTATATTTGTGGAAAGCAAAAGTTTTAAAAACATCTTGTCTGTGTAACAGACATCATATTTGTAAAAAGTAAGAGTATTAAAAATATTCTTGTCTGTATAACAGACATCATATTTGTGGAAAGCAAAAGTTTTAAAAACATCTTGTCTGTGTAACAGACATCATATTTGTGGAAAGTAAAAGTATTAAAAACATCTTGTCTGTGTAACAGACATCATATTTGTAAAAAGTAAGACCATTAAGAATATTCTTGTCTGACATCATATTTGTGGAAAGCAAAAGTATTAAAAACCTCTTGTCTGTATAACAGACATCATACTTGTAAATGACAAAATAATACAATGTGGTATAATAGGGCTCTAGGCGAAGATCCACATAAAAAAATCTAACGCGTCATTGGTGATACTCCGTGGGTGGTGTGGAAAATCACCACACTCATTAAATTTTTTAATTTTATTATTTTAAATGTATATGAAATGTATATGAAATGTATATAGAGAAAACAAGTTAAATTACTATACTAAATAGTTTTATAATATATTTATAATTTATGTATATATATATATATAAATATATTAAATATTATATATATATATATATATATACAAATATATTATAATTATTTAAATATTATTATTTATCGTATAATATGATTATATAATATGTATGTGTATACATATATATATATATATATATATATATATATATATGCACATACATATTATAAACATCCCAGACAACACAAGTATGTTCTATGGACATTCATAGAATAACATTGGAGAATATTTAAATATTCCTAGAATGTTCCTGTATAATACTTTGGAGTTCCTATGAACCTCCAACATTAAAAGTAGACAAAAAGTCAGGTTCTGTGAACATCCTATGAATATTTTATAGAATATTCTATGAATATTATAATTACTACATATAATATTTTAATAACATTCCGTAAATATTATGAGAACATTTCTTGGATATAAAATGAACTTTCAGAGAACATTCTGCGTATTTTCATGGAATCTTTTTGGAATATTTTTTTTGAATATTCCATGCTTAAGATTTCACTTAACGTTTGTCGACGTTGCCGAACGTAGCAATTAGCTGTCAAAGAGAATTTCTAGAGTCTCTATTGAGATTCTAAGAAATTCTTTATCTGATAGTCATTTGCTATCCATCCGATACATCGATAAATGTGAAGTAAAATCTCAGGCTAATAAGAAAAGGTATAATGAAAGAAATAAGATATAGATACAATTAATAAAGATTTTATATCATAAGATACACACACACACACACACACACACACACACACACACACACACACACACACACACACACACACACACACACACACACACACACACACACACACATATATATATATTATATAATTATAAAATTATAAGTACAAATATATGATAAAAAAATATATGTATGAAAAATTAACACTTAAAAAATTAAATCACTTCTTTCAGGTACTAAATTATACAGTGTTACACACACACACATATATACAGGGTGTCCGAAAAATCACCTACTCCACTTCGGGTGATTTGGGACTCAAAAACAAACAAAAATGTTCATATAAACATAGGTCCGGAAACGAGCCATTTCCGAGTTATAGCCACTTTTACGTTCAAAAATCCTAATTTAGAATCCGCTTGGCATCCCTCTTTCTTAATTATTTCTTAAATTAAGAATTTTCATTTTTTAATTTTTATTTGTTATTTTTATTTAATTTTTAATTTTCTATTTTTATTTTTAAAATTTTTTTAAATTTTTATTTTTAATTTTTTTTTAATTTCAATTTTTTTAGTTTTTTTCAATTTTTCAATATTTGTAAATACGATTACATTAGTTTTAAAAGAAATCAGTTGTTTTCACGGCTACTTGAAATCAGTTGTTTTCACGACTATTCAAAATCATTTGTTTTCACAGCTTCCCAAACCCAGTTGCTTATATCAATAACTACATTGACTTCTTTTTGAAAAAAATTAGTTTTTTCTTATATCAAATCAATCTAATATCAAATTAAACTAATATCAATTAAAATAAAACTAATTTTTTTCATTCTTCATTTTATATTTACTTATTGAAAACAGTTTTCAATAAGTTTCAAATTATTATTTAGCAACACCTTACTTTTAGATTGTATCTAATCTTTTCGTATTCATCAATGGATCGTTTAAGTTAAATAACAAATAAAAATTAAAAAATAAAAATTTTTAATTTAAGAAATAATTAAGAAAGAGGGATGCCAAGCGTATTCTAAATTACGATTTTTGAACATAAAAGTGGCTATAACTCGGAAACGGCTCGTTTCCAGACTTATGTTTATATGAACTTTTTTGCTTGTTTTTGGGTCCCAAATCATCTCCCGAAGTCGAGTAGGCGATTCTTCGGACACTCTGTATACAAAATACTTATTTTTACTTGAAAATATCACTAAAAGTCTTCGAGTAATGTCTTGAAATACTAATACGGCTCTATGATTAGTTTAAAACATAATAAGGTTACACTTAAGACGACTTAAATCTTTTGAACACAATCACGATTCGTAGTTGTTGTACTATTCTTAGAGAATCTCTAAGGGCCAGGGGTTATAGCATAACAGGAGCACAACAGAATTACACCTCTAATTGGTTACGCGGTACGCATTGCGCGGAAAATTTCAGTCCATGTGGCCGTACCCTAACCTTTAACTGCTTCTGCACGAGTGCGATTGTAGCGCCATAGGATATGTTCAGAAAACAACTGTATTCGAATTTTCTCTGAATATTTGGGAATTGTCTTATTAGAATATTCTGAAAATTTAACAAATAATATTCCAAAAATATTCAGAATATTCTTAGAATATTCTTAGAACTATATAAGAATATTATTTCCAATATTCTGAGAATATTGGAAATTGCCTTATTAGAACATTCAGAGAATATTCATTGAAATGTTATTAGAATATTCTGAGAACTTAACAAATGATATTCCAAAAATGTTGAGAACATTCTTAGAACCATATAAGAATATTCTTTCCGAATATTCTCGGAATATATGGAAAGCATCTTGTTAGAATATTCTTCGAACATTCTGTGCTGTCTGGGATATTATAAATAAGTTGTAAGATAAAAAGCTGTAAGAGAGAAACATTGAGGGTGCCGTCCCATGGACATCGAAATAATCGGAAAACGGAATCGGAAAGGTGGAATGGTGGGGAGCTAACCAATCGGCATCATTCCGTTCCGCTTTTTCACAGCTGGGCTTCCCATGGTGATTATTTTTCGGAACAGACTTCGGCGTAATGTGCGTAAATTCAAATATCTAACTATCACTTAGGAGAGAGTGTTGTGATAAAGTTGCCGTTTTATATATTTTGATTAAAAAAGGTGAATGTGATGTCGTCTGTAAGTATTGTAATTATGTATGCTGAGTTATGTTAGATTATAATGTTAATTTAATAATAGAAAGAGTCATACATTTCTAAAACTAACATTCCACATATAAAATATGCTTATAGTAGTTAAAATTCAATTACTTTACTTATTTGTATGATGTCATTTATTTATTATTATTAGACAACAAAATGTGGCTACTGCGGATGGGTGTTGAAAATGAATGTTCTTTATCAACCTTTCTATTTTGCCAATTACAACGATGTATGTTATGTTATAAGTGTTGATGAGGCTGGAAAAATTCTTATGAGTATGAAAAATTGTACATAATATTTTAGTATAGTATTTTTAATTATATATAGTTATGCTCAATATTGAGCATAATGAAAATTTGTTTTGTTTATATTGTATAAAAATACTATTGCTAATATACTATATATAATTAAAAATACTAAAATATTAATATTATAAGCATATTTTATATGGAATATTAGTTAGAAATGTATGACTCTTTCTATTATTAAATTAACATTATAATCTAACATAACTCAGCATACATAATTACAATACTTACAGATGACATCACATTCACCTTTTTTAATCAAAATATATAAAACGGCAACTTTATCACAACACTCTCTCTTAAGTGATAGTTAGATATTTGAATTTACGCACATTACGCCGAAGTCTGTTCCGAAAAATAATTACCATGGGAAACCCAGCTGTGAAAAAGCGGAACGGAATGATGCCGATTGGTTAGCTCCCCACCATTCCACCTTTCCGATTCCGTTTTCCGATTATTTCGATGTCCATGGGACGGCACCCTGAGCGCATATTGAGATATCGAGGAGCAAGCAGAGTGTCGCGTCGCGCATCGGCTGTCGCTTTCGTTAGTAGGAAGAAGACAGAAGACTGTATTCTGTCTTCTTCTGCTATCCGAAGCTAGTCGAAGCGCCGAACTCACACGTACACTTACGCTCACATCCTCATTACTCCCTCCACGTGTTGCATGTTGCTTGCGGCGGAGATCTGGCTTTGCTTTGAACTTCCTTCGCTTGCATTTAGACTTGATCGCCACGAACATCCTCCATGACCATATATATGGTCATGTTGCTGGGCGATCTCCTCCAAAACATCTCAAAAAACGAGGTGTCCAAAAATCGTCCATCGCGAGTCCGCGGCGGACAGTCGTTAACAAAAAATCAATTGATTAAGAGTGCGAATCTGTGGGCTAATCGCTATTCTATCATTAAACACTGAAGAAATTATCAACACCCGAAATTTGTGAACAAGACGATTTAAGGGAAGACGATCTTAAGGAAAGAAGGTTTAAAAAGAGAATCCGATTAAAATAAAATAAGAGAATATATATGCGTCATTCCACGTCAAATCAGCCACTCCCCCGCCCGAAATTGTATTGAAGTAAATTTAATCTCTAAAGTACCAAAATTTAGCTTGAAACATCTAGTTTTTTATACCGTCTGGCGATTTTGAAAAATATCAAATAATGATCTTGGTTTTGTCAGTTAAATAAAAAAATAATACCTATTTTCGTGTTCAAATCTATATTATTTTCTTACAGATGAAGTACAAAAGTCATTTTTTATATAATTTGATCCGCTGAATCCAAATCTGAAGTCAGAAAAACAAAATTTAAATTTAAAAAATTTTTTTATTTATTTATTTTTTTTTAATTTGAAAGACCTAAAAATTTAAAAATTTTCAAAACTTAAAAAATACTGAAAAGAAAAAGTAATGCGAGCTTTGAAAAATAATTTATAGACAATATTAACCCTGTATAATCACAAAAAGCATTTTCAAACAAATTATTAACAAATTATTAAAAATATTGATATTGACAAATGTGCAATTGTGCAGAATAATTAGTACAATAATTAGTTAATATTCTAGCACAGAAATATCATATTGAAAAGAGAAAAAATTTTTAAAAATAATAACATTCTTTTTATTTTTTATAAGTAAATATCAATAAAAACTAATTATTTATTTGAAAAAATATAAATTTTGTTTTTCTGACTTCAAATTTGGATTCAGCGGATCAAATTACATTAAAAATGACTTTTGTACTTTATCTGTAAGAAAATAATAAAGATTTGAACACGAAAATAGGTACTATTTTTTATTTAACTGACAAAACTAAGTTCATTTGACATTTTTCAAAATCGCCAGACGGCATAAAAAAATTAGATGTTTTAAGCTAAATTTTGGTACCTTAGAAGTTAAATTTACTTCAATACAATTTTGGGCGGGGGAGTGGCTGATTTGACGTGGAATGTCCCATATATTTGTAAAAGGATAATAATTATAATAATAATATTCGTGATTTAACCGGTCCTGACGTTTTTTGTTAAAATCTCCCGGCTATCCCACATCTTGTGCCGCACCAGGCACAACAAATTGAAAGCTTGTATTCACATTATATAAGAAAAATGCTGTTAAATTTTTAATTATGATTTTAATTTCTGAAATATTTCAATCGAAAATTTATGTGACGTCATTTAACGTGAAATTCTGGATAAGCTACTTGATAGCGCCGCATCGAGAATAGTGACTTTCAATCCAATGTTCGGATCCAATTTTTTATCAGTTTTTTATGTACTTGGCGTCGCGACGCTACCGCGTCGCTTGATTATGACTCCGATGAATCAAATGAATATTTTCCATTTTCTTCAGACATAATCAATTCTGATGCATATAAACATTTTCCTTATGAAGCTCCTAAAGAAATTAATTTAGAAGAAAAAATACAATTAAATTTAACAGTGGTCATTAAAATATAATATTCCGCATGCAGCATTAAATGATTTATTAAAATTATTAAAATTTCATATTCCTGAATTACCCACTGATTCTCGAAATCTTTTAGGAACGTGTTGTACAATTGTAAGTAAAACTATTGAATTGGTCAATACTATCGGTAGAAAATTGTATAAAAAGTCTTATACATTATTCAAATTTTTTCAAGAATACTTCAAGAAGGACGGGATCCGATAGCTCACAGGATCCGATAGCCCCAATTGGCCAAATCAAAATAAGCCTCTCTGATTGGTTGATCGTTGCTGGTTACCTTAGGCACAGGTCGATATGACAGTGGGTAATCGGGTTCGTGAGCAAACGGGACCCTCCCCTTCAAGAATTACAGAACTTGCAGTTAATATAAATGATCTACCTTTATCAAAAAGTTCTGGAAGTCAAGTTTATTCCATTTTATGTCGGCTTGTCAAATATCATAGTAATGTAAATATTATAGTGGTATTTATCGGCTATGAAAAACCTAAAAATGCTAACTGTTATTTAAGTGATTTTGTAGAAGACATCACAAATGTTATTAATACTGGAATTATTATCGATAATAAACATTATTCAAAATTTTTCATTTTGTATGTGATGCAGTAGCGAAATCTTATATTACTTATACAATCGGTCATACAGGTTATTATTTGTACTAAATGTTACGAAGAAAGTATTTATATCAATAATCGTGTCTGTTTCTCAAATACAAATAATTTATGTTTAAGAACAGATTCTTGTTAGAGATTAAAAGTCCAAGAAGACCATCACACTAGTACTAGTTTATTAGAACAGATTCCTGCTTTTGATATGATTAAATCTATTTCTTTAGATTATATGCATTTAATTTTGGGATCGTTAAGAAATTAGTAGTAAATTTATGGTGTTTTGGAAAACCTTCCGTCAAATTATTATATCAGGATATTGCAAATATATCTTCTAATGTAATATATCTTCTAATTTAATTGAACAAGCCAAAAATATGCCAGTAGAATTTAACCGTAAACCTCGATCATTACTTGAACTAAGAGATGGAAAGCTACCGAATTCAGGAAATTTTTGTTTTACTAGTCCTATTATATTCTCCGAAAAATATTAAATAATGATAGATATATAAATTTTTTCTGTTTACATATCGCAATAATTATATTATCGTGTTCACAATATTCACATTCGATTATGCTTCTAATCTTCTTTTGTATTTTGTAAAAACATATAAAATTTTATTTGATGTTGAAAATATATCTCATAATATCCATAATTTATTACACTTTTTAAAGATGTAAAAATTTATGACTAATTAGACAATTTTAGCACATTTCCGTTTGAAAATATCTACAAACTATTTTAAAATTTATTCATAAAAATAAAAAACCATAAGCTTAAATAATTAAAAGAAAAAGCGAACAAAACTTTCGCTCAAAAACCAGGAAAAACAAATAAAAATCCTATTTATTCTATTTATGAAAAAGAACATTCTAATGGTCCAATTATTAATATAAACTTTTGTACAATTTAAAAAAGTTATTTTTCAATATTTTGTATTGCACATAGATCATCCTAATAATTGTTGTACTCTTATAATAGAGACATAATTTTAATTGAAAATATTGTTCATTGGAATAATAAGTGTAAGTTAATTGCTAGATAATTTTTGAACGTAGAAAATTTTTATATGCGTCCTTACGAATCAAAAGAGATTGGAATCTTTTCTGTTAATAATGTTGGTCCTATTGAAATATTAAACATAGCAGATATTTCATTTAAATGTGTTATATTGAATTGGGGAGAAAAGCATGTAATATTTCCATTATATTAATACATGCAAACATTAATTGCTAAAGTTTTCAAGGATTATTATTATTTTTTTGTTAATGATTATTATTTTTTTAATGTACAAAATTTCTTAAAATTATGGAACATAGTTTTGTGTGTTTTTAATAAATTTTTGTATCCTGTATTCAAGTTACTTTTTAAATTTAAATAATTGTAAAGATTTAAGATTTTTTTTTTCCTGATTTTATTTTACAACTTTCTATTAACAAATTATAATATTTTTTTATATTGTAAAATTGAAATAATAATTCTACAATTAATTATGAAGAAGGAAGGACGGTTATCCATTATTTTTTTCTTTTACAATTAAAATTATTAATTAAATATTCATTGTGAGTTCAAGTTGTCTCATTTTAACTGTTTTTATATGTAACAGTTAAAAGATGTGTGAACAAATATGGACTGTTATTCAATTCGAGAAAGATTGTTCCGTGGAAGCGGTACCTTCAACATGGATACAGGAGCACTTTTGCCATTGGTCTACATATTCACAGGATAAAATAATGAATGCAATAAAAAAAACATGAATTTTTAAAAACAAGCTAGCCTAGCTATAAAATTAAAAATTTCAGAAATTCTACTTTTAGTAAGTTTTTAAATTTTAATTATATTTAAAATAAATATATTTATTTAATTTTGATATAATTGCATAAAATAAATATAATAAAATAAAATACATTTTTTTATTATATCAAAGTACGTTCGAAAGCACATATTGCTGAATTTACAAGTGGCTTAAATTCTGAACAGGAAGAGAATGCTAAAAGAAAATAATTCGAAAAGTTTTATCTTCCACTTTATCAGAAGAGAATTTGGAAATCTTATCATTATCACAATCACCAAGAAAAACCTAAAATAGATTAAGAAAATTTGAAAGAACTTTCTGTATCAGTTTGTGATTTTCCAAATCAATCCACATCGTGTAATATAGAAAATAGTAAGTTTTTACATATTACAAAGACTATATATTTAATTGGATATTTTAATTAATATTTTGTTTTATTTTAAGTATTACATATAGTATATACAGAGTATTTCTTAAGTGGTGGGCAAAAGA
The DNA here is from genome assembly GCA_030586385.1 of Camponotus fellah. Taxonomy (NCBI): domain Eukaryota; kingdom Metazoa; phylum Arthropoda; class Insecta; order Hymenoptera; family Formicidae; genus Camponotus; species Camponotus fellah. The sequence goes on from JAPIVC010000363.1 coordinate 37,369, forward strand.
GTGGCCGCAAAATCAGTGGTTTTTTCGCCTATTTTTGGTTCCTCGATATTGAAACTGAATTATGTGTCAAATGATACCTTATGACAGGACATCAATCACAAAAAATTTTTAAGTTGAGGTGAGAATTGATTCCAGAGATATGGGAGGTCAAAGTAGTCAAAATTCATTAACTCGTCAGCCCGAACGCTTTAAAGCACGAATTTTTCTTTCAGTCCGATAAAACTTCGTACCCGGGGGTTTTGCTAACTGCTGACAATGAATTTGAAGTCAGATTTTTAAAATTTATAATGGCCGATTTAATATAGCGAACCGTGCATTTAAAAAATGTTTTAATTTCTTTTTCTTGTTAAGTAAATCGATCCACAAATATGTGTGAAAACATCCCCTCTATGTGCCAGCACATCCCCTCCACATGCTAGTGTAAAAATTCGTGCTTTAAAGTATGGGCTGACGCATTAATGAATTTTAATTACTTTGACTTCCTATATCTTTGGAACCAATTTTCACCTCAACTTAAAAATTTTTTGTGATTGATATTTTGTCATAAGATATCATTTGGCACACAATTCAGTTCCAATCGCAGGACCAAAAATAGGCGATTTTTGCGGTCACTCTTTCAGAAATGGATTCTTCATGCTTAGAGAAAAAATAAGTTAATCAACATAGGTCCGGAAATAATTAGGTTTTGAGTTATTAAAATTTTCGTAATACAAAATTTTGTCTCATTTCTCGTCTTCCTAAAAATCCTTTTAGAGACATCAATAATGATTTTTAAGTTTGGCGGCCTATGTTAGCGCAGTGTATTATTCTTATTCTTGTTTACAATTCCATACTTTTTTCATATATACACGAACACTCTGCACTCTGGGACTTAATGAGACGACGAGCTGAGGCTTATATTGTGACAGGAGGTGGACATATTGAATATTTCCTCTAATTGTCCAAAATATTAGTAACTCAAAAACTAATCATTTCCGGACCTATATCGATTAACTTTTTTTTCTTCTCTAAGCATAAGGAATCCATTCCTGAAATTTTGCCCATCACTTATGAAACACCCTGTATTTATGATTTATCTATTATAATAACAGATGAATATTTTTTTAAATAAAGCACATAAATTTTGGTAATTATTTACCTTAGGGGAGTCACCTCGGATGACCTTGACCTTGACATATGTTGTTAAGGTAATGATCCTGAGTAATATTCTAAACGTTTTAATTGAAACGTTTGAGCTCGTTCTTTATTAAAAAGTTATAAACAAAAGAATTTTCTTTGAATTTGCGAAATACATGCGTGGATACAATGTGTTCCGCCCTCCTGCGAGGGACACTTTCGAAAGATATAATCTAACCCAACCCGTGTTCGTGGTATCTTTTGAAAGTGGTACACCATTTGAATTTTGTAGCGATTTCTTTTCGTTCCTGAAAAATATGCGATTTTGAAATTTTATATTTATATCATCTTTTCTGTTCGCTTAGATTAGTTTATGGAGGGATATTCGCGGAATTATTCCTAGATATGGCCGAAAAGAGGATCATTTCAATCATTATTTAGCAGAATTTATTTTTAAAAGAACATTCGATAATGAAAATCGATTAGATGCTTTCTTTCAAATAATGGCTTCTATGTATCCTATTAATGAAAATATAAATTAATTATAAATTATAATAAATAAAAATTTATACTATTTCCTAAAATTAGTACTGTTTGTAACAATTAATCCTTGCAATACGAAACAAGATCCATATAAAGTTTATAATTTTCTATGTAAGACGAAATATATTCCATATTATACTTTCATGCAAAGCGAGATATATTTTATACCACGGATACAGGTTGGGTTAGGTTATATCTTCCGAAAATGGAGCCCCCCGCAGGGGGGCGGAACATACTGTGTCCACGCATGAATTTTTGGGATAAAGCGAAGTTCACTTATATTTAACTTTGATTCTCGATAAGAATGAATTTTGTTTGAATTTGAGAAATATATACGTGCACACAGTGTGTTCCGCCCTCTCGCGGAGGGTTTCACTTCCGGAAAATATAACCTAATCCAACCCGTGTCTGTGGTATAAAATATATTTTGTTTTGCATACAAATATATGTACATTATGTCGAGAAAATATACTGCATTTAAAACTTCTTTTGTTTACTTGTAACTTTTTAATAAATAACGAGCGCCGACTAAAACCTTTAGAATGTTACTCAGGGTTATTATCTTAACAACATATGTCAAGGTCGGGAGCGTCCGAAATGACCACGTTCGAAATGGCCACGGGTAAATTTGACCACGTTCGAAATGGCCACGTTTGAAACGGCCACGTTCGAAACGACCACGTTCGAAACGGCCACGTTCGAAACGGCCACACGCACACACACATAGGTTTGTAGCTTTTCACACGAAGTGAGGTGGACGGGGTGGATGCGGGAGGAGGGGCCAAAGGCCTCCCTTGCACCCCCTCTCCCGTGTGTGTGTGTGTGTGTGTGTGTGTGTGGGGGGGGGTCGTTTCGAACATGGCCGTTTCGAATGTGGCCATTCCGAACGTGGCCATTACGAATGCGTGGCCATTACGAACGTGGCCATTTCGAACGTGGCCATTTCGAACGTGGTCAAATTTACCCGTGGCCATTTCGAACGTGGTCAAATTATATCCACTCGTCAAGGTCAAGGTCATCCGAGGTGGTTTGTATCTTATATTTCTGAAATACTTTTTACAGATAATTCAATTCTTAGTAAACATGTTGCTTCACCAAATTGTGAAACAACGCAATTATTTAGTAAGTGTTTAGTAATTATTTTATATATACCCAGATAGCAAGCACACATTTGACGTTTTGAATTGGTCATTCACTGGCTATTTTTGACGTCACGAATTGACATTTTTATGACATAAAAGTGACGGTCTAATGTCACAAATTCTTGACATGTACCGTATTTTGACGTCATAAAATGTATCATATTTTGTCTTTTTCTTAGCATAATAATATATTTAATATTGTTGTCGAATAAAGCACTCTCTAAAACTGAATCAGTGTATTATCACTGAAAAACAGTAAATAGTCACTGATTACAGCAGTTATAAGTACAGCATTATAAATTTAGCATTGATATTTTATTGAAAAAATCAATTAATAATTTTGACTATTTCAATCAGTAATATTTCACTAATAATTCTTTCGTTATTGCCAGTAATATTAAACTACAATTCATTTTTCTATCTATTTCATAAATATAATATAAATATAATAATAAAAATAAATAAATATATATAAAAATAAATAAATATATATAAAATTAAAAATTTTATTTATATTTACTAAATATTTATTAAAAATTTTATTTTATTTATATTACATGTATAGTATGAACTTGTTATTTTAAATAAATAACGAACGAATAATTTTCATTAAATAGCCAGACATTTATTTGTCCGACTTATAAAATTGATTTAATATCTGAAGCCTCTCTATTGAATTGTATAGAAATTAAAGTAAATTGAAGTAATATTTCTAATTTAACTGTCACTCTTTGCAAACTTTATATAATGCTTATGACTAAAACTAAATAAGAGAGAGATAGCTATCATAGCTAAATGAATAAACTAGCGATTATTGGTTTTATAATGAAATTTACTGGTTTTACAGTAAAATTTACTTTAACAATTATTAAAGTCTGATCGCGAAAGTCATGTTATATAAAAAATTTTAAAAGATTTTTTATGGGATTGATGTACTAACTAATTATTAGATTTTAATAATAAAATAATTGTCACTTCAAACTGAAAATGACGTCAAAATAATGTTATATGAAAACATCAATATAAAGTCATATAACAAATCAATCATTTTGACGACATATGACGAAAAATGATCGATTTGGAACGTCAAAATGACGTGTGCTATCTGAATAGTTTTATGCAGAATGTCCCAAAAGTTCTGGAACGGTCGAATGTTTCATAAACTATTCAGAAAGAAATGTTTCAAATAAAAGTTGTATGGCTTGAAGGGGGCCATTGTTAAGATAGTGTCATTGATTTGACCTTGAAGAATCATCTGAAGGTTACGTGAAGGTCACTTCCAACTTTTTAAATGGGACTTTCTACATACTTTTGCATATTCTTGTAGCTTGTCTTAAGAGCTTTCTAAAACACTATAATAAAGTATTTTTTATTGACTACTTTTCGAGTTATGAGGCTTGAAATAATTTTTCAATTTTACATAAATCATAAAATATCTAGTAAAATTTTCATTTTTTTATTATCTTACTTTAATACTTTTATGTACAAAATAATGAGAGGAATCAATTGGTGTAAAGAAAACATATAATTGTTTTGAAAAAAATATGTAATTTGCAATTAACAATTACATTTTTTAATAAAGATTTGAATTTCAAACAGAAGAAGATCTTCAGAATGTTGAATTCATTCTGGAGAATGATGACGAAGTTACTAAAGTGGTAATTAAAATGTAAGCGTTTTTTTCCATTGCGTATGTGTAATATACGAACAATATAACACACACATAATACACACACATACACACATATGTATGTATATATATATATATATATATATCTTTGGTGCGCATCTTCAAGATATATCGAAGACGTGCGCCAAAGAGAACGGCTGTCGCAGATCGCGTTAAATAAATAAATACTTTCAGAAAATATGCAGGCACTTTAATGCGAACACAGAATACACAACAACAAATTAATAACAATAATGACACGTATATGAAAACGTGAATAAAAACAGATTAACACAATAATGACTCGTACATGAAAACGTGTCCGGATAGCGTGACAGCTCTCTCGACTCAGCTGTTCTTCTCTTAACAACTCAACAATCAAATGTTCATTTACATCATGCCGACTTGACGATCATGAACATCAAGGATTTTTTCAACTTTTGATTCTGACCGGAAATACGCCATTCTGATCGGAAGTTGAATTTTTTAAGGGGAACATGGTACTTTTTATTACAAATTCGAATCGTACGTGAAAAAATAATAAACTTTTGTATCAAGTGTTTTTTCTCAAAGTGCCTCTGTCAATCTTAAAATTGATCTGTAACTGTGATAAAATATGAAATTGTCAACTTTAAGATTGAGAAATTGATATTTCATCACAGTTACTTTCAAGAGCAATTTTAAGATTGATAGAGGCACTTTGAGAAAAAAACGTTTGATACAAAAGTTTTTTATTTTTTCACACACAATTCAAATCTGTAATAAAAAGTATCATGTTTTGATATTGATTTGTAAAAATCAATTCTCTGTAAATTAATTATTATTATACAACATATATTATTAATAATACATATATTACTATATGTATTATTTTATAAATTATCGAAAATTAATAATAATTAATTTCAACACAAACTTACTCATTTTATATTTTACATTTTATAAAAAGATAATGGAAGTCAATTAGAGAAAATGTAAAGTTGAGCACTCCAATTGAATTGATTAAAAACTAGAATTTATCTATTTATAAGTAAATATCTCTTTTTTTTCGAGATAAGAATTTTATTTTATTTTACTTTGTATTTTTGGAAAACGTAACTTCTCGTCAATTTTGTGAAATTTCACGAGCAAACGAAAATTCGGACAATGATTTAGTTGAGTTAATGCTAATGTTTTTTATTTACTCTAGCAAAAATGAATATTCGGAACGTAAGCCGAATGTAAGGAAGTGTATTAGAAGCGTAAACGAAGCTCCTAAGAAACGTAAATTGATACATCGAAGCGTAAACGAAGCGTTTAATGCGTTCCCCGGGGAGAATAGGCCTCCAGTATGTCCTGCCTGTTGTAAGAAGCGACTAGAAAGATAACCACTGATAGGGAGCTAACCCCTCTACAGTATGTATAATGGGTTCCAAATAAAACAGAAGAAGCCTCGGACAAGCAGTGCCAGGATCGGGAGCTTGAACACTACACCTGACCACATCGACGACACGGCCGATAAGACGGACAAAGATTTAAATCCAAATAAAAATGTTTTGCGGGACATGCTTCCAGCAACCACTCTAAGAGGAAAATAAAGACAGAGAATGAGATGATCAGACGAAGTAAACTGACACCTTATGTCCTGTTACTCAGATTACAAACTTTGAAACAAACACAACCGAATATAGATCGCAATTACATACAGCATTCATCAATAGATATCCAGAACTTAATTTCTTAACTGAACAACAATTAGCAGACCAGATACGAGTAATAACCAGAAACAATAGGATTCCTCAGCCAGAACTAGAACGCATCAAGTAAAACAACTAGAAAAAAAAACAACAACTAGAACAAAATACACAATTAAAAAGAAAAGAAGAAGGACAAGTAAACATACAAGTACACAACAATCAGACAGAGAAGAAGAAGCACAAGAAGACGAAACGATAAGACAACAAGGAAAAACTCAACCGCAGCATGAACTAATAGACACAACAGACATAGAAGAGAAATTCGCACTAACATATATGTATAGAATATAAGGACACAAATACAGACAATAGACCGTACATACATAAAATACCCAATAACCCACATATTAACACAACAATAGCATACATCAATTATACGAAACAAAATAAATAGCAACACAACTAGAACTGAAAGAACTTCAATTACTCATCACAAGAGCGCTTACCACAATAAGAATACATACTATACAGAAAGGCCAACAATTAATCAATGCACAAAAGAAATTCGCAAAACCGGCAATATAGATTACAGGAAAAGATATAAAAACTTAAAAAAGATATTGGACAACTAACACAATTTATACAAGACAAAATCAAATAAGACAATATCAAATAAGAAACAAAGAATAATAGGAAATATGTCAAAGCAAGAAGCAACAGAACAGCTGTAATAGATGAAAAGAAACAGAAACTACAAGCACTAGCCAAACGACTCAAACGATATAAGAAAAGTAAAAACAGAAGAAAGCAAAATCAGTTATTTAGCACAAATCAGAAAAAATTCTATTAGACACTAGATAACATAGAGACCAGTAAACACCCCATCAAATATAAAAAATGTCGAACATTTTTGGAGCAGCACATGGTCAAACCCAATGCAACACAATAGACAAGCACAATGAATACAAACCGAATAAACAAATACATCACAATACAACAAATGCCTGAGATAATAATTAAACACGAAGAAGTCACTCAAACAATCAATTCCACACACAACTAGAAGAGCTTCAAGAGAAAGCAAAATAAACAAGAAAACTACATACTGGACAACAACTAAAACTATATACTAACAACAATCACATAGAGGCAATGGAAAATATAGACGAAAATATAGATTACAAATATTTAGGATATAGACAGAAAATAGGAATAGAACACTCAAAAATTAAAGAAAAACTGAAGCAGAAATATAAATAGAGACTAACTAAGATATTGAAGACAGAATTGACGGCAATTAACACATTTGTAATACTATAATACTAACATACTCGTTCGGAGTAGTGAGGTGAAGTGACACGAAGCTGGAAACATTCAACACACTCACACGATCACATTATCACAAATACAGAATACATCATATACACTCAGCACTGGAAAGATTCACACTAGATAGAGAGGAGGGGGGAAAAGGTTTTATAGACATCAAAAACTTAATCTATAAACAGATCGACAACTTAAGAAAATACTTTACAAAACGAGCAAAAACTAGCGACCTATACAAAGCAATCACATATGCAAACACATTAGCCACACCACTATAATTTCATAACCATACATACAATCCAATAGATAATATAACAACAACAGGTATAAAAAAAGAAAACTGGAAACAGAAAATATTACACGGTAAACATCCACATTATCTATCACAACCATACGATCAAAAGGCATCCACATGATTAAGAAAAAGCAACATACATAGTAAAACAGAAAGATTCATGATTGCAATACAAGACTAAACAATCAAGACTAGGTATTATAGGTACTATAAAATAAAGTATATTATCGTGCTGTGCACGATAATATACTTTATTTTTTTTTCTTGAAAATTCCTTTTATAAAAAAAATAAAAGGAATAAAAAAGTTTCTAAATAAATCATACTTTTTAATGCATATTTTTAGATGATTATATTCCGGCCCATTAAAAAATTCTAATCAAAAATTGAATAGGGATTTTTAGTTTCATCCCTTTATAATAATATGGGAGGCTGAAAAGAATATTAATAAATAATCTTTTTACTAGTAGAAAATATCCATCTAATTTCATTTCTTTAACTTGTTCCAAATTTGAGAAAAAAATAAAAAATTTAATTTTTACTCTCATTTTTGAAAGAATGTAATTCCACAGGAAGAAATGTAGGAGTATATGATTATATGAAAAGTCCCCCTTAATTTTCGACAAAGAATTATCTCCTAAAATTTTTTACACTTAATAAACACCCTGTACATACATATTGCTTTTATTTCTATGATAAATAAACAAGCGCAGGCATTACAAGGCTTGCGTGAGGAATACATATGGAAATTATGCTTAATTGAAAAACAGCTATAATTATCTATTATATTTATGAGATGACTTCTCCAGCAAAAATTTATTAAAATTGATAAACCAATAATATACATAAACGTATTTTTATCTCTTTAATCTTGTCGAACAAGAAATGGAAATGTACATATAAAACATTAAGAAAATACGAAGATCCGCAAACAACTTTGCTTTATAAAATATGGAATTTAATCATCCAATAAAATTACGCAATAGAATTATTCATTATATACTCTTTATCAACTATTTACAATGTGTGCTTCTTTCTTGTTTCTTTTTAAGTTTCAGACAAGAACGATATTTTTATTTTGCGAGAATATTTGATATAAAAGAGTCTTATGTTATACATCAGAGTAGTGTCTTATATTATACATCAGAGTTCTCTTTAGACTCATCCTCCTTACAAATCGATTCTACGCAACATTCTGGATAAGGCTTGCTGAGATCCAAGTCTTTCCAACCGATTTGTTCCCGACACGGACATACGGGACACTTGGGAAAAATAATAATAATTGAACACTGTCGAAATTCAATGGAATCAGAAAATAAATAAAGTAAGATTGAAAATAAACAAATAATTTTGTAGAGAAAATTTTATTTATTATTAAAGAAAAATTATTTATTATTATTAAAGGAAAAATATTTATTGTTTTATTTATTATTAAATTTATTATTATTATTAAATTTATTTATTATTAACATTTATTAAAGATATAATAATAAAGACATATACGATTAGTGTTATTATATTTATTGCCACACAAAAGAGAAACATGTAAAATTTGCAAATATTAAGTAATACACAAAATATTTCTTTCATTTCGTCGCAAACACAAGTAGACTGTTCTCGATTGTCTTTTTTTATTTCTTTTTTAAATTAGATAATCAATTGTGTATCCATTATTATTGTCGCGCATTTTGTGAAAATCGATTTGCAATCAATTGCAAAGTCGGGATAATCGGTTATCAAAAGCTCGTTATATAATAATCGGCTTGTTTGAATAGATAACACAGGCCTGCGAAGTTTTTCTTTTTAAGATGCAATAGTGATTTCCAACGTAATTTTGTGAGCTACATTCGAATCTGGCCGTCGAATTTGTGTAGCACGTCACGTTTTTGAGTAATTTGTAATTGAATGGCTCAAAAATCGCTATTTTGGCCAATTTCATGAATTTATTGCGAGGAAATCAAATTTTTTGAAATATTTCTACTAATGGCATCGTATAATACTCACTTTCGCCTTTTAAATCCACTTTCGATTACTGCCGCACGATTTTTCTTTGCTGACATATGTAAATATGACGTTGTAAGAAAATTTACGTTAAAGAAAATATATAGACATCAATATGGTAGATCCATGATATTGAAAGTTGAAAAGACTGACATATGTCAGGTTCGATTGTCCAAAAAAGTATTGTAAAGAAACAGTTTCTAAACAGTGTCTAATACAGTTGTTACACATTTCGATAAATTTTTTTTAATTTTATGTGAAATTTTTTTATTGTGATTCTATGCGCCGTATTGGATGCGCCATTTTTAATTTCAAAAGGTGACAGAAGATTTAAAAATGTATATTTTTATTCTAATTTTGATTCATAGTGAAATAAAGAAATGGCACGGTTGATTTAGAATTTCTTATTAGATCCCTATGCATGACCAGTCTTATGACTTGTATATCTGAGCGAAAAAAAATCGTACGACGGTAATTGAAAGTGGATTCAAAAGATGAAGATGAGTACTATACGATGCCATTGACAGAAATATTTCAAAAAATTTGGTTTACTCACAATAAATTCATGAAATTGGCCAAAATAGCGATTTTTGGGCTATTCAACTACAAATAACTCAAAAACCTGACATGCTACGCAAATTCGGCGAATAGATTCGGATTCAGCGCACAAAATTACGTCAAAAATCACTATTGCATCTGAAAAAAAAATGTTGACCCCCTTTTTTAGGCCTTTTGCAGGCCTATGTAATTAAACGATCGAAAGCATCAATTAAAAGCGACGCAATTTTTTTCTTTCAAGATATTACAAAGTATCTCGTATCTCTACAAGTGTAACGAGGAGATATTTGAAGAAGAAATAATTTGAGAAATAAAACTTGGACTCACGGAATCATCATTATTGTAGTATCATTAAACAAGTGACCGTTGAGCATTTACGAATATGCTTACCTACACTTAGAGTCTCGTTCCCAAACGGACAGTCTCTTATATAAATAAAATTCTAGATTAAATAAAATCGTATCATCAGGCATCAATTGGCATCATTCTCTTACGCTGAAAACATCATTACATTACCTTTATAACATTCGTTTTCGGAATATTTATTTAAAGGACAGAATCTCGTTTCTCCAAATCGTTCGCAAAATCTTAAACAGCTCCACGCATAATACGATATATTTCTAATTTCGCGGCATCCGGATTTGCATCTCTTCTTCAATATATCTTTTTAATCATCAAGTTATTGCAAATCTACCTAATATAACGAACACGCCTAACAGCATCACAAAGTGATCAATAAGATCACAAAGTGGAGCTTCATCGTCTTTTCTCCTATTTAGAAAAATATTAGGAAGGGAAGACGACAATCAGACAAATTGTAAATTATCTTTTCAGCTCTTATATATCGTTCTTCCCCTCTAATACCGTAGAAATAAGATGCAATATATATATATATATATATATATATATATATATATATATATATATAACTAGATCTGAATTATTCTTCTTTTTATGTATCACTATAGATCATCTTATCTTATTCGATGATGAAGATTCCAATAAAATGTTCAAGTATTTCAGTTTTTAACATTTATTTGATGTACAATGAACATTATCAGTTTACATTCATATCAGGATCGTAATTAGGAAGAGTTTCATTTATTCGTGCAATGGATGTATTATATATTTTTCTTATCATCTTCATTTTTCATCTCATGAATAAATTCGTCTCGCGTGCTTGTTTACATTGCATGCATATATTCGAGATAAATCATACGTTTATACAATAAAATTTATTTGATGATCTTTCGTATAATTCAATGGACAATTCTTCGTGATCCTTTTAATCTTAGATAATACTGATTTTAAATCTTGGAGTGTACTTCCAAAAACCGATTACCTCTGATTTGAATGAAATTTTGTAGAAAGCTTCCTTTTAGCTTAAAATACAAGCCTATAAAAGGAATTTTGGCGACTCCTACAAAAAAGTCATTTTTTTAAAAGAAAATTATGAAAAATAGAACTGTTTTTTCAAATGGGATACTCTTCCGATTGAGCCCAAACTTTTCAGATGGCTTCAGGGGATTATACGAAGGTCAGCTGTTAAGATCATAACCGTGGCTTTTCAATAATTAAAAAATTATAAACAAAAAATTACTAAAAATCATAAAAATCAATATAAGAAAATCAAGACTTAATGATCTCAACTTTGACATAACGTCGCCCTATATAATATGTGTGTGTGTGTGTGTGTGTGTGTGTGTGTGTGTGTGTGTGTGTGTGTGTGTGTGTGTGCGTGCGTGCGTGCGTGCGTGCGCGCGCGTGCGTACAGGATGTCCGATAATGATGGAATCGCCATTCGTGGGCAGGTAGAGTAGGTCAAAGCGAGTAAAAAAGTCTTCTACCATTTTTCGAAATTCGCAATAATACGGTAGGGTTGCACTCTACCATAAGCATCCTACCGGCGGGTTGCGGGATTTTTTACGCGAAGAGAGGTTCCACATGAGTTTGTAACTTTCCACGCGAAGCAAGAGGGGCGGAGTAGGTGCGGGAGGGAGGGGCAAAGGCCCCCCTTGCACCCCTCCCTGTGTGTGTGTGTGTATGTATTTGGTTTGTTGCGCGACTTTGTTTATATTTAACTGTCCTATTATATATATTTATGTATATTATAATATATATTTATATATATTATATTTCCCTTATTATTATATTTTTCATCATTTTCTTTAAAAAAATGACTTTTTTATAGAAGTCGTCAAAATTCCTTTTACAGACTTGTATTTTAAGTTAAAAGGAAGCTTTTTACAAAATTTCATTCAAATAAGAGGTAATTGGTTTTCGGAAGTTTATCCAAATCTTGTATACAATTCGAAAACCTCCATGATATAAATTTTGTAAGAACAATTTAATAAATAATATAAATAAATAATATAAACTTTTCTATTAAAATAAATAGGAGAAATAAATTTTTTCCATAAAAATATGCTTTAAAGATCAAGGTGTAATAATTAACTGGAAAATATCAATTACTCTCACATGCATTAGGAAGGTTTATCTTATTTTTGTATTCATAAATTTTATCCTTTTTCAGCCTATATCTCTAAAGCTATTTGAGTCCGACCTTTATACAGGGTGTCCCATTTTAAAAGTTCCACCCTCAAGTTGTTTCGAAGAAAAACAATGTTATAGTATATAATTGTTAATAGCAAATTACATATTTTTTGTTAAAAATAACTATGTGTTTTTTTACACCAATTGATTCCTCTCATTATTTCGTACATAAAAGTATTAAGGCAAGATAATCGAGAAATGAATATTTTACTAGATATATTTTGGTTTTTTTTAAATTAAGGAATGATTTCAAACCTCATAACTTGGAAAGTATTTAATAAAAACTAACTTAATTATAATGTTTTGGAAAGCTCTCGAGATGGATTATAAGAACATCAACAAAAAGCATATAGGGTGTCCCATTTAAAAAGTTGGATACTTGGACTTTCAGATGACTCTCCAATGTCAAACTAATAACATCATCTTATGTCCTCCTTCAAGTCATATAACTTTTGTCTGAAACATGGACAGTAAGCATCAAAATTAAAAAAGTTGAGAGTGGAACTTTTAAAATGGGACATCCTGTATATACAGGGTGTTTTATGTCAAAAATTTAAGGAAATATTCCTCACACCTAGAGGGATGAAAAAATGTTATATGAAAATATGTTATAATATAGATGCGAAAATGCTTATTTCAGGAGTTATGTTGAAAATACTGTTAGTTGTATTTATACAAGGAAAAATTTAGGATAATTATTGTAGACAACAATCGTTTAATTAGGATTATTTACATTTGGTTTTAATGTGAATTGAATATGTTACAATAAATGTTGAAAATGTTCACCATTTTCCTGAATACAAGCAGAATGCCACCAGTGATATTCAAAATCTTCGTGATCGTCACTGCAGATTGCGAGACAATCCGCTGTACGCCAGGCAATTTGAACGTGTCCGTGATCGATGCGTCGACGTGTTACTGCTTGTATTCAGGAAAATAGTGAACATTTTTAACATTTATTGTAACATACTCAAGGTCACATTAACCAAATTTAAATAAGACTAATTAAATGATTGTTGTCTACAATAATTAATACTAAATTTTTCCTTGTGTAAGTAATACAGCTAACAGAATTTTCAACATAACACCTGAAATAAGCATTTCCGCTCCTATGTCCATATAACATTTTTTCATCCTTCAAATATGAGGAATATCTTCTTAAATTTTTGACATATTACGGTTTTTTAAAATTAAGGAATGATTTCAAGCCTCCAAATAATATTATTAGAATACTCTATATAATTATTCAGAAAGATGTCCCTTATAATATATTTAAAAATAAAGCAAACCGGTGAACAATAGAATCTTTATGTCAATCTCTGGTAAAAATTAAACGCTTCTCGAAGTGTAAGTCAAAGAAGCGTAAACGAACAGAATAAACGCTTCTTAAAAGCTTCATTGACTTCCCATTAACTCTTCGCGATTTTAAATCTTCATGCATATTTCTCGAATGCTCCATAAAGTGTGTACAAAGCATTCCGTTACGCTTCCCTTACGCTTTAATATTTCCTGTTTTCCTTTACGTTTTCCAAACGCTTCATAAAATGTGAACGAAGCATTCCGATACGCTTCGCATACACTTCATTGATTGACATTTAGAAACTCTTCATTTACACTTCCTAAACGCTCCATAAAATGTGAACGAAACATTCCAATACGCTTCCCGCACACTTCAATGATTGACATTTTAAGAACTCTTTATTTACACTTCCTAAACGCTCTATAAAATGTAAATGAAGCATTCCAATACGCTTCCCGTACATTCAATGATTGGCCTTTTTAAAAACTCTTCATTTACACTTTCTAAACGCTCCATAAAATGTGAACGAAACACTCCAATATGCTTCCTATACACTTCAATGATTGATTGACTTAGAAACTCTTCATCCACATTTCTACAACGCTTAAACACTGCACAAAACATGTATGAAATACTTTCCATACACTTTAACAATTTAAAGAAGTAATTTTAAGGACGTCAAAATTTCGCGCAAGCACGCAAGGATCTGTTAGTTAGTTTATGACCTTCACACATAAAATTCCATAAGCACGTAAGACGTAAGCATAAAGAAATCGACCAATTACAGTCAAGAATTAACCTTTCCAAGGTGCCAATACTCAACCATGATTGGTCGATTTTCTTACGCTTATGTCTTACGTGCTTGTGGAATTTTATGTGTGAAGGCCATTACTGCTATGCGACGTGCGATGCGCTATCTTTTTCGTATTTAAGTTTAGTTATGAAAATTATATAAAGTAAATTATAAAGTTACAAAGAGTAGCAAATAAGACTAATACTTTTTATTTAATTTCTGATCTCGATGCAGGCTTCAGATATTAAATTGATTTTTATAAGTCGGACAAGTAAAATGTCTGGCGAATAAACAAAAATTATCCGTTTATTATATCTATTTAAAATGTAAAGTGCAATATTAACGGTACAGTATAAATATAGTATAAACGTTTCATTCGTATTCGCTAATAAGTTTGATGACATTTTCTTTAAAAATTATATGAGATATTTTTAATGTTTGTCATCGCAGAGTTTGATGATGTTTCGTTTACATTCCTTAAGGAATTTAATGACGCTCCGTTTACATTTGAACGTATTTCGTACACACTTGTCGGAGAGTTTGATAACGCTTCATTAATGCTTTTCTAGCACTTAATAGCCACTTTCTTTACGTTCTGATGTTTCAATTTACGCCTCTTAGTAACTTCATTTATGCTTCCGTCACTCTTCTGTTACATTAGATTTACTCTCCAATTCAAGCTTTGTTAACGCTCGATTTACATTTTATTTTTAGAGATATTTCTCACATTTATTTGTTCATAATTTTTGAATGAAGAACGACCGCCAGCTAAACTTTCAGAATATTAATCAGGGATAACATCTTCACAACATATTTGTGCGAAGATGGACCCTTTTTATGCATAATTATAATATCTTTAATTTTGTTGCAATTTAATATATTCTGCTATATAAAAAATTAAAATAATTTAAAAAAAAGTGTTATGCAAATCAGCATAAAAGGTCTTCAGATAGAAGTAAGATACAAAATTTTGGAGTACCCAAGATGTTTATCTTGAATAAAATATCTGTAGTTGTTTATTGTAAATTACATATCTTTTTTCAAATTACATATCTTTTTTTTAAAAACAACTATGTTTTTATTTTATCAATGAATTCCTCTCATTGTTTTGTGCATAAAAATATTGAGGTAAGATCAGAAAAAGAATATATTCTAATTTATATAAAATTAAGAAATTATTTCACGTCTCATAACTCGAAAAGTCATTAAATTCCGCAAACAAATATAATTGCAACCACTAGATTTCGCTTCGATTACTCAAAAACACAAATTAGATATATCATTATATTATTTGATTTTGTACAATCATGAAAAAGGATGTGATATTTTTTAATAATAATCAAAATTTTATGGAAGGTAAAATTACAAAATTTCTATTTTTATTGATATATCTAATATTAAGATTAAACCTAAAAATAATAAAAAAAATTTAAAAATATTCTAGAAATATTTTTTCTACATTAAGATTTATGGAATTTTTTGCAAAACAAGACTCTAAAGAAACCTTACAAAGATAAAAATATACGCCAAGTATAAAAATATAAAAATATTCCACCTTGTATGCAACAAAACGTTTAATAAAAAGAAATTTATAATAAATAATTTATAATAAATAATTTATTACAATTTTCCCTCAAAAAATATATAATTTTCTTAAAAGAAATCAAAACTAAATATGAAATCAATAATTAATTAACCAAATACATTGAAGCAATTGATAGGGATTTGTAATTTGAAATATGTGTCACAAATTCAATCTTGCATATGTATTAGATTCTCGATAAAATGAAAATGATTTTCAAAATAAGTTCCAAATAAATTTGAAACTAAAAAAATTAAGAGCAAAAAAACGACTTACAAAAACTTGGCGTGCTTGGGTCACATTATAATACATATAAGTTTACAAAGTTTGCGAATTATATACCTGTAATTAATTTCAATTATAGAAATATGTGAATTATAATACGATCCGAACCATAATTATACAATTACATAGACATTTATTACATTTGTTTTTTACAATAATTATGCACTATAGAACTATAGAGTTATAGATATACATACATATATATAATTATGTACATAAATAATCTTTTTCTGCGTAATCATAACTTGTATGAACAGATTACTTGTAAGAATAAGGTTTAGATGTTGTATGGAAGTAGGAAAAGAGTAACATATTTGTAAAACTGGAAATATATTTTAAGTTGTGGACTATATATATTGATGCTGCCTTATAAAATAATATTTATTAAGATACGCAACTTATATTAACCTTTTATGGTAATTATTATTATTTATTACATACATCTGTTTTTGAATTTTTAACTTCTTTTTTTTCACTTTAAATCTTAATCCCCCCCCTTTTTTCACTTTTAACCTACTGGTTAAATTTCAATTTAAATTTCATTTTGTTTAAGATAGAAATCTAATACAATGGTCGAATTGCAACATGTCTTATTTGAATTAAATCTGAACTTCTAAAATTTTCTTTGATTCTTCATATATAAAACAAAATTTTATTTTATAATAAAGAATAATGCAATAATAATGAAATCTATAATAGTAAATATGTAATAAAAATTTAATTAAATCAATAATTTTGACGTGTAAAATAGTAATATACCGGATGGTAATTAATAAATGATTTAGTAGTACAAAAGTTGGCCTCGAAGTGCTAAAAATGTATATATGTATATTTTTTGCAGAAAAGATATATAAATAAATTTTACAAAAAGGTATGAAATCCCTCTAAAAGAATCTTACAAAGGCAAAAAATATACGCCAAGTACATAAAAAATATTCCACCTTGTATGCAACAAAACGTTTAATAAAAAGATATCCTTATAATAAATAATTTATTAAAATTTTTTTTTAATTGTATAATTATGGCACATTTAAATATGTAAATTTTGACACACACACACACACACACACACACACACACACACACGCATACATATGTATATACATATATATATATATATATATATATATACTGGCCGGAAATTTGCACGCCACTATATATATATATATATAGTGGTGTGCAAAAATTTCCGGCCAGTGACATTTCGTATTCTAATTTATTAAAAAAAGAACTTAATGATTTTTGATCATTACAAGATGTGAGCATAAGATATAGGAAACAAAATAATATAGTAAAAGAATACTGTTTGTGTTCATGAAAATATTTATTATTATAATTATCATATTTACATGTGCAAAAGTTTCCAGCCACTTTGTACTACGAGAAAAATTATTAATATATGTATTCTATAATGCACTTCAGTTAATTTAAATTTTATTTTAATGTTAATATTTTGTAGCCATACTCTTTGCAGCGATTACAGCTGCACAACGATGTGGCATCGACTGAATTAGACGATTAATATAAAGTGGAATTTTATTTCATTCTTCTTTCAACGCTTTGAATAATGCGGCTTTATTTGAATATGTATGCTTTCGAACTTGACGATCTAGCATATCCCACAAGTGTTTAATTGGATTCAAGTCCTGTGATTGAGATGGCCAGCTTAAAACTCTCACATTTGAAGCAGAAAACCATTGTTTTTAATAATTTTGAAGTGTGTTTGGGATCATTATCCTGTTGAAATATTCAATTCTGTGACAATGTTTCTTCAGCATATGTTAACAAATTTTTTTCTAAAATATCCTTGTAAATAGCAGCGTTCATTTCCATTAATCTCGACTAATAGACCGACTCCTTGTGCAGAGAAAACTCCCCAAACCATCACACTTCCTCCGCTGTGCTTTACAGTAGGAATTTGATACTGAACATCATTTCTGGTACCAGTAGGACGTCGTACATGTTGTCTACCATCGCTTCCAAAAAGATTAAATTTAGATTCGTCTGAGAAAGTTACTTTTTTCCAATCTTCGACTGTCCAATTTTGGTAATCTTTGGCAAACTGTAATCGGGCCTTCTTATTCTTTTTATTGATTAATGGTTTTTTAATACCTATACGACCAAAAAATCCCACATCATGTAGTCTTCGTGTCACAGTACTACGGCTAACATTTTTCATCTTGCAGCTCGCGTGCAATTTCGGCAGCAGTTTTCTTGACATCCGCAGTTGATTTGCGTTTAATGATATGATCTACTTTTTTAAATGTTTTTCGTGGCCTTCCACTATAGGAACGATCTTTTAAATCATATCCAGCACTTAGTCTGTGATACTTAGTCTGTGTTCGAAAATAGTTATATTTACTGGCAGTAAAACAGAGGCAGTTGGCAGCAGTGAAAATTACTGGTAGTGCATTCTTATTGTACTGCCAGTAAAGTGCCAGTAAAGTCAATAAAAGTTGTGTGCCAAAGTAAAAGCATTTATTCTTTTAGATTAACGTAGAAAAAATAAAAAAATCAGTAAAATGAAAGAATATATTTTACTCCAAAATATTATTTTTGAATCTTCCAGTTCTTCTTCAAGTGACAGCGATGATAATAATGAAGAATTATTAAATATTATAGAAAATAATAGAAATAGAAAAAGAGTACCAAAAATTAGAAATTATTTAGAGTATGTTGTTGCACGATATACAGATATTGAACTTAAATCACATTTTAGGTAAGTATATATTATATATATTATTTATACATAAGAAATGTTGCATACATTATATAATAAAATTATATTAATAATATATTTTTTTACAGGATGGAACATAATACTTTTAATTTTTTAGTATATTTAATTGGCCCAAAATTGGATAATATTCCATTCCAAAGAAGAGAAAAAATTGATGTAACAAAACAAATATTAATTACTATCTATGTGTTAGCAACGCAAGATTCATATCGCTCTATATAAGTGAACGATTTGATGTATCCAAATCATGTGCATGGGTTAGCGTAAAGAGAGTAGTTTCGTGTTATATATAGTGTGTTTTTTTCCATTTGGTTTTAAAAACGAAAAAATAATGTAAAAAGAAGATCTGTAAATACATTTATATTAAGTTTAAAAAAGTTTATAATTGTATTGAGAAAAAATAGTTTATATTGTATTTTATATGTGTGTTTGATAAATATATTTTACAAATAACTACAATAAAATAGAAATATAATAAATATTTATGGTATATAATCCTACACTTCTTTTTTTAATTAAATCGTATTATTAATCACTTTTTACTGGGTTACACTA
>JAPIVC010000363.1:60000-116878 GCA_030586385.1 Camponotus fellah
AGTATTTTCCAAGGAATTCATCTTTTAATCATTAATTTTTTTTCGCAATATTTACCACGCGATAATAATCATCCTTGTAAATATCTCTAGCTAGTCCAAAATCTCCAATTTTGATGACACGATTCTCGCGATTTCTCGAGGATACTAAACAATTGCGACACGCTAGATCCCTATGTACGAAACGCAACTCTTCCAAGTAGCAACAACCTCGCGCAACATCTTCGCACATAGCGAGCAAATCTTGTAAACGCAGAGCAGAAGAATCCGACGCTTTCAAATTTCGACAATCTCTCAAATATTCTAACAGATCACCAGTTTCCATCAATTCCAACACTAGTAACGGAGAATCCCCATCTAAACAAACGGCCAACAATCTTAATATATGTTTGTGTCGAAAATTATTCATAAGCTTGGCTTCCTTTAACAATTTCTTTTTCTCATGAGAAGAAGCATCTTTTCGAAGTGTTTTTATTGCAACGGATATCTCTGTGCCCGATCTTTCTAAGTTCTTCACCTTTCCTTGAAATACCTGCAAAATATTTCACATAAATTTACATGCGTATGTCATTAGAAAATGTACAGTGTAATGTCAATAATATTATATTTTACTTTATATTAAATAATTCAATGAAAAAATATATAATAAAGTGCATGATTGTTGTCTCACCTAAATTTTATATTACTTATAATCTATTATAAAAATTTATGTATTTATGTATTTTGTACTTTTATTAGAAAATACATATCTGTTTTGTTGATCGAGAAATTAATTTAAAACATTGCTTGAAAAAATTAATTTTTACCTTTCCGAATGCGCCGCTACCAAGAAGTTTTGTAAATGTAATTTGTTTAAGTGTGACTTTAGTTATCGTACATTCAACCGGATTATAATGTAACATAGGACTGTAAATCGTATTAAATTCAGTGTATCGACAAGGTACTTCATGTAGAATCTCCAATTCTACATCGGTCATTGTTGAAGGCAAAAATTGTTCATCATTACCTCTGTGTTGACGATACACTGTTATAAAATTTCGACTTAAATATGTAATAATATGTATTATAACATCTACTGTTTTTTAGTAAACTTATTCGTTTAGTTTTATAGAAATAAATTACTATTTTCAATAAACTTTTAGGTATTATATCAGATATATATGTATAATCTATAATTCGAGTCGATACCTACACCAAATATACTTACAACGATAAAAGTAGCAGACGAAGATTATAATAACTATAACGATAAAACTTAACATCAATAATAAGTAATATTTTTTCGCTATTATTTCAGGAGTGCTCGAAATATCTATATTAAGCAAAAATATAATTTTAATATCTTCGTATGTGTATGTTTTTAAATATTTATTTTTAATTACAATTTTATTACCAAAATTTTTTTAAATTTTAGGCCTATTCATATCTAAAAAAATTAGAACATAATATCTATGCAGCACATAATGTTACAACTACTTTGCAACAATTTTATAATATTGTAATATTGCAATGCAACATTACGGAAACATTGTAGAAATATAAATTAAAAAGTATGAATTAAACATTAGGAATATGGTATTTATATTTTAGAAACATTTTAACTCATAACACTCTTTAATTTATCTATAAAAATAATATAATAATATATTTTTATATTCGTATAAATGCGACGAATTTTACTTTTTTGCAGAAGTGAAATGAAATAATAACACAGAAATAATATCAGTCGAGTAAATATAATTCTAAACTAAATATAAGCATTACTATTTTTTTATTAAAATATAGATAATATTTTATATCAATGTTATAATATATTTTATGATATATTTTCACTTCATGTACGAATACGATACTAATCTTCAATGATAATATATCTTTTTATTATATTAAGTAAATAAATACTATTGTATATATCATTACATTTTTCTATGCATTTTTATGTACTTTTCACATGCAAATATATATAATTATAACAGATGTTTAAAAAAGATTTTTAAAAATTAAAATAAAAATATAATTAGTAATGTATAATTAGTAATGTATAATTCTATAATATATATATATATATATATATATATACTTATATACGTATATATATATATATGTATATGTATATATATATGTATATGTTATATATATATATATATATATATATATATGTATACGTATATAAGTATACACACACACATGTATGTATGTATACACACACACACATACACACACACACACACATACATACATACATATATGTGTGCGTGCGTGCGTGCGTGCGCGTGGTGTGTGTGTGTGTGTGTGTGTGTGTATGTGTGTGTGTAAAATACCCATTATAAGAGTATATAGAACATTTAAAATAAAATATGTGATTCGTAAGTAGGAATTAAAAGTAAGTAGGAATTTAAAGTAATTTTGCATAAAAATGTAACATTTTATATATTTATATGATTATGTTTAAATATAACTTTGCAATATATTACCTTAGATATGATTATCTTAGATATTGCAAACTTCTATATATATCGAGCTTTTTCATTTAAATGTTTCAAAGATATTCATCGAAAACAAAAATATTTTATACGTAATATTATTAAATGATTGCAATAACATTGCATTCTTTCCAATATATTACACTGTAATATTACTAATGTTTCGTTACAAAAAGCGGACAGCTTAACTTCATCACAATCTTATAACAATAATTCAGCAGAGTTACGCAATCGATTTGCAATATTGCAATGTTTCAATGAAATCATTCTTTATCCGCAATCTTATTGTGCTATATAGGTATTTTCATTTACTTACCACGTTTGCTACCACGTGTTGAAAAAATAAATCTTTCATCAGCCGGCCATATAAAATTTTCTTCATATTCGAGGTATCTCAATATCAAGCGAAATTTGTATAAAGTTCCCGATTGTAAGTTTTTGACATGGTATATTACTTCATTGTTATAATTCATTTTAATATAATTCATTGTTTGCCACTTTTCTGCTGCAATATCTTTGTACTCTAGTGTAAAAAAGATCGTCAGATTAATGTTTGAGATCCATGAAATGTTCATACTATTTATGTTGACGCCGCTCAAAGTAATATCGTTTGGTTCTGAGTATATGTGAACGCTCTTGCTTAAACTCTCGTTGTAGAAATCGCTGAAATTAATTAAATACGCACGCACGTATATCAAGTAATCTTGTACTGGTAGCGACAAGTTAATCTTTGTGAAAAATCTGCCATCTGCCATACGTTTCGGCACATTGGTAAATTGTTTGCTTTTATATTGCATGTCGTTCACTAATGTAACTGAATGCACTTCGTAGATCACGGTTGCGCAATACATTTTCTTGAGTGGTATCCAATGAACTACTGCTATAGTAGGCGTCAAAGCTAGAACACTTATGTTTTCTGGTGCATTAAGCTTGCCCGAATTAGTTTTTATTGATATCACATTCGAATCGAATGTATTTATTGATAATTGATTAAAGTAAAAATTGTTTAAAATAAATTTCAACTTGTACTTTGTAAATGGTGTTAAGTTCTGAATCTCGTAATATCGCTCGGCTGTCAGCACATTGAATTTCTCAGACTTGTTGAGATTGTTGTCTAAACAGCTTACGGAGATAGTATACATAGTAGTTGGTAAATTATATTTTTTGCATCCACTCTTTACAACCGGCCCAGATTTTACAATTTTTTTTTTTTTTTTTTTTTGGGGAGAAAGATTAACAATGAGTTGCTGTTTTCCCGTGCATTCACATTCTCAAATTAGCTTTTAAAAAAAAAAAAAAAAAAAAAAAAAAAAAAACCGAAAATTGGGGTTCAGACCTCTTGTTGGAAATGGTTGTAAAGATTTCCTCAAAAATAAAAAAGATACTATAAAATAAATTTTTACATCTTTTTACGAGCTTGTGTAATCTTCCACTTACTGTTTGGCTGCATTTAAAACCGAACGCTTCTTGAGACACATATTTCTTTCAAGAGAAGCAATGGGGAGAATTAAAATTCAAAACGAATTTTTATTCGTATTTATACTTGCTTTTTTTTTTTTTTAAAAAAATAACAAAAATTGTTTTTGTTTTTGTCAATCGTTAAAAAAACCCATAGTTTGTAAGTGGAAGTTATCATTTATGTTTTTTTTGTCTAAAATCGTATTGCACATAGAAACATTAATACTTGCATATGTAATATCATTTGACTGGTGTGGATGAATACTACATTATTCATGTTATCAATTATCATACCCATAGGATCTCTATAATGAAATAGACAAAAGGATGCATTTATTCGAATAATTTGCTCGATTTTTCCATCAAAATGACTTTTCATTATATCATATACTTTATCCGTCGAATCGTATGATGCGTGATATAAAATTCTAAAAAATATGTAATCATTATAAAATTATTTTAACAAAAACAGAAATTTATATGTAGTGAAAATTCGAAATTCTTTCAATTATATAATAACTTATTATTTTTATTACTTATGAATTTTTATTACTTATATTTTTATTATAAAACTTATTATAAAATTCTTAATTATAAAACCACGTAAAATTATAGAAAAATTACAAATATGCATAAATCTTTAATGAAAAATTATTATTTCAAGTGAACAGTAGTAAACGTACCATTGGCCGGGGGAACACGTTTAAACGATCCTTATCATTTTTTGATTTGAAAATCTCATCAAATTTAATTATGCCATTTTCCCACATTGTTAAGTCAAATTTTACAATACGAGAGTAGCTGTCTGAGTCTCGATAGGTGAAATATAGATTTCTTGCTATCCAGTCAATGCAGAGATTATACAGATGATTATCAAAGCTAGCCATCTTTGTGATATCATTTTCATTAATCTTCAATGTCATTAGGTTTCTTCCGGATGTCCAATAAATTCTATTGTCTTGTTTCGAATAAGCAAACCGGTCTATTATTTTTCTAGAAAAAAGGAGCTAAATATAATTGTATAGTAAAAAAATTATAGATAAGATTTCTAATTTTATAGTTATTACTGCTATGATGTTGATAATAATAAATATGTATATAATAATAATAACTTTAATTTTATAGTTAGTGTTAAACATAATTTATGATAATTATAACTATTTTTTTATCAGTATACGTACTCTGACGTTATGAAATTAGTAATGTTTAAATCCACGTCCAATATTTCCACACCTAGATACGTTGCGAGTAATAATTTAGGTATTGGATTTTCATGTGTAGTCGACACTTTGATTAAATCCGTATAAGGACTAGCAACAATTTTATTTACAATTTTAGTATACGCACGTACTCGAAAATAATATGTCGTGTTAGATGTTAGATTGTGCACCGTGTGCTCCAATTTTGTAGCTGTGATATTTTTATCGTCGCAGATTTCTTTAAAGTCCTCGAAGAAAGAACACTGCACTTGGTACTCTTGCATCATTTCGATAAATTCAGGTTGGTTCCATCTATAAAAAAATAAAATTTTAGCAACTTTATAGTTAACAAAACCATAACAGAATTAACATTTTGATATATTTATGTCGTTGAATTTAAGAAAAAGAGAGAAAAATGAAAGAATACAAACTAAGAATTTAGATTCCTTACCTCAATGTCACAAAAATGTCGTTTACTTTTTCTGTAAATTGACTATCGAATTGTACAAATGCTCTGAGAGATGTTGGCTTGCTCAAACTGCTTTCTAAAGATTTTAAGATCGTACACATTAACACAATTATATATAAGATTAAGTGGATTATCTAAGTAAATGAGAAAAAAAATTTAATGTGAAAATAAAGGAAAGAGAAAAAATAATGTAAACTACATAATATGGAAATTAGCACAGTTTTGACCTTAAAAAAATAATAAAAGAATTTTTTGCGTCATTTAAGATTTAGAAAAGTAATCGTTAATTCAAAAACGTTATTGCAAAAACGAATAAATAATTTTTAATAACAATTTTTAATGACAAATACTTTTCGAAAAATTCCTATAGCTTAAGAAACCAGAAGTATAATATTTGCGATTGCTTTAAAACAGAGTAGCAAATTAATAAAATTGATTTTACCTTAAATTATGACAATTTTTGTACACTGTACAATGTTATGTTTATATTATGCTTTTCTATTTCTTTTTTTGACGAAATTAGAATTTATATTCTTCTCACTACGGGAAAATATTTTTAGATTTGATTTCCACTCTCTCCTGAATTTAAATTATATTTACACTTTTTCGACATAGATTTTGTTATTAATGCTTTATGCATTTTTTTGCAACTTACCGATAGATTCTGGGATGATAGAAATATTTGCAAGTATAACTTCATCAACATCTCGCTTATTTTTCACAGTACTGTCAGAATGACTCCGGTCATATTTGAAATTTAGTATATGATGATCACTTTTCTCAGACATTGAAATATCCTTCATAAAGTATACATAAGAAAACATAAGAAAAGAATTAGGTGAATATCGTTGAAGCGGTTGTTTCTGGTGCGTTTAATGTTAAATTATATAAATTATAAAATTAAACGAAAAATTGCCATTCGTTTTTTGTTTGCTTCATAATATCGGTTTAATATATACCATTAAATGATATAAATTGAATGTGATGTAGTTTTATTTATATCGTAAAATGTATTTTTTATTTATTTTTTTAAAGACATCTTGTATGTCAAACATAATCATGTCAAAAATAAAATCAATCAATAGGTTAACGAGAGTCAATGAGAATTCATAACAGCTTTTAGCAAGTAAAGCGAAAGTGTAGCACTTTGCAATTATTAAAACAATTTTGTCTAACTATTTGATTCTTTCTCACGATAGGTTAATTAACTCTTCTCAATTTAACTCAACTTAACTCAAAATTTTTTTCAAAAATTTGCTATTACTAAAGTTTTAATAATGTTTGTACAAGAATAAAAAAGTTAGACATAATGTTTCTTTACAATTATTAAATATTAGTCATAGAATTATATAAATTCTTTTATTTATTACCATGTTAAGTTTTTTCTGGAATGTTGATATATTTTTAATATAAACAAATCCTAGAAATAATAGTATAAAACAATGATATGAACCGATAATGCCTCAATAAAAATATGTGGATATAATTTTATATAATGGATATATGTATAATGAAAATTAACATAAATTCTAGCGATAGTTATTGAATATATTGTCGATTGAAATATTAGCGTTAATAGATACAATTTTGAAGAATGTTTGATGAATGATTTTTTAATTAGATTTTCTATCTCGATACTTAGTAGCTCTGTTCCGTTATAATTATCCTTATCACAAAGAAATGATGCTAACTTTCTAAATTAATTTCATAAAATAAAATCTACATTAATATAACTTACTATGTATCAATAAATATTATTATAAATATTTAGAAAAAGAAAAAATTTTTTTAAAATGAAGAAAAATAACATAAAAATCTGTTGAAGTGTCATCGTATGTATATATTAATGTAGCAGATAGTAGATAGAAAACTTTATTAATTTTAAAAATTGCTATTTTTAGAAATAATATATATATATATATACATATATGGAAATTATGTATATATGGAGAGAAAGTGAGAGAGAGAAAGAGAGTGAGAGAGCGACAAAATAATACAGTTAAATTTTAAAATACTGTTTTAATTAAATTTAATATATTATATAACATCCATTTGTAAACAAAATTTCGAAACTGTATCTATCTTTTTCTTTCAATATCGTACATACTTTTTTCTTTTATGTTGAATTGTTTTATTAAATGTTTACTTTGCAGAGCTCGAAAAATTTTTATTTTCACATATGTTGTAGAGGACACATTTCTAAGTAACACACAGTAACACGTTTGAATTTTGTGGCGCTCTTTCTTCATTCCTGAGATGTGCAATTTTGAAGTTTCATACTTACTTGTATCATCTTTTCGTTATTTTTTAAATATGTTTATATTTTTGTGTTTACATTTCCCGAGGTCACTTTTCTGAATAACTTTCAGAAGGTTTTAGCCGCTTATTGTTATTTATTAAATAGTTATTAACAAAAAAGTTTCAAGAATAAAATATAATTTTACGACATTATGTTTGTTTGAGAAGAAATATAGGCGCGCGCGCGCGCGCACATACACACACACATACGTGCGCGCGTGGGGAGGAGGGGTGCGAGGGAAGCCTTCGGCCATCCTCCCGCAATCATCTCGCCGGTAGGAGACGCATTGCGAAGAGTTTAATCTCAATGGATATACATATGCTATAAGTTGTAAAGCGAGGTCCTTGACTACCGGCGGGGTTGCGGGATGGGGAGTCGAAGGCCCCCCTTGCACCTTTCGCGCGCTCGCGTGTATATGTGTGTGTATGTGTATACACATATATTTGTGATTTTAATTGTATTAAATTGTATCAAATTCTTAGCGACATGGAAGTCACAATACGTAAGCAAAAAAATATAAACACACAAGGAAAATATATCAAACCGTGTTGAGTAAATATAAATATAAAATATAAATATAAATATAAAAAACAAAAAAATATGAACACATAAATGGGATATAACGATAAGATGACATGAAAGTATGAAACTTCAAAATTGCATATCTCAGGAACGAAGAGAAAACGCCACAAAATTCAAACGGTGTCTTACTTAGGAATATATCCTCTACAACATATATGAAAATAAAAATTTTTCGAGCTGTGTGACAGTAAACATTTATCGCAATAATATTCAATTGTTTTTTAAGCGAAAAATATCTCTTACCTGCGTGAAATTTAAATTTGGACAAATGGAAACACTTTCTTCCTGAAGGCCGTTTGAAGGAGTATAATCCTTCGGTATAATAATAATTGCCTTTGTCACTAAATTTTTCAATAAAACACATAAAATTGTTCCAATCGTAATTTGCATTTTTTTGTAAACGTTTGCACTCAATCGGTTTCTGTTCAATCCTCAATTAATTGTTTTTCTCACTCTACTAATTCTGACATATTAATCGAATTAATATTAATTCATATATATAAATATATTTTTGATAAATTCCTTAAATCTCAGCGAATAAGTTATTATCTTCTAATATTATGTTTTTAGATTTCTTTTTATGGTCACGATCACAATATATATCTAAAAATTAAATTAGGGAATTCTTAGTAAGTAAATAATTTCTATTTTTTTTTTAGGAGAACAAATGACATTACAAAATGGTACACATTTATTGGATTGTATAGCGAACATAGGAATATAATTATTATTATTTTTCCTTCTTCATTAATATTACAGAAGAAAAGCAGCCAATAAAAAGATAACCACAATCAAATTACAAACAGTCAAAGAAGTTATAGAATTATAGATCTTGTAATATTTTCAGCCATATTCCAAGCAAGCACACGCAGCGTGTAATCGAATTCACTTCAATATTTGCTATATCTTTTATTAAATATGTATTAATTATGACGATTCGTTCCTACGATTGTGTTACTACATATGCTTTTCAAAATCCATTATTGATGAATAAAAATTGGTAAATAATATAAATAAATTGGTAAATAATATAAATCCACTCTTTGTATATAATTTTTTGTGATATTCATATAATGCAATTTGAATCAAACGATAAGTAACGTGTTTTGGCTAGCGATCATAATAGTAACTGACTTTGAATAATCAATCTGATCATGTGTTGTCCTGACTTAGAAACCGGATCTTGGTGCCGTCATGATGTAAAAATATCAGATATAACATTGCGCATAATGGCGGCTGAATACAAGAAAGACCAATAAGAAATTTTCCCCAAAATTGGCGTAAAATTCAAACACAATATGGATGAAAATATATATTCAAATAACACGCATGTCTAAAAAATATCTTAAACATGTCTTTACAACATCTTTTAGACTTACTGCTGTCTGAGAGAATTACATATTATATTAAAATATTATATATAAATTTACAATAAAATTTTGTAAATGGTTTTTATTAATTTCTATTTATTTCTTTTATATTATTAAGAATTATAAAAATAAGATATCGGAACCATAGTCAATCGCAATGTGATCAATTGCAACATGGTCAATATCAACGTGATCAGTATCATCGTGGTTCAATATTAATGTGATCAAACAGGACGCTCCCTGTGGAAAAGTATAGCACAAAAAACTTGAAAACTAATAAAAACTTATGATAAAACTAAGAAATGATAATAATAAGTAATAAAACCTACTTCAATTAATAGGTGTGCTATATTATTTACAGTATAAAGATAAATATACATAGATAAGAAAATATGTATTATCCGTGCATTATAGCTGTAAAAATTACAGCTATTATAAATGATAAAAGGAAAGATAGGTGTATAAAAGAAGACAAATTAAAACATGTATGGAGTTCTGTTTATTTTTTATCAATATTTATTATATTAATTGCTTGATTTTCTTCATTATATATAATAATTTATATAACTTTTTGCTTGTTTTCTTCATAAAATTGTTGTGTTATATCTTTATTTATTTTTCTCAATCTTATATATGTTCTGGTACGCACTAGACAGGCAATAACTTGTTTAGGAAACTTATTGTTAGTTTTTGTACATACAATATCTGTTAAATTGTCAAAAATTTTTGATTGTTTATTAAAAAAATTGCTATGAAATTTATGAAAATTATTCTCCATTGTAGCAGCTGCTTCTTGAAAACTTGCAGAGGGATATACAATTTGTGAAAGCATGCAAAGCCAATCATTAGGTTGTGATTTGGGAAGGTTTTTAGTAGGAATTCCTAACTCACTAAACTTATTTCGAAATCTATATGTAACATATCCCGCAATGTATAATAGTGTATTTCTTTCAATTACACATTACATTTCCGTATACGCAATACACACTTTCTTATGTACATACATACATAAAAAATCATGTTCTACTAATCTAATCTATAACGGTGGCTATATTGGTTTTCAAAATTTAGGACAAATTTCTGATTGGTCCAAGAGCGGCCATTACTTTGTACTACTGCGCATTTACGGGAATGTTACACCTAGTATTTTTACATCATGAGTGGCATTTTCCTCACTCCATGTGCATGCTAGTGGCTGAGCGTCGCGAAAAGCAGTAGCCGTCTAATCTGGTCTAGTGATGCAAAGAGAGCACCATTGCGTAGAAAAAAAATATAATAATTTATTATATTATTTTATATTTTATATAATATATACATAACTATTATTTTATTATATTTTTTTATATATTATGTATAATATTAAATATATATTAAATATATATTCTATAATAATAATATATATATATATAGAACTCCGTCGCGTAGAGAAAATATATATATATATATATATATATATTTTTTTTTTTCTACGCGACGGAGTTCTCTTTGCTACCATTAGACTGGCATAGACGGTATTGCTTTTCGCGGCATTCGGCCGCTAGCATGCACTTGGAGTGGGGAAAATGACATCAGAATCCGGACTTTGACCATGACGTCTTATTAGCTGCATTCCGTTGTAATTTATTTTTTTTCTACGGAAATACTTGGTGTTATTCCAAAAAGAATTAAAATCTTTAAAAACTGCTTGACAAAAAAATTATATATGTATAAAACAAAAATAGTTCTATAAATAAAAATAATTATATGTATATATAATTGTTGAATTCGAATTTTATATTAAACTTTTTATATTAATTTATTTTTGAGTATCTTCTCTTTGGCCTAGGGGTACGTTTACTATATAAAAAAGATATTCTGATTATAAGAAAATAAGAATGGATTTTTAAAAAAAAGTGGTTTTTTGTTTACATTCACATAATGCGGTTTGAATCAAGCGATACATAACGACGTTTTTGACCTTGTATAAATAAGTACAAATTTACAATAGCACATATATAACTAAAATAAATAATATAATTAATTGTACGAGCTATAATTATCATTATTTGCATTGAATAACCACCTTATAATATAATAACGTATATAATATAACTTTAGTTAATATTAATTTAGTATAATATATTTAATATATGCACATAATATAACATAATGGAAAAATTTATAACATTAATTACTATATTATTTTAATTCTACTATTGTAATTTTATATATGACAGTATATAAAATTATTATGCACTAGTGTGCATTAGTGCATTCAATCAAATTCCATCTTTCTCCCGCTATAAATCAATTACTTTATTTCTAAAAAATTTGATAAACACTTTAATTACGTAAAATATAATTGAAAATAATTCTGTGATGTTTCGTTCTCCTTTTGTGACTTATTTAGTTCATTCATATATTAAACGATATACATTGTTATTTTCAAAATGTTTTTATATTATTAAAGAGATATTTTGCATAAGAACATTTTTAAAAATTTAAACATTAATGTAACGGTCTTTTTCTAAATTTGTGCATAATAATAGATGCATTTTCAAACATTTTATAAATTTATGAAAACTTTTTATTCACCAACAAAGATATTATATATATATATATATATATATATATATATATATATGTATATATATATATCGGCAAGGTACTTTATGTAGAATCCAATTCTACATCGGTCATTGTTGAAGACAAAAATTGTTCACCATTACCTCTGTGTTGGCGATGCACTGTTATAAAATTCGAATTAATTATAATATTAATATAATATAATATAATATAATATAATATAATATTATATTAATTATAATATTATATTAATAATATGTATTATAAAATCTATTGCTTTTTAGTAAATTTATTTGTTTAGTTTTATATAAATATATTATTATTTTCAGTAAATCTCAAGATATTGTATCAAATATATATTTATAATCTACGATTCAAGTCAATACTTAAATCAAACATACAATAATAAAAGTAGCAGACACAGATTATAGTAATTATAACGATAAAACTTAACGTCAATGATAGATAATCTTTTGTCTCTGTTATTTCAGGAATATTCGAAATATCACTTATATCACGCAAAAATATAATTTTAATATCATCGTATGTTTTTATAAATTTATTTTTACTTAAAACTTTAATAACAAAATATAATTTTTTAAATTTTAGGCTTATTCATATCTAAAAAAATTAGAATATAAGACAATTAGATTAAAATTAGAACATCTATGCAGAAAATTAGATTAAAATTAAAAGATCTATGCAGCACAGAATATTACAACTACTTTGCAACATCTATTGCAATATTACAAATATATTTTCACTTCATTTACGAATATAATATTAATCTTAAAAAATAATATATCTTTTCATTATATTAAGAATACATATTATTATATCCATCATTATATTTTTCTATGCATTTTTACATATATAAATAAATATAATTATAACTGATTTTTTAAATAAAAATATAATTAGTAATGTATAATTAATTCTATAACTAATATATATGTGTATAAAATGCCCATTATAAAAGTATATAGAACATTTAAAATATAAAAAAAAGTGATTCGTAAGTAAGAAATTTTTTAAAGTAATTTTGTATAAAAATATAATATTTTATGTTATATGATTATGTTTAAATAATTAATTTTGTCATATATTATCTTAAATATAATTATCTTAGATATTGCAAACTTTTATTTATATCAAGCTTTTTAATTTAATTAAATGTTTCCAAGATATTTATCCATCAAAAACGAAAATATGGTTGCAATAATATTGCATTCTTTCCAATATATTACACTGTAATATTGCTACAATATTTCATTGTAAAAAGCGGACAGCCTAACTTCATCATAATCTTATAACAATAACTTAGCAGAGTTTCACAATAATAAATATTCGATTTGCAATATTGCAATGTTTCAATGAAAATTATTCTTCAATATATCCGCAATCTTATTGTGTTATATGGATATTTTCATTTGCTTATCACGTTTGTTACCACGTGTTGAAAAAATAAATTTTTCATCAGCCGGCCATATAAAATTTTCCTCAGATTTGATGTATCTCAATATCAAGCGAAACTTTGTATAAAAACTTTGTATAAAGTTCCCGATTGTAAACTTTCGACATGGTATATTATTTCATTGTTATAATTCATTTTAATATAATTCACTTTGCCACTTTTCTGTTACAATATCTTTGTATTATAATGTAAAAATGATCGTCAGATTAATGTTTGAGATCCATGAAATGTTCATGCTATTTATTTATGTTGATCTCGTTCAAAGTAATATTGTTTGGTTCTGAGTATATGTGAACGATCTTGTTTAAACTCTCATTGTAGAAATCGCTGAAATTATTTGGATATGCACGTATATCAAATAATTTTGTACCGATAGCGACAAGTTAATCTTTGTGAAAAATTTGCCGTCTGTTTTACGTTTCGGCACATTGATAAATTGTTTGTTTTCTTGTTGCGTGCCGTTCACTAATGTAACTGACTTCCAATGCATTTTGTAAGTCACGACCACGTAGTTCCTTGGGTGGCATCCAATGAACTATTGCTATAGAAGGCATCAAAAAGCTAAAACACTTATGTTTTCTGATGCATTAAGCTTGCCCGAATTAGTTTTTATTAGTCTCACATTCGAATCGAATGAATTTATTGATAATTGATCAAAGTAAAAATTTCTTAAAGTAAACTCCAACTTGTATTCTGTAAATGGAGTTAAGTTTTGAATCTGGTAATATCGCTCGAACGTCATCACATTGAATTTTTTAGACTTGTTGAGGTTGTTGTTTAAATAATGACTTACAGAGGTAATATATATAGTAGTTGGTAAATTATATTTTTTGCACCCATTCTTTACAAACGGCTCCGGAAGATTCACAACGATGCTAATTGCATTCACATTCTCAAAATTGTAAACTTTTTCGTCAGGTCAAGCATTTCATTGGAGAATATGGTTGTAAAGATTTATCAAAAGCACGAATTCTACGAAAATAAATCTTTAAATGAGTTTATCATTATTTCTTTAACATATTCGTCTATATTTACGCTCTTGAGATTTGCATATTTTTTTTTCAAAATGTATATATGTATATTGCTCATAAATAATTCATTTTATATGCTAAAATGTTGCGTAAATGTTTGTTTTGTCAATTCTCATTAATTGGAATCGGATGTTATACATGTGTAAAATCTTATTGCACATAGAACCGTTAATGTCAGTCACAAATATGTGATCATCATTTAATCAGTAAATAAATGACTCCTCATTATTCGTGTTATCAATTGTTATCAACTAAAATAAATCGTAGGACGAAATGGACAAAGGAATCAATTTATCTGAACAATTTGCTCATTTTCCATCTATCGAGATGATGTTGCATCATATCATATATTTCATTCGTCCTAATGTATATGCGATATAAAATTCTAAAAAATATATAATTATTTTATTCATTATAAAACATTATTTTGACAAAAACAAAAACTTATATGTAGTAAAAATTCGAAATTCTTATAATTATATAATAACTTATTTTTTTTATTTATGATCTTAATTATAAAACCACATAAAATTATAGAAAAATTACAAATATGTATAAATCTTTAATGGAAAATTATTTTTTCAGATGAACGGTAGACGTACTCCATAGACGGTGATACATTTAAATATTTAATATGAAATTTTATTTTGAAAATCTCATCAGATTTAATTATGCCATTTTCCCACAGTGTTAAGTCGAACTTTACAATATAAGAGCAGTCTGATCTTTCATATGTAAATATAGATTTCTTGCCAAGTAAATGCAGAGATTATATGGATAATTATCAAAGCTAGGTATTTTTGTGATATTGTTATTAATATTCAATGTCATTAATCTTTTTTAATAAATTCTATTGTCTTGTATCGACTAAGCGACATTTACTGACCTGAAAAAAGGAGTCAATTATAATTATAAAGGAGCCAACTATAAATATAGTAAAAAAATTATAGTTGAGATTTCTAATTTTATAGTTATTACTGCATATAATGTTGATAATAATAAACTTGTGAATAATAATAATAACTTTAATATTATAGTTAGTGTTAAAAACAATGATAATTATAACTATTTTTTAATCAGTATACGTACCCTAACATAATTAAATTTAAATCCATTTCATATAGTTGGATACCTAGATTCGTTGCGAGTAATAATTTAGGTATTGGATTTTCATGTGTAATCGACACATTGATTAAATCCGTGTAAGGACCAACAACAATTTTAGTGTGCGCACATACTCGAAAATAATATGTCCTGTTAGATATT
Source organism: Camponotus fellah (assembly GCA_030586385.1). Classification (NCBI taxonomy): domain Eukaryota; kingdom Metazoa; phylum Arthropoda; class Insecta; order Hymenoptera; family Formicidae; genus Camponotus; species Camponotus fellah. The sequence goes on from JAPIVC010000363.1 coordinate 76,194, forward strand.
AAATTGTGCACCGTGTGCTCCAGTTCTGTAGTTGTGATATTTTTATCGTCGTAGAATCTCTTTTAAGTCCTTGATGAAAAAACATTGTGCATCATTGTGTTTATTTCAGCGGTAAATTCAGGTTGGTTCCATCTGTAAAAACATAAAATTTTAGCCATTTTATATTTTTTTATATTTTACAAAATTATAATAGAATTAACATTTTGATAAAGTCAATTTTATTAATTTGCTACTCTGTTTTAAAGCAATCGCAAATATTATACTTCTGGTTTCTTAAGCTATAGGAATTTTTCGAAAAGTACTTGCATTTTATTAAAAGTTATTTATTCGTTTTTGCAATGAATTAACGATAGTTTTCTAAATCTTAAATGACGCAAAAAGTTCTTATATTATTTTTTTAAGGTCAAAACTGTGCTAATTTCCATATTATATATATAGTTTACATTTATTTTTTTTTTTTCCTTTATTTTCACATTAAATTGTTCTGATTTACTGAGATAATCCACTTAATCTTATATAATTATGTTAATATGCACGATCTTAAAATCTCTAGAAAGCTTGAACAAACCTACATCTCTCAGAGCATTTGTACAATTCACAGACAAAGTAAACGACATTTTTGTAACATTGAGGTAAGGAATCTAAATTCTCAGTTTGTATTTTTTCATTTTTCTCTCTTTTTCTTAAATTCAACGTCATAAATCAAAATGTTAATATTTTACAAGATATTTTACGGTTTATATAAATTTAAGAAATGATTTCAAGCCTTATAAATCAAAAAGTACTTGAGGGATAAATATTTTATTATAGTGTTTTGGAAAGCTCTTGAAATAAGCTATAAGAAATATGTAATAAAAGATGGAGAGTTCCATTAAAAAAAATTAATTTGACCTTTATATGACCTTGAGTACTTCATCCAAAGTCAAATTTTTACCTTAATACTTTTATGTACAAAATAATGAGAGGTACGAGGGGGATTTTGATGGCGTGGGGAAATGACGTAACGCGGGAGGGGATTTCCGTGGCGCGGGGCGGGATACGCTTGTTTCGGCGCGTGTTGGATGTTTTATCGCAAGTATAAACATTATATTACATACTCAGTTAATAAACAATATAAACAGTATTACATATGCCGATGTCCGGTTTATAAATAATATAAATAGCTGCTGCATTCCTTTGAAAGACAACGCGTGCGAGAGAGAGAGGGAACAATAGCGCAAGGAGAAGAGAGCGTGTGAGAGAGAAGGAATGATAGCGCGAGGAGAACGAATGCGAGAGAGAGGGAACAATAGCACAAAGACAACGCGTACGAGAGAGAGAGAACAATGTAGATTTACAACTAACGCGAGAGAGATAGTGCAAAGGATGGAAATATGTGCGAAGAAATTATGTCATGATTTAATAAACTTAAAACTCTTTATTCTTGTTTTTACATATTTTTTTTACGCACTATGTGGACTAAAAACTAAAGCTGCCAGCTCGCAATCGACGAATTGATTTGTTGAAAGCGTCACTCGCGTGTATTACATTTGATACTTCTTTCGGATTTATTACAGTGAATGCGATATTGGAGAATTGCGTGAAACTCGACATGTTTCGATAATTCAACTGTTTCGATAATTTTATCCAATCGACCAAAAGTAACATCTATGCATTGATTGAGATCGAACATACGATGTAACGTCGATTCGATCATCATCATGCATACGTTTGAAAATTCGAGACTTATGAATTTGACATCGTTAATCGTACGATTAACTCTCACTGTTAGCGATCCAACGATCATAAAATAATAGTCATCTTTAGAATCGTTCCGAAGGAAATTTTGAATATTGCGACGTTGCTCGTAGAGTCCCTTCCACGTTTCGAAAGATAATATAAGTTCCTTTTTCCAATGATCTCCTATGACAATCTCCACATAACTGATGGACGTTGATATAATGACAATTTCGAAGAATTTGAATTCCGTAGCTGTCAACGCGTATAATATCTATCTATTATACAAACCGCACGATGCTCCAACGAAATGCTACAGAAAAAATTAAAATTAAATAATACTAATAATAATAATAATAATAATAATACAATTTGTAAAAATAGAAAAATAGGAAAATAGAAAAATAGAAAAAAAGTTAAATGAAACTTACTCGTCACATTTGTTCTCAAACGATAGAGTTTTATCACGATTCGGTACATAATTCACGCGTCTTCCGATGCCGCTGCTGCTGCTATTGCCGTTGTTTCTTTCGATGTAGTACATTTCTCTGGGGTTATGAAAAGTGAATCATGAGCGATTAACGCGACACTGTTCGTACAGGAATTAACCGAATATACGTGACGCTCATTTTTCAAAATTATAATGTGGTGGGGGGATCAATGCTTCTAACGCATTGAAATTTAGGAGAAAGGGGAGGTTGTGCTCGGATAAAAAATTCTTAGAAACGCGAGGAAAGGACTAGGGTGGAAAGATAAGAGATAAACGTATTAATGTTTATGTTATGTCGGTGGATTTCACGAGTCTTTTCTTTCCTCGAAACGATATCGTGGAAGAAAAATTAAGGATCGGCTTGCATTTGAAACACAAAGCGATTCTTCTTCAGAATAATGATAGCGCATAGAAAAACGCAACTTAATCCTCATATATAGGGTCCCATTTTAAACAACGATCTCAAATATCTCCTGAACAATACGTTTTACAGAAAAATGTTTCAGACAAAAGTTATATGATTTCAAGGGAGCCATAAGATGGTACCATTGGTTTGACCTTGAAGAATTATTTGAAGGTCACGTGAAGATCACTTCAATTTTCTTAAATGGAATATCCTATGTATTTTTACACATTCTTGTAGCTTATCTCGAGAGTTTTCCAAAACACTGTAATAATATTTTTTATTGAGTGCTTTCCGAGTTATGAGGTTTGAAATCATTTTTTAATTTTACATAAACTGTAAAATATTCCTTTTAAAATATTCTTTTTTCGATTATCTTATCTTAATACTTTTATACAAAATGTAAATACTTTTGTACAAAATAATGAGAGGAATCAATTGGTGTAAAGAAAACACATTGTTTCGAAGAAAAAATATGTAATTTACAATTAACAATTACATTTTTTTTTTAAATAACTGCGTGTTTTCTACACCAATTGATTTCTCTCATTATTTTGTATATAAAATTATTAAGGTAAGATAATCGAAAAATGAATATTTTACAAGATATTTTACGGCTTATGTAATATAAAGAAATGACTTCAAGCCTCATAACTTGGAAAGCACTCGAAAGAAAAATACTTTATTATAGTGTTTTGGAAAACTCTCCAGGTAAGCTACAAGAATATGTAAAAATATATAGGATATCCCATTTAAAAAGTTGGAAGTGATCTTCACGTAATCTTCAAATGACTCTTCAAGTCAAATTAATGGTACTATCTTATGGCCCCCTCAAAACTATACAACTTTTGTCTGAAACATTTTTCTGTAACGTATTATTCGGAGATATTTGAGGTTATTTAAAATGGGATACTCTGTATAACCACTTAAACCTAACAAATCTAATACTGAGAATGGTCAGTCGAGATAGCATTAACAAAACTCTAAATAAATTCTTGAATTATGAGACGCAAAATTATCATAAGAAACAAGCAATTCAAACAGCCCGTATTTATTAATATAGCTTATTCGAAACCGCTTTATCTCGGGATTTTTAAACAAAGATCCTCGGGAGATTGACAAAAAATAAACATAAGACGAACCTTTTAAAATTGATAGTGCACGTGCACTCGTTCGACCATCCTCAAGCGTTCTCCGAATCGTCAAAACGTCAAGCGATAAGATAATCAACTCGCTCCCACTCTCTTGGATGGAGCTAAATCTCGAGCCAAAGGGCTTAATCAATTAGAGTCTTAAGACACACTTCTCTTTCTAAAAATCAAGCTCCTTGACCCTTAGAAGAAAATAATAGAAGTTATTTCATTCGGCTAAAAAAGATTCCCACCATTCAGAAGAGAGAAGGAGTAAAAACCTTAAAACTCGCGAGCTGAAGCGCGGACACAGTTCATTATAAAAAATATTACGTTAGGTTATACTTTTCCGGCGGTTCATATACACACAAAAAATATAATTTTTCTAAAAGTGCGACCGCTAATATCTATTTGTAAACTAACTTTTCTCGTGCTGCTAAGTCTCACAATAAATAAAGTGAAGTGAGTGATGTGTACACAGTGAACTAACCGAGTCCTTCCTCATCATCAATCAGCACCTGCGGCTGCAGCTCCAGCCGGATTGAATTTTGTTTACGCACTTAAACGCTCACTATAAATAAATACTGTCCTTATTTCTCTTTCCCATTCGATTTGCGATCTTTAAGTAATTTGTAATGATGCACCCCGAAAATGCATTGTTCCCGGCGAACATCGAAAGCTGCCGCCCGATGACTACCGGTCGAGCAACGGCAGAAGGCTGTGCGCCCACATTTTAATATTTTATTGTTAGATAACAATCGGGTAGGAGAGAGCGATAATAATCGTAATCGCGACACTGCCGTCGAGAGTCGCCGTTTGAGAACCCGCACACGGCACCCCGAACTCCCCCGAGCGAACTCGAACCGCTCCGATATTTTTACCGCCGCTCGGTGAGAGTAATTATCGAATCCGCTGGCGTGAGATAATTAACCGGGCTCTCGGCGATATATCGGGACAGATCCTTCCGATCGAGTGAAAGCAAATCTGAAGGCAAACCTAACAAGCAAGGAAATCATGAGCGAATCTAACAAGCCAGAAGATAGTGAGAATCTCAGCCGATTGATATCGGTGCTTAACAAATCGCATTCCAACCAAGATCAATTACAGGCATCGCGCCTTTTCTCGAGGTGGAACGAAAGTCGCTTCCGACGTTTGATAGCGTCGCGACGCCTTTCACAGACCTGCATCCATCCGGGGAAAATAAATCTCGAATATATCGCGAAACATCTACTGCGATCGCGTCAGTTGATTACCACGATATCAGGTGGAAATCCCGCACCGCTGAGCGCGCAAGAAACACGACAAAAAGCCGGCTGCCGGACAAAAAACTCGCCGTGCAATAGCATATATCGCACGAGAAATATCGTTATATTTCGCTGTACCGAAAGCGTGCAAATATCTTCTAAACATCTCGTGCGACTTTGGATTACCAAGATAACCATTAAAACTATCTGCGATCCGCAATTACGACGTCCGCAATTATTCCGATTAACGATTAATTTCGCGCCGCGAACAAGTGTATATTTCGGCCGTCGATTTATCGAATTGCGACAAGAACACGTACACACACACACACACACACACACACACACACACAGACACACACATCGCAACACGTTGTACACACATCAATAAATATAAGTATTGTCTTCTTTATATATTAACATTTGGGATCTTTCTTTTTCTTATACAGGGTGATTCTAAATAACCTTATGTTTTTGCAAAGACATAATCTTTATCGAATTCTAAGACGATTTTTCCTTTGTCAAAATTTCGTGCAAAGTATAGTTTTTGAATTATTAAGAGAAATAAATTTTACTTAATACGGGTCGGATACAAGAGGCATGCAAGGGCGGCGCAACTGACCGTCAGACGCGGGCGCTCACGCGGGGCGATCAGCTGGTCGCTATATTGTATACGGACATACATGCGAATACATATATTCTCTCTCTCTCTCTCTCTCTCTCTCTCTCTCTTATTCGCTCATTTACCCGTTGTTTTTTTTTTTTACGAGAGGGGAAAATGCATTTTATGCATACTCACCGTTCGGTCCGGTGAGTTATGTGGGACTTGAGTACCAAGTCTAATTACTAACTCTCTACCCATTAAAAACCTCTCTTTTTACGAATGGAACACTATCTGACTTCCCAAGATCTGTTTTGACACAACGCCAAAGAATAATTATTGTTATCTTGTTCGATGACTTCTGCTAATTATTGCTGTAGTTTCTTGAGAAATAAATTCCGATAGATCGCACTTTCACTCAAATTTAACGTAGATATCACACGTTACAAAAGACAGAGACATCCACACTAAATAATTAATCGAAAGTTTTTTTTTTATAAACTGTATTCTTTTGTAAACTTCAACGTAACCACATTTATTCACTCACTCGATAAAACGAGAATTTACTAAACTATCACTATTTCTATCATTAATCACTATCAATCACTGCCGAATAATCACCGTTAGCAATTAAAAATCCCTCGATAAAAGAAATACGCGGACACATATGTTATTACACGACGTTACGGCAATAACGTGACAACACGATTATATTTATTCGGCGATAGCAAACAGCTGTAGTTATGTTAGGTTACGGCAGATTAAGGTACTAACAGCGCTGCCGAACGTAATCATGTGTTTGACCGAAGAACGCGGCTAACATATTATAATATTAAACATTTAACGCGCGTATAATATTATTATTATCATACGATATACAAACATCATATGATATTCAAAATTAATTTAAGAATAAATAAATGTTTTTAAAATATTGAACATTTTACTATTAATTATTATACTATTAAATATTATATTTAATAATATTTAATAATAAATATTATATTTAATATCAATAATAATATTTAATTTATTTATAAATAAATATAATTATTAAATATAATTATTATTAAATATAATTATTACTAAAATATAATTATTATTTAAATATAATTATTATTAAATATAATTATTATTAAATATAATTATTAAATATTTATTTAACTATTATCATGAAAAATAAATATAAAAAAAATATATTAATTATTTGCAGCGCGTCTTGATCCTTCTCTTGGCTTTTCCTTACGTTTTTTTGAAAACGAAAGAAAATTCCACGTTTAAAAATGTTGGTCACTTTGAAAAGAGCGAATTATTTTGATCGCCTTAAAAAGGGCGGATTGTTTTCACATTTAGTTTACAATAAATGTTCGAAATGGCCTCCATCCATCCGTACGCATGAGAGCTTGCGTAATAATATGCGCATGAGATTGATGTGTGCTAGTATCTTTTGATGTGTTATTAATGCCTATACTGGTGGTTGAATGATTTGTTGGATCGCTAATAATCGACTTTGATATAGATTGAACGAGCCTTTCTCTCATTCGCTTGTTCCAGTGATTCCACTAACGCTTTAAACTATTATTTATATCTTATATTATTTATATTATTTATATCTTATTTCAGTTCCACCTTCTCGATTTCCCCATTCCCGAAGAATCTTTTTGAGTGGGTCTTCCATTATGTAACCACTGCCCCTAACAAAGCTAATTCCTTGGTATCTCCCTGATCTTCCATTAGGAGTTTCTATTCAAGCCTTGTGGAAGAAATTCCCTTCGTCCATCATCCTTCGATAATCCTTGATCCTTTGTTTTTCCTCTCCCCTTTCAAAAATTCACAAATTAGAGAAAAAAATTTGAAATTACACCAAACAAAATTGTAATAATTCAGCCAGGATTAATTATTTAACGGTAAATGACCTGCTATTTATCCTGACTGACGATTCCCGAACTTATGTAACACCCGCAGCATACACATATACACACTCATACATCCATAAATATAACACACAAAAAGATTTTAATTATATTATAGCGTTATAAAAATTTTTGTAAATATGTTTTCTACCTCAAATAATCATTGAATAAATTATAATTCACGGTAAAAGATAATATTTTTCTTTCTAGCCGTCCTCATTCTTTCGAGACCAAAATCGTACAGGGTCCCGTCCCGAAGAAAAGAGATTCGATTCTCTTACAGAAAAGGGATCGATGAGCGTAACAGTCAAGGACATTCATAGAGTTAAAGGGACCATTCTGGTCACTGACCTATGCCTGACAGTGCGCTCGATTCAATCTGTACACATGCCCGCAAAGTGTGTTACCAGGTTGGGCCCTTTTAGATGGCCCGATTTTTCAAGTATCTGAACATAACATTTACACATTTTATTTTTCTTGCAATTCTTTCTAGTGTTGCGACCACCAGTTAAATATTTTAAATACATTTTGTAATGTACAATTATTAACATGTTTTCCACATCGCATACTGTTGGTATTATCTAATTTATTTAGAGCATCAATATCTTCATAATCTGCATCGAAGGTTTTAATAATATAACCGTTTTCCGCATCTAGTATATCGGTCAGCCACTTTCGCTTTTCAAGTTCTTTAACGTACACGACAGATGATTCTTTTTCTTTTTCTTCGTGTATCGTATCAACGACAGTTGTTGTAATTACACACTGAGCCAAGTCATATGGAAAGTTTTTTGTCTTCTCATTGTAATCCGTGATGATTTCTAATCACCCATGAGACTTGATGTCGATCAGATTTTATAGGCACGTTCTACGGTACAGGACTTGCGAAAAAATAATGCGAGAGAACATATCCCTTTCTTACACTGAGAAAAAAATCTGGTTGCATTAATTAGAAGGTAGATTCAACCAGTATGCCTGTTGGAAAATGGACGAACCAGAATTCTTGTCCGAATTACCAGATGAATCTCATTAATTTCTTCTTGTTAAATTTACCAAAATTTCTGGTTAATAATACTAAACTCCCTAGCACCAAGTCGTCTAAAATGTTTTCCATCTAATCTCAAAAGTCTATTTAATATTTTGAATTGCAACAAGATTATTGGATAAATTCAATCCAGATTATTGAATAAATTATTTTAAATTCAGTTAAAAATTAAACTGATAAACAGTGATGCAAGAAAAGGATGTAGCTCAAACACACACAATTGGAGAGCTAGCATCCTCTTTCTGACACTACTGCTCGTAAGAGAAAAAAATATACTTTGGATTTAATGTTAATACTAATTCTTTATATACATTTTATGGCAAATATTGAATACGAGTTAAGAGTGCAAAGAAATTAATGTAACAAGAAATTTTATAGATCCAACCAGAAAATACTAATCAAATTCTTATAATAAAATCTATTAAACGTTCTAGTTATAAAAAATCGAGTCCTACCATGATAACTTGAAATAACTAGAAATTCTTGTTTGATTTAACCAAAATGCCTTCAATCATATACGTCTTGTTGGTACAATCAAACGATTTTTCTCAGTGCAGGACTGCCGCTTTCTTCACGAAGAATAGTTTGTCGATGGTAAATCCTTGCAGATCCAACGTTGGTACAGATATGACGAGATCTCTCTCTCTCTCTCTCTCTCTCTCTCTCTCTCTCTCTCTCTCTCTCTTCGATACGTCAGTCGAGAGGAATAACAAAACCATCTTGTAACACTTTGATTTATATCCTGCTTCTCTTCCTCTCTCTTGTGACGATGTTGTCGCGAACACTTAGATGATTTTGCGTACAACGTTGGTCAATGGATTCTACTGGATCACGCGATCGTGTATGATGAGACAGTACGCAGTATTCATCGGCACGTTTTCCTTATACTCGAATTCCAGTCTCATATCCATGGTTGCGCTCTTGACCGATTCGTTTTGTCGAGAACAATCGATAATCACGAACGCGTATCGTTATTTAGAAACATCATGACAGTGAAACTTGGCTTGAGATACTCGTATCTGTAATAGTTCTTGCAGAAGTACGTGTCGTACAGAATAGACCATCTGTTTTTATTGAAATCCAGATTCATATCGTTGTACGGATAACATTTCGAGTTCAGATAGAGTTTCACATTGATCAATTTGCAGTCGTCGAATCGATTTATATCTTCAGACATGACATTTCGGGGAACGGTAATCGAATGGCAACGAACGGCTATCGAACGGCTATCGAACAGCTATCGAATAGCTATCGAATGGCTAAGGAATGATAACGAACAACTAAGGAACGGCAACGAACGACTATTGAACGGAGCAGGAACGGTTATCGAACAGGTCATGAACGACTACGAACGACTGTCGAACGACTATCGAACGGCTACGAATGGTAGTGGATGATAAAAGAACGGCTATTGAAAAAAAACGACAAACAGTATTGAATGGCTCAAAAACGATTATGAACGGCTAAAGAGTGCCAACGAATGATAAAACGCATGGTGATACTTGAGACACGTATCGTTTGATCGACGAATCGAAACAACAACGATGGATCGGCGATTGGGAATAACCGAGGAAGTGAGGAAACAACATAGTTTAGAGGAACAGCAGTTAGTGAACGAATTGCACGCACGGCTAGAAAATTTTTCCCCAAAGATATGTCATTGTCGAGAGGACGCATCTCGATTGTGGCAAGCTGACATCATCGAGATGCGTCCGTACTCTCGTTTCAACAGAGTTTGCAACTACATACTCACTGTTATTGATGTGTTGAGCAAACATGCATGGGCTATACCACTCAAGAATAAAGGCGGAAGTGAGACAGCTGATGTTCTCCGAAATAATTTGAGATAGTAAGAAATGTCCGAAAAACATACAGATCAATATGGGGGAATTTTATAACTGACGTGCAATGACTCATGCGGAGACATCAATCACTATTCTACATATTCGATAGAAGGCATCGATCGTTGAGCAATTCAATCGCACGCTGAAAAACGACATGTGGAAGATGTTTGCGCTAAATACGGTGTCGCGACTCGTATCGGATTACAACGCGCGCAAGCATCAAACGATCGATATGCTTAACCCGTCGACGTTACCTCCGTGATCGCTGAAAGATTCTTGGCTACTATGTACAACTGTGTAAATATGGGTCCGATGAAATTCAAAGTAGGTGACTCAGTACGCGTTAGCAAGTACAAGACACTTTTCGAGAAAGGTTATACGTCAAATTGGACAACCGAGGTTAAAAGTGTAAAAGTGCAGCATACTAATCTCGTAAGTTATCTACTTGAGGATTATCGCAAAAAATCTATCGCTGGAGCGTTCTACGAGCACGAGTTGCATCGCGCGAATTATTCGGACGTGTGGAGAAAGTATTGCGCAGGAGGGATGACGTTTACGTGAAATGGCTGGGATACATATAGACAATGTGATTTAATTTATACAATGTTTATTTTTAATATTTTTAATATTTTTAATATTATTTTAAAAAAATGTGTACAACATATAATATTTGAAAAATAAGAATACATATAAAATCTTTATTAATATTTCTTTCAATAGTATATGTATTTATTTTTAATATAAATGTGTACACTGATAAAAATATAGTTGATATAACATGAAAATATAGTTCATAAAATCATAATATCTATTTCATATAACCACATGGTTATGGTATACGTAGTGTTCCGAAATTTACTATCAGTACTGAAAATCTATAATACATGTGTTACGTATATTACAGATTTTTAATATACGCAGCACCAAAATTTTTTTTAAAAGTTTTTTCCGTCTATAATTTCTCTATAATTTCTCTATAATTTCAAATAATCTGCTTAATATTCTGAATCCTAACAAGGAATCCAGATTATTAAATAAATTATTTTAAATTCAGTTTGTCTGAAATTAAACTGATAATCAGCGATATGTCAGAAAGAGGATGCTCCCATATATATCTGAGAAACCGAACCTGCTTGTGAGTAGCATCCTCTTTCTCGCACTACTGCTAAGAGAAAAAAATATATTTTAGATCTTACGTGTTTAATTCTAGTAGTTCTTTATATACATTTTCCGCTAAATATTGAATACGAGAAAAGTTAAGAGTAGTGCGTCGCGTAACGGCAATTTTAGTACTTCTAAAAATAAAATTTAGTACCACTAATTTAGTATTAATTTAGTATTAAAAAATTTAGTACCATTAATTTAGTACTAAAAATGTTTGTAACATCGATCTTGAAACAACATATTGTGAAAAATATATTTTATAAGAAAAATTTAATATGGAAAATTAATTAAAATTACCTCGCCCAATTGTTCCATAGAATACACATTGTTAATTATAACAGTAAATACCGCCATCTCATTGACTGTCCTGTAAGAACAAAATAATACATTTTGAATTATTATGTAGAATAAATTTTTGTATTATCTATGTATTTTCAGTTATAAAATATTATTACCGATAATAATATGTAAAGTTTCTGAAATTATTTAATATGATTTGAAGCATATATTTAGTATTTCTGGCAAGAGTAGAAAGAAAAATATTAGCAATTAAGGTTTCCCGCTCTCTCGATTTGGATTTATCATGAGATAGGCTGGTCTTAAAAATATGCTCAAATGTTTCGAAACTAGATGGTAATTTTTCCTCTAAATAATTGACTATGATTTGATAACTTTCACTGTAAGCTAAGCATTCTAAAATTGTATAATCAATTTCTTTCACAGAAAAATTAAAACTTTTGTTCCATGTAGTACGATTTTCAACACACATGACATTTTCAAACCATTACAATATGACCACCTCTTCCATCCAGGGGAAATTCTACAAAAGAAAATCCAGAAAGGAAGTAAATATTCTAGTGAATAGCATAAAACTGTGCTAAGTGTTCTAGCGTTACATAAATAATTTTTGACGCAAATCATAATTAATTTCTCAAATATGCCTATATAAAATATATCCTTATAAAAATCAAGTATTATAAAAAGAATTACTTGTTTTCTTTTAGATTTAACAGATGCCATTTCAATTGCTGATATGCCCTTTCTTTACATGAGAGATCATACATAACACATTTCCATTTGGCGAGTTCTTGCTTTAAATATTCAGTATGATTATTATTGCTATTTTCGCTGAACAGATCCCATTCTAATTCAAGCAGCTTTTGCACTTTCTAAAAAACTATCTTTTTATTTTTTTGTACAATTTACAAGAACAAATATAATATATGTGCAAATATATATTTTTACTAGATAATTTTATTTTAATAAATATATGAAATTTTATAGCATGAACAATTTGTAGCATTACAAACATTTTATGGCATTACAATTTTCAAATTTACGAGTCGTTTTATTTGAGTAATTGTTTACATATAATATTATATATAATCTAAATACATGCATTATTAACATGTATATGTATATTGTTCTATATACATTGTGCCGATCGATGTATTTGCTATACAATCTTCTTTTTTCAATGTTATATATCACACACAAATATGTTTTAAATGTATTTATCATTCACAAATATCAATTTAAAAAATTTCAAATTTATATTTATTTTTTATAAAACAGATATTTACTAATAGATTAATATTTGCTATACAAAATATGATAAAATTAAATATTTAAGTTAATTCCTATAAAATATTTTATAAAGTTTTTAATATCGCCACAAATATTTTACAACGGAAGAAAATTAATACAAAGAAAGTAGTTGTAATTGCATTCTATAATTTTTTAAAATTAAATATAAACATTATTTATAGTATAGTATAGTATAAATTTATAGTATAGTATATTATTTATAGTATTATTTATAGTATTAAATATTTATTATTTATAGTATAGTATAATATATATTATTAATATTATAGGAAAATAGCAATTCGGAAAGATTAAGAGAGGCAAGATTTAGAAAAATGTAATTATTAAATTTAAAAACATAAGCTTCTTTGGAAATTAAATTTTTGCCTTTTTTAGTGAAGAAAAAACTATATAATTAAGTTCATCTATTCATTTCTCTACATAAATCTAATTTTTAAAGAATTATTTTATTATAATATATGAAATCACGATTATGATATATATTATGCATTGGCTTAATAGAAAATTTCTTGATTATACAAATAGATTAATATGTGCTATATAGAATGTGATAAAATTAAAAATTTAAGTCAATTTGTATAAAATATTTTATGAAGTTTTTAATATCGCCACAAATATTTTATAACAGAAGAAAATTAATTTATAAAGCAAATAATTATAATTATTATATTCTATATTATATTCTATAATTTTTCAAAATTAATTATAAATTATATTATTTATATTATAAATATTTATAAATATTTATACTATAAATTATACTATAAATTTCACTATTATTCAATATTACTTATTTCAATATTAATATTACAAGAATATAGCAATTCGAAAAGTTCAAAATTTAAATGTAATTATTAAATTTAAAAATAAAGAAGCTATATAATTAAGTTTATCTTTTGGATTCTTTACATAATTGTAACATGTTACAATTGCAAAAAATAAAACAATATAAGAAAAGATCTTAAGCTTTTAATATCATTTTCTTATTGTCATAGTAAGAATTAATTTGTAATAAAATATTATAATAAAATAATAATAAATAAGTAAATAATATAAATAAATAGCAAATAAATAAGTTGGGAATTACAAATAACTTTGTTTATAATTGATTCTTCTGATTTCTTTATGATATTGATTTCTTTATAATATTAAATTATAGCTTATTTGTGTATTTATACAATGATATATGTACAATGTTATTTATACAATGTTACATACCTTTACCATGAGAAAGAAAAGTGTATAGATAATTTTCAGTATTGTCTTCATAATCCATAAAACTTAAATTGACATAAGTATTGAGATCAAGTAATTCATGTTGAATTTGAACTATAAACAAATCCATCATCCGAAAATCTGGCACAGTCTAAAAGTAAAATTCGTGTAAAATTAATCGAGAAAAAAGAAGCTGTTAAGACATATAAAATATCATAATCACATGCTGCTAAACATAATTTATAATATTTTGTACATTATAAAAATTGAAACTATAGCAAAGCGTGTTTTTTTATTTAAGTGTGTCATGGTCATAGACGTAAAAAAGAGTTGCGTTTGGCTAAAAGTTGAACAAATTTTAAAAGGAGACAACATGCTTTCGTGATGTTAGTTTTTCTGTCTATTAATAATAAGAATGGCACAAAAATTTAATACGGCCATTACATTTGACATATATCTTGATCGATTTCTTTCCTTCATCATGCATCGTTAAACAAAGAAGAAACTCATAAAAGCTCTCTCTTTCTAAAATTTGACGTTGCTGAAATAATAGAGAGAGTGAGAACGCACAGTCTATATATTATATGTCTATCGGTTTAAAAAAAATAAATGTTCTTATAATTACATAAAAAATAAATTTATAAAATTTCTGTTTAATAATTTTAGGTTAGAAATTCCTCTTTAAAAATTTTAAAAATTAAGGATTAAAAGGCTTTATATAAATAACTTTATATGAATAACACAAATTTAAATTTTACAGCAAAGAAGAGCCAGATGCGTATAGTGTTACATATAATAGTATAGTATATATGATAATTTTTTGAAAATTTTTCAATGAAATTGATTAATTGTATACGATGCACAAATTTTTCTTGATTTATATATCAAATGTACATCAAAAAAATTCTTGAAATGTACTTTATAAGGCCTCTTAATAAATATTCTTAAATAAGAATATATTCTTAATGAATAAGAATATATTTTTAATTTGCGACTTCTACGCCGCAATTTGATTTTCGTGTGCGCGACATGTGCTTCATTTGTCGCTACGCGGCGACATCACTCTTAATTTTTCTCGTATTCAATATTTTATCATGAAATGTATATAAAGGACTTGTATTAACGTAAGATCTAAAGTATATTTTTTTCCCTAGCAGAAAGGGTGCTAGAAAGGGGAGGATGCTCACACATAGGTTCTCTGTATGCATGTGAACTGCATCCTCTTTCTGACTATTACTATTTATCAGTTTAATTTCAAGTTGAATTTAAAATAATTTATTTAATAATCTAGATTCCTTATCAGAATATTAAACAGATTATTTGAAATTAGGCGGAAAAAAACTTTTAGATCAATAATTAAATTTATTTGACTTCAACAAAATTTATTAAATCCAAAGAAATATTTTTTTCTGTGTATTAAGAATATCTCGATTTTTAGAAGATATTCCTTTTAACTTAAGAGGATTCTTTTAGCGCCTATTTTACTGGTATATATTTTAAAGATAAGTGGCATATTTTTAAGTTAAGAATACAATTTTGTCGGTGTACAATTAAGTCTCTCTTAATCCGAGATTTTTCACAAATCCCTCTTTACTCTTCTAAGGAAACATCGGGGAGAAAAATGACGGGACAAAGTTGAATCAAGAATCGAACCCGAATTTTTCGCCTGTCCGATGATTGTTCTTACTGCTGACTAAGCTATCAACTTTATACTTCTAACTTGATATTTCTCATTTTGCTTACAAATATCTATTACTAATAATTATTAACACCATGTTTTGGCCAAGCGTTTGGCGCACTCCTATTCGCGTCTGATTCTTATTTGTTATAAAATTAAAATTTGTGTTAATAATGTTAGTTTTGGTAAAACTTTAGAAGAGGGTCAAATACAAGGGTCGAATCGTCTTAACCTTGACATATGTTGTCAAGGTTATTGTCCTAAGTAACATTCGAAAGATTTTAGCCGTCACTCGTTGCTTATTAAAAAGTTATTAACAAAAGTATATATACAACATGCGACTATATGAATTCCTATAAGCAATGTTGATTTGATTCCTATAAGCAATCTCTAAGAAAGTCAAGGTTATTTAACTTTCTATGTAAAGCTAGGTCTGCCGCACACTATCTCTGAGTTAGCGCGAAAAGAGATCTTTTATTATATGGATTTGCAACTTTCTATGCGAAACGAGATCTACTCTATACTTTTGAATCAGTGCGAGTTCTATGGTTCCTTGTTTCTGGAAAGTTGCAAATCTATGAACTGTACAATAATAGACCTCGTTTCGCGCTGACTCAGGGGTGATGTGGAGTGGACCTCGTTTTGAATAGAAAATAAGCTTGATCTTCTTAAAAGTCAAATCAACATTGCTTAAGAATTCATATAGTCGCATGTTGCGTATAATTCGTGGAAATTCTTTTTATTATTAACTTTTTAATAAACAACAAGCGACGACTAAATCTAAAATCTTTTGAATGTTACTAAAGACAATGACATTGACAACATATAGAAAGGCCAAGACAATTCGCGTCTGATGTCTTTTCTAAAGTTTTACCTTTGAATTAGCATATTTTTCAATTGAAAAAATATCCAAAAAAATTTACACAAATATTTAAGAATTTTCTATATACATTGTTGTACTATTAATTACTTCGACTGCATTTTTAAAAATAGAATTAAAAATAAAATTACCTCATGGATAATATATGCCTGGAAAAATACAATAAAGCCTTTATTTAACCATACATGAAACTAATAAAATGGATTGAACAGATTACCAACATATTTTTGTATCATCCTACGTACTACTGAGAGTGCAATTATTATTTTGCGTGCTATAATATCCAATTCTTCATTATACATGATATCTGTTTCTCTAAAAATCATTATACTAATATGTATGCTGTATGAATGCATGAAAAATTTTAAATATTAATATAAATTTTTATTTAAATTATTATTAAATTATTATTAAATTATTATATAATATATATCTATTTTTAATTATATGTGTATATTACCTGTGAAAGACGAATCCCAAAATATTTTTGACTTCATCTTGTAAATTCGGGATTGCGATATGATCCACTTTGCTTTCAGATAAAACAGTAGTCCACTCAAGGAATCTCTTTGAATTATTCCAATAATTTCTCAAGTACATAGTAATACTTTTAATAATATATGATGCAAATTTTATATAGGGTACCAATTGCGGTCTGCACCACATGCTAATGGTATCAGTCATTTTGAATTGATGAAAATCAAATGCTATATTATCTACAGAATTCAAAATAGTTTTGTTAAAATATGTCCATGTTTCATTGTACAACAGTTCAGACGATTTTCCTATCGGCATATTTGACAATGTTTTATAACTTCGATGATGCTTTATGGAAATATCAAAAGTAATTCTTAATTTTGGTTTGTTCCAAAATGGAAATAATTGCTGCTTTCTTGTTTGGATACCCGTTATGACAATCTGCTACATTAACAATATGTAAATAATGACTATTGTTAGACAATTATAAGCGTAAATGCAAAAATATACACAACACATTTGCTTTTGATATTTTAATATATTCTTCTACTTACTCTTTATCTTCATTTTCGTTTATGTACGGAATTCCGAAAGATTCTTTTACTATATTAATCGGAATGTTGAACCATATATGCAGATTGTATATTCCTGGCAATATGGTAGCGTTGAAATAGTAGAAAACAATATTTGTTTTAAAATTTGTATTTCTTCTTACGTGTTCATAAATCATTCCTGTGAATTTGCTTTAATTTCGAACTTATTGATATCGATTTTATTATTGAATTTGATAGATGAAAATTTATAAATTGTGTTGCATACATGATATAAACAGTGATTACACATTCACTCTCCAAATGATAGTGGGTGAAATTTAACTTTATATTATAATGCAATGGATATATATTGTCTAACAAATTGTAATTTTTTTAATGCATTGCACTGCACCATATCCGATTCCTTATCGGTAGGCTCCTCCATTGCTATTGTGGTAATATATATTATACTACTACTCAATAATAGTTTTAATAATCTCATGTTAAATTTCTCTCAGGTATCTACATAAATTATTTCTGTTATTAGAAACATATATACAAGAAATATATATATATATATATATATATATATATATATATACAAACGTAATGCTAAATACAAGTGTGTATAAATATGATAAAATTTAAAAATATAAACTTATTCAAGAACGTACTTTAGATAATTTTGAAAAGGGGAAAATACATTAATTATAGTTTCTATTTATCTGATATTCAGTTACGAAGATTTCTTCTTACATATTTTTATGTTTTGCGCTCTATGGCAACTGACTTCTCTATGTGATGAACTTTGTGTATTTACTAACAGATTACTTTCAAAGTGTGTTTGTTTCTTTCAACCTTAAGAGAATGATGTATTAAAATCGAACAAAGAATAAACGAGCAATAAACCAATATTAAATTTATTAAAAATTGTGTTGATATAATTATTCAGATGAAACTTTTAACATAAAAATGTTAAAAATAACTTTGTTAGCATTTATCATAGAATAAATTTATTCGAATAAAATATTAATCTACCGCACATTCTTATTCGTTATATACAGGGCTTTCGAAAAGTAACGGACCCCCCCCCTATCTCAGAATCAATCTATGTATCATAGGACAAAATGACCCCAACAAAAGTTTTATGGTTCATAAAGTTCTGTTTTTTTGTGACCTCAAATTTGACCTGGATCTTGACCTTGAAGGTTTTTTGAAGGTTAATTTGCGTTTTTTAAATGGGAATTGCTATTTTTGACCCCAGATTTGGAAAGAGCGGGAAATTTTACGTTCAGATATGTAATCTTGTGATGGTAAAAATGACATCCAAATCCTACTTTTATCCTACTTTTAGCGCTATCCAGGAACAACGACGTGGACGTAGTAGAATTCTGTTCCCTTTGAAGTGTTTGGTTAACGTGAGTCCCCTCTCCTCTCACGTATGGAATAATGCTTATACCCTCTTTGCAGATCACCCTACCCTCGCATCATTAACAGAGATATTCGTTCTCGTTCAGTGAGGTGTGCCATGTTTGAGTTAATTACCTATTTGAACTCAGAAAATGAACGTATAAGTGAACAGAGAAGTTATGCTCAGTTTCAATAGTTAACTAAATAATTGCGACAATTCAATCAATCATTAAAAAACCCTCGAGATATCATGTAAGATATGGGTAAATACCTAGTACATTACGATACAAGTGCGGAGGAATTAGAAATCGCCCAAATCTCGGAAGTTGGACGCACGAGTCAAAGACGAGTAGGTAATTAACTCAAACATGGCACACAGGCCATAAAGGACAACAGACTTGACCTTGACAGTATTGCGACAATTTATGAAACTTTCAGAGTGAGGAAATTCTATTTCCAAAAGTACTGTTGTACGTACAATTCAACGTTTTCAGGAAACTGATAGTATTAAAGATCGTGAAAAATCTGGTAGATCTAAGTCAGCAACGAATGATGAAAAAATGTTAAGTGTCTTACAGTCATTCGTCGAAGATCCTCATTATTCCATACCTCGCGTTTCACAAGAGCATGAAATTGGGGTTGGATCTGTACATAAAATTCTAAGGCTCAACAAATGGCATCCATATAAAATCCGTTTGGTTCAGGAACTATCTGAAGATGACTTTGACAGACGAGTGGAGTTTTGTGAAATTATGATGCAGATGATTAACAATGATCCTTTACTCCTCAACAACATTATCTTCTCCGATGAGGCCACATTTCAGTTAAATGGACAAGTAAATAGACAAAATAGCAGATATTGGAGTGATGATAATCCTCATTGGATGAGAGAAGCTCACACCCAACATCCGCAAAAAGTTAATGTATGGGCTGGTATTTTCAACGGTAAATCAGTTGGGCCATTTTTTATCGAGGGCAATTTAACTGCTCTGATATATGAAAACATGCTTCGAGAACAAATTATATCAGCCATACGGAATTTAGCAGATGATAATTTTGATGACATTTACTTTCAACAGGATGGGGCTCCTCCACATTATGGAGTTAATGTTCGTCGATATTTGGACGAAACATTTCCTGACAGATGGATCGGGCGTAGGTGCCATTGAATGGCCAGCTAGATCTCCAGACCTGAATCCTCTAGATTATTTTTTTTAGGGGTACTTAAAAGGGAAAGTCTACACTACGAAGCCTGAAGATTTAGATGATTTGCGCAATAGGATAACCCGTGAAATAGACGCCATACCAGAGGAAACTTACAGGAATTCGGTTTCAGGGTTTTATCATAGATTAGCACATTGCCAAGCAGTTCAAGGGCAACAATTCGAACATTTGTTGTAAGATGTTTCAATCAATCTAAATAATGAGTCGTGAGAAGCACCCCAAATCGTGAGAGGCGAGGGGACTCACGTTAATCAAGCACCCCGATTCGTGAGAGGCGAGGGGACTCACGTTAATCAAGCACCCCGATTCGTGAGAGGCGAGGGGACTCACGTTAACCAAGCACCCCGATTCGTGAGAGACGAGGGGACTCACGTTAACCAAGCACCCCGATTCGTGAGAGGCGAGGGGACTCACGTTAATCAAGCACCCCGATTCGTGAGAGACGAGGGGACTCACGTTAACCAAACACCCCAAAGGGAACAGAATTCTACTACGTCCACGTCATTGTTCCTGGATAGCGCTAAAAGTAGGATAAAAGTAGGATTTGGATATCATTTTTACCATCACAAGATTACATATCTGAACGTGAAATTTCCCGCTCTTTCCAAATCCGGGGTCAAAAATAGCAATTCCCATTTAAAAAACACAAATTAACCTTCAAAAAACCTTCAAGGTCAAGATCAAGGTGAAATTTGAGGTCACAAAAAAACAGAACTTTATGAACCATAAAACTTTTGTTCGGGTCATTTTGCCCTATGATACAGATTCTGAGATAGGGGGGGGGATCCGTTACTTTTCGAAAGCTCTGTATATTTAAATTATCATATTCTATTTATATAACTTTTTTTAGAGAATATTTATTATTAACTTTACAGAATATATATTCTAAATATTTATTAAAAAAATTTTGTTTTAAAACAAATTATATAAAGTATTAAATATTTTTGAGATAATTTTATGCTGCAATGAAAGATAGAACATACACATACTTTATAACATTAAAAAAGTTGCTTCTATTTTATATTTTCTATATGTCAAGGCGGTAAAATTATGCTGTTACATGTCTAAATATAATGTTAGGAATGCAAGGAATGAAAATAGTATTTGTATTAAAAAAATATATTCAACCGAAAATAGAAATGTTTCTTTTAA
Source organism: Camponotus fellah (assembly GCA_030586385.1). Taxonomy (NCBI): domain Eukaryota; kingdom Metazoa; phylum Arthropoda; class Insecta; order Hymenoptera; family Formicidae; genus Camponotus; species Camponotus fellah. The sequence continues at coordinate 97,921 of JAPIVC010000363.1, forward strand.
GAAATAAAATAGTTGATTTTTATTCCACATATTCTTATTCTATATGCATACATTCAAAGAAAAGGAAATGTACAAGTGAAATATTTTCTTGAATATTTAATTAATGTCTTACCCTATTTGTTGAACTTATAACTATATAGATTTGATCAAAAGCACAAACATTCAATCTACGATCTTATAGCTTCGAGAGCCTATCATAAACTGACGACGCAATCGTGTTATAAATAGCATACCAGATAATAAACAGGTAATGTATGTACGTAGTATTATATAAACATCGCCTTGATTATACATAACAAAGAAGTATGTTACTCGATACAAGTCAATTCGTATATATTTATTTAGTCTTTGTATTCTTTTACATTCCTTGCTTTTATATTTAAAACTTCCCTTTGTAAGGACAATTTTTCTGGGAAAACATTCGCGAGAGAGAATTAAAATTGAGAAGATTCTTCTTTAAATATATATATAAGATAAAGATATTCTGTATATTATATTATATTTTTTTGGTAAATGTTTACTTTACGTCACACAGTTCGAAAAATTTTTATTTTCAGATATGTTGTAGAGAACATATTTCTAAGTAATACACCGTTTGAATTTTGTGGCGCTCTCTCTTCGTTCCTGAAATATTTGAGCAAATTTGAAGTTTCACACTTTCATGTCATTTTTTCGTTATATTCTATTTATGAATTTATGTGTTCACATTTTTTGTCTATATTTGCTCAACATGGTTTGATATGCATCATAAAAAATTGACAAATATCGTAAAACAAAACAGACAGATATCATCGAATAAAGTTTCCGAACATTTTAATTTATCGGACTCTACGTGTATATATCTAAGACCATTAAGAAATAAAATTATGGGAAATATTGTTGAGTTCATATATTGATGTTTTTTGCATGTTTGAAAAATGAGCAACAATCGGAATGTTAATATTATGGTTGAAATATTTGAAATATTTGTCTCATACATTGACATATTCATCAATTCGAAAAACGACATTGCTCTCGCTATAATACTTCGAGGCGCGATGTCTATAATATTATTTCTTTAAGTTCGGAATGTTCAATTGCGAATTATAAAACCATCTGATTATATATTTCTTTTATTATACCGAATGCAAATGATAAACAGATTACAAAAACAAGATAATGTGCATTCTTATTTAATATATGATAAAAATTAATTGCTTGTAATGATTATGAAAAGTTAATTGTATTCTATGTTATTTCTTATTTTAATTTGATGAGCAATAAATGTGTCAGCAAAATGGCTATTTATTTTGATGTTGTACTTTTTGGCAGTGTTCCTTCAGCAAGGAAGAAAAATTAAAGAAATCTTAATTTACATTTCTCCATTCTTTGTTGATGTGAGGAATATTTGTCGTTTTTCAATTTGGTCCATTTTAATTGAAGATTAAAATTTATAGATTTAAAGAGCAAGAAACATTTTCTTTCTCAACAGATCATCAATATTTATAATGAATTAACCACACACAACTTTGAATTCAAATAAATGTTACTGCTTTGGTCGATTATTGAAAAATACACGATAGATGCAGTATTAATAATATATTTAATTGAGCTTCCTATATAAGGCTAAATACTTTCGCATTATATAAGCATATAAGCATAAATTAAGCATAAATTAAAAAAAACATCATTTACAAACATTATAAAGTGTAATTATTTATTTACTTCTTATTTTTGGATTAAATTAAAAATTATGGTGGTAAATATTATATAATAACAAAAATATTAAGTTTTATATTTCATCTATATATTTTAAATTTAATAATACACATATTTGCTAAATTTAGTTAATACTGAATTTTAATATTAAGTAAAAATATTTAAATATAATTAATTAATTAATATATAATTAATTAATGTTATAAATATATATATATGTATATATATATATATATACATTACATATATATATATATATATGTATTATATATATATATATTTATATGTATATACATTATATATATACATATTATATATACATATATGTATTTTATATATAATTAACTATATACAAATATTAAATTACAAAAAAGCCAATATATATAAAAATTACTTAAAATAAAATTAAAAACAATTAAAGAATTATTAATAATTATATGAAAATAGTGATTAATTACATCAATTTATATATCTTATCCAAAACGATTATGCTACATTTTTTGTTCATAAACATTTCGACACACTATAGATCTTTATATTTTTAGTTGGTAAACAAAGATTGAAAAAATTCTGTCTGTCTTTTGATCTCCGACCGGCGTATTTCTATCTTGTGATCAACATAAAGAGTTGCAAAGAGAAACTGAAATTCCTTAAACTCATTTCTGATGAATTTTTTTATCTAAAAAAGATTTTAACAAGTGTCATCAATAAATGATTTTGTAATTGTCAGTATCATACAGGCAGAGTTTCATTGACAGAGAGCATTATCGACAGAATTACGAAGCAAGGTATGTAGAAGATTGTGTATAAAATATATAACATGTACAAATTGTATGTTTTATTCGCTGTTACAAACTTCTATAGTAGGTATGGGAGTTAATATTGAATATTTTTTGATAATAAATTTATGTTTGCAAATTTATAATTTCATTGTGATAGCAAATAAAAGGTAATACTTTCAGTCTAGCGCCTTAATGAAGACAACCCATCGAACGCTTCCGGTAGGTGTGTAGCAGAATCCTACACGAGCTGTGGGCTAGTCTTATGGGGCCTATTTTCCTATACACTGATTGAATGGCAGAGAAAATGAAATAGAAATGTTTTGTTATATTTTTATTTTAAAATTATTGTTTTGTTTTATTTCAAAAAATGTTTCAACAATTGCTCAAAATGAGTAAATTTGTCGTTTGCATGTTTCTGTCAAAAACAACTGTTGATTCTATCAAAAATCTAATTATTTCTAGCAAGGTTCCGAACAATATGAGTAACATTATTGGATCGTCGCGTTAAGATTATGAATTTGCGAACAAAAGTTTACTATCACAAAATTCAATTTTAGCACTTTTATCCAGAAAAAATATGTGTAACATCGACCTTGAAGCAACATATTGTAAAAAATATATTTTATAATAAAAATTTAACGATAAATATCAAACTTTGATTCATTAAAATTACCTCGCCCAATTGTTCCTCAGAATACACATTGTTAATTATAACAGTTAATACCGCCATCTTATTAACTGTCCTGTAAGGAAAAATAATATATTAATAATATATATATATACCATAAATTTTCGTATCTATATATTTTCAATTATGAAACATCATTACCGGTGATAATATGTAAATTTTCTGAAATTATTTAATATGATTTTAAGCATATGTTTAGTATTTTTAGCAAGAGTAGAAAGAAAAATATTAGCAATTAAAGTTTCAGCCCGCTCTCTCGATTTGGATTCATCATAAGATAGATTGGTCTTAAAAATATGCTCAAATATTTCGAAACTAGCTAGTAATTTTTCCTCTAAATAATTGATGAATCGATTTTCACTGTAAGCTGAGCATTCTAAAATTGTATGATCAATTTCTTTGACGGAAAAATTAAAACTTTTGTTCCATGTAGTATAATCTGACGTTTTCAAACCATTACAATATGTCCACCTCTTCCATCCAAGCGGAATTCAGAAGAAAATCCAGAAAATAAGTAAAAATATTCTAGCGAAATTGTGTTAATTAGTCTAGTGTTACATAAATAATTTTTGACGCAAGTCATAATTAATTTCTCAAACATGCACATATAAAAAATACTTCTATAAAGAATTAAATATTATAAGAAGAATTACTTGTTTCTTATAGGATTTATCAGATTCCATTTCATTTCTTTATGTGCTATTCTTATGCATTCATAAGACATTTCCACTTTGCGAGTTCTTGCTGTAAACAGTCAGTATGATCATCATAGTTATGTTCCTTCAACAGATTCCATTCTAATTCAAGTGGCTTTCGTATTTCTTAAAAAAGCATCTTTTTATTTAAATTTTCATATTATTTACAAGAATGAATATAATATATGTACAAATATATATTTTTACTAGATAATTTTATTTTAATAAGTATATGAAATTTTATAGCATGAACTATTACAATTTTCAAATTTACGAGTCGTTTTATTTGAATAATGTTTACATATAATATTATATATAATTTAAATACATGCATTATTAACATGTATATGTATATTGTTCTGTATACATTGCGCCGATCGATGTATTTGCTATAAGATCTTCTTTTTTCAATATTATATATCACACACAAATATGTTTTAAATGTATTTATTAAATATCAGTTTTAAAAATCATAAATATCAGTTTTAAAAATTTCAAAATTTCATTTTGTTTATATTTATTTTTTATGAAACAGATATTTAACAGATATACTAATAGATTAATACTTGCTATACATGTGATCAAGCGACGCGGTAGCGTCACGATGCCAAGTACATAAAAAAAACAGGTCCAAGCATTGAGTTCCAAGCATTGAGTTGAGAGTCACTGTTCTCGACGCGGCGCTACCAAGTACCTTATCCGGAATTTCGCGTCAAGTAAACTTTTGGTTAAGATATTTCATAAACTAAAGACGTAATAAAAAATATAACGACATTTTTATGATGTAATATGAGTACAAGCTTTCGAGTGTGACCTGTTTGAACAAAATCGGTGCAGTCAATCCTGAGAAATGATCGAATATCAGAATTGTGACTTTTTCGTCCTTCATTTTCAGTATAACTCACGTACATATGCTTGCACGCACACACGCAAAGCGATTTTGTCCCTCAAGCGGCGTTCACATCGCTGCATATACGATTATTGCTTCGATATGTACAATGCTTTAAGGGACAAAATCATATGTGTGCATGTGTGTAAATACGTGTGATATGTATACGTATGTGTGTACGTACATATGAATGAAAGATAAATTTATATTAGAGTATAGTGCGGAATAGTATAACAAAGAAGAAATTAAAGGTTATTATCAAGCGATGCGATAGTGTCGCGATGTCAAGTACATTTATTAGAAATTATATAATAAAAAGACAGAGATTTGTGTGTGACACTTAACAATCAAGTGGATTGTGAATTTTGCAATATTCATCAAAAGGTAAATATTTAAAAATTTTTTTCATTGTTATATATTAATATTGATAAAATCATTTTGTGGAAAGTCTAGAAGAGAGCAGGATGAAACTCTTTTCCATCTTTAAGTAATACTGAAAATAAACTTTCTTGAAACAGATTGAGAGGATACTATTTTATATTTAATATTATTAATCTATAATTATTAATCTATAAGGGCTAACGCACAAACTTGTTCATAACATGTTTTATTATATTAAGTACTGATCGCAACTTAGATTCATACATAATTTTAAATTTTAATCAACGCTAAAGAAAATTGTAATGTAATAAGAATTTGACATAATGTATAAACTTTAAGTATTGACTAAAATTTAAAGTTATGTACAAATTAAAGTTTATGGTCAGTTAATATAATGTGTGGAGGAAAGACTTGTGCGATGGCCCATAGAATCTGATCAATTGATATAAATATCTTCAATGTATCGCTTTAATACTTTCCAGGAAGTTTAATTTTATTGTTTTAAAGATTTATAAATATCTAAATTTAGTTATCAAACTGTAAGGACTAATCGCATAAACTTTTTCATAATATTAAGTATGGTACTGATTACATAGACATTTATTACATTTGCCTACGTAGACACAAATATAGTTACACAGAAATATTCCTTATATGTATAATGATAATTATATATAAGTATGTAGAAATTTACATATTTGATTTCGCAACCATAATTATAGTTACATAGACATTTATTACATTTGCCTGCGTAGACACAAATATAGTTACGCAGAAATATTCCCTATATGTATAATGATAATTATATATATATATATATATATATATATATACAAAAATATATATATATGTGTGTGTGTGTGTGTGTGTGTGTGTGTGTGTGTGTGTGTGTGTGTGTGTGTGTGTGTGTGCGTGCGTCGATGCGGTTTTTGTGCGGTTTTCTTTTAGGCGGTGATTTCCTGCGTTCCGGGAATCCCGGTACGCTGAAACGCCGATTGCGTTCCGAGAGACGCTCCCGCGTTGGGATATAATAATCGCAGTAATTTAAAGCGTACGAGACGGCGGTGCGGCGAATAGATTGCACCGGATTAGCGCAGCGCAATCTGCGACAGGGCGCGTTAATTGCGCGAGCGATCGCGTTATTCGCGTAGGGATGGAAACGCGAAGGAGATAGTCCTTAACTCGAAGGAGTAGTTTTACAGCTGGCTCTCGATCGGGGCGGCTCACACTCCACCTTCCGTTAAATGTCCAGCCGGGATGCGGAGGAGAGATAGGGAACACTATCCTGCGACAATCGAGAACGCTCGGCTAAGGAGGAGATCTCTCCACCTTTCGTTCGGAGCAGTAGTGCTTTTGGGTTCTCAGGTTTTTCTCTGGAGCTTACTGCTCAGAGCGGAACAGGAGAATGTGTCATTACGCCGAAATATGGCCCTTCTTATACCGGCTAATTACCCGCGTCGGCGCGCGGTGGCAATACCCCTTCCGAACGGTTTTTTCGGAAACGGTATGGTCGGGCCCGTTCGGAGAGGTTCGGGAGCGTCGAGCGCGAGTTTTCGCCGGCCGGCGGTTCGGGCCTTATCGGCGACGATCGGCGATGTTCGGCCGATTACAATTAAACGGCTCCGGGATATCTTTTAAAAATAAAAAGATGGGCGCACCGCGCCCCTGCCTCTGCCCGGCGGGTGTTCTGCCGGGCGGCAGCTTCCGGCGGATGACATTGCCGGGAATCGGAACGATGCCGCGGATGCATCGTTACATCACCCCCCATTTTAATAAATGCCCGAATTGGGGGCATATCGTCGGTCGGTCGGTCGGTTTAACGGACTTTCCGCATTGTTTTGGCCTAACGGAGGCGGCGGCAGTACCGGATCCTCCCGTCTCGCGTAAAACGGACGATCCAGCGTCCGTTCGGGGCTTGTATCGCCGGGACACGTAGACGGCGAAATGCGGGATCTCTACAATGATCCCTGGCTCTACCTCCACGGGGATCGGTGGCGGAGGCAATGGTCCCATGGGCCGCAGAATGGTCGGTGGTTCCGTCTGGGTCGCGTTCTCCTTGATTACGGGCCGGGGTGGCCTTTCATAGGGGCAAGGTGCCCTTCGCTGCGGTGGTGGTGGTGGCGGCGTCAGGAGAGCCTCCTGTTTCAGGCGGTTGACGTGATCGGACCGTTGGACGACGGTGCCGACCCGTGGTGGCCGCGGCGGTGATGGCGGTGCGGCGTTATTCGGCGGCGCGGGTTGTTCGACCCGTGCCACGTCAGCGGCTCCTGCCTCGTACTCGCGAAGCAGAGCGGTGATCTCGTCGATGATGCTCGCGTCTTGATCCATCTTGCTTGAAGGTTCGCTCGAAAGTGTGGGCTTGTTCCTGCTGCTCTCTCATGTTTCGTGATTGTCAATGTTCTCGGGGTCGTCATTGTTATTGTTTTCGTTGTTGTGAGCCGTCTTCAAATCTTGGATATGTACATGTTTTATCCATTTGCCCCTCTTGCTCTTGAGATCCACTATAACGGGTGATACTAAGCGTTTGATCTCGAATGGCCCGCTGAACTTGGGCACCAATTTGGCGTTGTACGCTTCGCTTTTCCTTGACAGAGGGTGGTCGCGCTTCCACACCCATTCTCCAACGCGCGGTTTCCATGGCCGGCGCCGGAGATCGTAGTGGTGTTTCTGGCGCTGAAAGGCCTGTGCCAAATGAATCTTCACCAGCTCATATGCCTCGGCCAGTTTGCTCCGAATGATATCCGGAGCGTCGCATTCAATGGCCCGCTGGTCGACGTCCCCCGGTGCCTGCAGTTCGCGGCCGTAGTTCAGGTAGGCCGGTGTGTCTCCCGTCGCGTCGTGAATGGCTGAGTTATAGGCGAACTGTAAAGCTGGGATATGTTCATCCCAGGCTCGATGATCTCTTTCTACATACTGCGTGATCTTCGTTTTTATTGTGCGGTTTGTTCTCTCCACCGAGTTGCACTGAGGAGCGTAGGCGGGTGTGGTGACGTATCGCACGTTTCAAGCCTTTAAGCGACTCTCCAGTTGCGTGGACCTAAGCTGGGTTCCGTTATCTGATAAAACGGAGTCTGATCGGCCGTGCCGTAAAAAGATACGTTCGGTTACCGCTTTAGTGACGGCACTTGCGATGGCTCGCCGTAACGGCACGAGCTCCACCCACTTGGTGAAACGATCTTGGAGCACGAAGAGCCACGTGTGTCCTTGATGAGATCGTGGCAAGAGTCCGACCAGATCTAAGGTCACCTGTTCCCAGGGTCGACCAATATACGTCGAATGGAGCGTTCCGGCTGGTCGTTGCTGGGCGGCTTTATGAGCCTGACAGTTCTTGCAGGCTCGCACGTAATTCGCTAAATCGCGGAACATCCCCGGCCAGTAATATTTCTCCGCAATTCGTGCGATCGTCTTCGCAATACCCAGATGTCCGGCGGTAGGAGCGTCGTGATATCGTTGCAGGATGTCCTTTCCAGCTTCCTTAGGGACGCAGCGTTTCCATTGATCCTCGGCGGCCGTGTCCTTTAAGCTATGGTAGATAAGACGGTACAGCTTTCCGTCCTCCAGGCGGTATTCGGGGTATGCGGCTGAGTCGTGGACCTCCTCGCGTTTTCGGCGGTACCAGGAGCATTCCTGGCGTTTTGCGGCGCATGCCGCCGGTGAGCGCGATAGAGCGTCCGCGACGCGATTAAGCACCCCGCGACGGTACTTTACGTCGAAATCATATTGCTGGAGCTCGAACACCCAGCGTCCGAGGCGTCCGGTCGGCGATTCTAGCTTCTGAAGCCATCGTAGGGCCTGATGGTCGGTTGTGACGGTAAAAGAATACCCTTCTAAATAACTTTTCATACGCCGGATGCCCCACACGATGGCCAGACATTCGAGCTCCGTTGCACTGTAACGGCGTTCGGCCGCATTTAGCGTGCGGCTTGCATAGGCGATTACACGTTCGCCTTCTTCGAAATTTTGCGTTAAAACGGCGCCGAGACCAGTCGTGCTAGCATCGATTTGAAGGAAAAAACGGCGTTTGAAATCGGGGCATGCCAGGACGGGAGCGGAAATAAGAGTCTGTTTTAATTGTCCGAACGCGGCTGCCTCCTCCGCGTCCCACCTCCAACAGGCGTGCTTCTTAGTTAATCTCGTGAAGCGGAACCGCGATAGTAGAAAAATCAGGGATGAAGCGGCGGTACCACGAAGTCATCCCCATGAACTGGCGAATTTGCTTCACGGATTGAGGTTCCGGCCAATTCGCCACGGTCTGGATTTTCCCGGGATCGGTGCGCTCCTGCGGTGGCGGCTTCCTGGTCGTCGGCCAGCTGAACCCGACCTTCCTGGGTAGTGACCCCGAAACTCTCCCACTCTAGAGCAATCTCGGCATTGATTAATGACGTTTCGGACCCCGAGTCAATCAGGGCGTTGTACGTAGACCCTCTGATCGTGATTTCGATATGCGGTCGCGGCGTGAAGATTATACGGGGCTGGGATCGGTGATAGCGACCGGGACTTCTCCAGCCCCGCCGGCTTTTCCCGCTGGCGGATGGCATTGCGCAGTGAGCACCCCGTCCCGTCCACATTGGGAACAAAATTTCTTCGCGGGACGCTTGCACTGTGAGCGGGTGTGTCCGCATTGCTTGCACCGCTAGCAACACTCATTTTTATTATACGCGGCGGCTACAACGGGCTTCGTCTCGGCTTTTTCCCTTTTTGCGGCTTCCTGTCGCTCCTTTACTAAATCTTCATGTTCTCGGGCGCGCGCCTGCAACTCAGCGATACTATCGAAATCGCTGCTACGGATGTAGAATTTGTATTCCGGGTGCATGTGATTATACAGGCACTCGAGCTGCTCAAAAGGTGAGAAACCGCCCACCCGTCGCATCAGTGTCATCACCGTAGAGTATTGCGCGAATGTCTCGTTGGCTTTCTGATGACGATTCTCGATCTCGCGGCGCAAGGAGGCAGTAACGGTGAGGCAGAACCTGCAGCCGGAAAGCGGCCTCGAAATCCCGCCAAGAAAACCAACTATCCCGATGGTTCTGATACTACAGGAGCGCGTCACCTCGCAACAACTCCGACAAACCACGTAGAATTTGCTCCGCCGTAATTTGGTAATTGTCACGGAGCTCGGCTAAACGTTCGAGAAACGCAGCGGGATCGCGGCCGTCGAAATGGCATCCATTCTTACACAACTGGTTCATCACCCGACTATCAGGGACAACCGGGATGGTAACATCGATGGGGGCGTCACGAAGGGTAGGTGAGGGTGCCGTTATCGTGACCTGTAGATACATGAACGACGGCTCGCCATGGTCGCGCGGATCAGATGCAAACTCGTCCGGATGAGCATCCGCGTAATCCCTCATACGTCGACAAATTTCGTCGAGGGTACTCGTACTTTCCGCTCCCGCTGCTAGCACGGGGAGTTGCTCCTTCGGGAGCGAGTACAGCCACGACTTCATGACGTCGTTGTAACAAAGAAAACGAGAGAGGCAAGAAAGAGAAAAGAAAAAAAAACTACTGCGGCGGCACGAGTCACACACACAAAAAAAAACGCAAACGGTCCCTGTTCGGGCGCCAATGTAACGGTCCGATTCTTTGCCGCTTTTCGCTGCGGATAGTTCGTTGTAATCGCAGGGGCTAATAATGCATTACTCGTGATTCAATTTAAAATGCGTTTATTGTGTGAATACATGTAATGTATACAGACGGGTGTGTGTGTGTGTGTGTGTGTGTGTGTGTGTGTGTGTGTGTGTTTAAAAAACTAAGTATAATAAGAAAAATATAAAATTTAATCCGTTACGTATAGGATGCCCATAGCTCATCAAAATTTACAAAATCGTCATTATGATTTCTATTTAGATTCTCATTTTGATCACCATTTTGATCTCCATTCTGATCTTCATTCAGATTTCTCAACTCTCCTGAAACATTCTCCTACAAAAAATCATCCAAAATTAATTACTTAAATATTTCAAATTTCGTAATTATATTAGCAAAAATTATTTGTTACCTGTACAGTCTCTTCCTGTTGCTCTTTCTTTTCCCATGCGTACTTTTCGTATATAATTTCGGGCGGACATTTACGAGATTGACATTGTGTACAATACCGCGTTATATATAATATAATAATAATGTAGAATTGATGTTTTATTAAATTAAATTAAATCCGGTATAAAATATATATAACAGGCTATACGAGATCAGATGAAATTCGTGGAACTTTCTCTCTCACACTATTTATCGCACGCTATCTTTCTTATCTTTTCCTCTCGCACACTCGATATACTCTACTCTCGATTACCGCGAGCGCGTCTCTCCTTATATATTATTCTTGCTCGCACACATAACGCGTGTCTCGTTGTTATCAGTCGATATCAACAATCAATGTCGTACACGTAGCAATGGACTGTTAATTCCAACATCCTACAATAATTTATGATGATTACCAACTCTCCATTTTCTAAACTCATCATATTTAATATTGTGATCAAAATCATTTCAGATTATTAAATCTATGTACGTTTGGTTTATACCCATTGGGTATATTTACGTATATTTATACACGGCGTGTATGTATCTTCATTGATACACCTATTTACCCATATTGTCAAACATCTTCTGAGTCTATGAATCGAATAATTTTACGTTTACCAGAATAAGAGTAATCGTCATCATAATATCCATATCCGTATATATCCATCATCGAGAGGACATGCATCGTCCGAATTTCACGAAAAATTTTCAGTTGTACATGATCGGGCCATTCGGTATAACTATCCTCATATATAGTAACCTCTGCTTGTTTGACGAAACGTTGCTTACGCATACCTCGTATGCCTAATTCTCGATCGCGCACATATTGTGTTATCGACATCTGTTTAGTGTTCGATTTTTTCATAGCACTATCTCGGAAAAGGTTTATTATGTGCCTCCATCTTCTATATGTGTTAGCAGCTCCATTGTTGTAATATTATTTTATATGCTATAGTCCACACATATATTGATAAAATTTGTCTTTTAATTAACTAATCTTAAAAATTTAAATATTATCTTTGTCCAATACTTTTAACTGTTTATATACCATATATTACAATCACACACAAATCCAAATTTTTTCACAGTCAAATATAAAACAACTACGTTTCATACGAACGATGCCACTTTCGTAATATACTTCTCTCGATCAGAACTCGGAGACGACTCAGTGATCCATGATTCTTCTCTGTGCATCGAAGGGCCACATTAGTGTAGCGATTGCACAATGACATACGTTAAATATTTTTAATCTCTTCCTGGTATACCCGTCACCCGAGGGGTAAGAATCTTCCAATACTTGGCAATATAAACAAATGCCACTCTCCCAGAATCATCTTACATGTTTTTCTAGGAAGAATTGCAACGAATCAGCACCGTTCGGCTGCTTTGCACCCTTGCACCCTTGCTTCCGCCGCTCGTATATCAGCGCCGAAGTTCGGCTACTTTGCGCTTTCGCGGTACACCCCTCATCCCCAATATAAGTAATTCTATATTTTTTTCGTTCGACGTATCCTTATCTCTCTCTCATTGAATTACACGGCATGCAAATTTATAAACAAATGGTAATGATAACTCTCTCGCAAGGAGCTATGCATGAAAGCTGGGATGGGCAAACGCAAAGAAATTATGTTACGATATAATAAATTTAAAACTTTTTATTCTTGTTCTTTTATATATTTTTGTCTTACATATTACATGGACTAAAAGCTAAAGCTGCCAGCTCGCAATCGACGAGTTGATGCTTGTTGAAAGCGTCGCTAGCGCGTATTACATTTGATACTTCTTTAGTATCCGTTACAGTGGACGCGATATTGGAGAATTGCGTAAATTTGACATCGACTATTTGAATAATTTTATCCAATCGATCAAAAGCTATATCTATGCAACCATCGAGATCGAACATACGGTGTAACGTTGATTCAACCATCATCATGCGTACATCTGAAGATTCGAGACTTATGAGTCTAGCGTTGTTAATCGTACGAATTCGCACTAGCGGTCCAACACTTATAAAATTGTAGATGTCGGGAGAGTCGTTCCGAAGGAGATTTTGAATATTATGACGTTGCTCGCAGTCCCTTCCACGTTTCGAGAGATAATATCAGTTCTTTTCCCCGATGATCTCCTATGACAATCTCCACGTAACTCGGCGGACCCACGTTGATTCCAATTTCGAGAAATTTAAATTCCATAGCTGCGTATCATCTGCCCAGTATACGAACCGCACGACGCTCCGATGAAATGCTACAAAAATTAAAATTAAATAATACTAATACAATTTGTAAAAATAGAAAAATAGAAAAATATGTTAAACGAAACTTACTCGTCGCATTTGTTCTCGAACGATGGAGTTTTATCACGACTCGGCTCGTAATTATTCACGCGTCTTCCGATGCCGCTGCTGCTGCTTCTTTCAACGTAGTACATTTTTCTTGGAGGTTATGAAAAGTAAATCCACGAGCAGTTAACGTGACACTGGTCGTATGTCGTACAGGAATTAATCGGTTATACCCGATGCTCATCTACCAAAAGTATAATGTAGTGGTGGGGGATTAATGCTTCTAACGCATTGGAATTTAGGAGAAGAGGGAGGCGGCGCTCGAACAAAAGAATTCTTAGAAACGCAAGCAAAGGATTAGGGTGGGGAAATAAAAGATAACGCATATTAATGTTTACATATTTTATTTTTCTCGCAATTCTTTCTGGCGCCGCGACCACCAGTTAAATATTTTGAATACATTTTGTAATGCGCAATTCTTAACATGTTTTCCACATCGCATACTATTCGTATCATCTAATTTATTTAGAGCATCGATATCTTCGTAATCCGCATCCAAGGTTTCAATAATATAGCCGTGCCCCGTATCGTCTAGTATATCGGCCAGCCATTTTCGCTTTTCGAGTCCTTTAACGTACACGACAGGCGATTCTTCTTCTTCTTCTTCTTCGTGTACCAACGACAGCTGTTGAAATTGCACGCTGAGCCAAACCATACGGAATGTTTCCGTCTTCCCATTGTAATCCATGATGATTTCTAATCAACCATGAGGCTTGACATCACTCAGATTTTGTAAGCACGCTCCACGGTACGGGACTTGCGAAAAAGTAATGCGATAGAACGTATCCCTTTCTCAGGACTGCCGCTTTCTTCACGAAGAATAGTTTGCCGATGATAAATCCTTGCAGATCCACAAACGTTGGTACAAACATGACGAGATCTCTCTCTCTCTTCGATACGTCAATCGAGAGGAATGACAAAGCTCTAAAACCATCTCGCGGCACTTTGATTTATATCATGCTCCTCTTCCCCCTCTCTTGCGTCGATGTTGTCGCAAACACTTAGGTGATTTTGCGTACAACGTTGGTCAACGGATTGTACTGGACCACGCGATCGTGTATGAGACAGTACGCAATGGTATTTGGCGGCACGTTCTCCTTACATTCAAATTCCAATCTCACATCCACGGTTGCGCTCTTGACCGATTCGTTTTGTCGAGAACAATCGATAATCACGAATGGACCGTTACATAGAAACATCGAGATGAAGAGACTCGGCTCGAGATACTCGTATCCGTAATAGTTCTTGTAGAAGCGCAAATACGTGTCGTACAGAATGGAATATCTGTTTTTATTAAAATCCAGATTCATATCGTCGTACGGATAATATTTCGAGTTCAGATAGAGTTTCACGTTGACTAATTTGCAGTTGTCGAATTGACTCACATTCTCAGACATGACATTCTTCCGATCTGTTTGCAGAGCAGACAACGTATCGTGGTGTCTCCAGCTGAGTCGCGGTCTTAATAGCCCACGAATGCTTAGTTGTAAGCTGCAATAGCGGATATTCGTACAGATCCCACGAGCGAAAATCCATGTTGAGATATCGTCCGCTTTCTAGAGCACGCAGCATCGACAGTTTTTTTACTTCGTTCAACAGCACGTGTGGCATTCGTCATTGTATCTTGAATATGTTGAGCACAGGCTCCAGAGCCGAATTTCCCAACATGCAATTGTTATCGTTGCGCGATCGTATCAAGATCAATACGTGACGAGCGTTAATCACCACGCGTCTGTAATCCTCGCAAAATCCCAGCAACATATAGAGCGGTACGCAAAAATTGAAATATCCATTCCCATCGGTCGACGCATCCCAGCCTGCGTTTCTCATAATCACGTTTCTATCGGATGATACCGTCACATAGTTTTTGAGCGTAGTAGTTATTCCTACGTTTCTATTGTGATCAATCTCAACGCCGTCGAGTTCGTATCGAATCTCATCAAACATGAATGTGACGCAATTATTTTCCAGCGCCACATCACCTCCGTCAGCTGTTGGTTTGTTTTTCATTAATTGTCCTTCGATGTATAGGAAACTTTCATGCGGCAGCGTATATAGATCCTGTTGTTGTATGGGTATTCTTATCTCATCACTGTGTCCGAACGTTGTATTGGCGAACGGGTTGTACGTGTGAGTCTCCATCTTGACGATACGATCGTCAAAGATTGGTTCGTCACCGATGTTGAGAATGTCGGTCATCGTTCAGCTGTTTCGTACCGCGAATCCCAAAGATTGCAAAAACGCAACGTTCGATGCTGAGTTTCTTTTTCTTGGATGATTGGATATTAGCGAACGTCGATGTTGTTGTTGTTTTTGTTGGTTTTGTAAAGATTGCGTTATTTCTCACGTCTTTCGATCCGTTCAATACAAGCATCTCATACGTCACATACGTACGTTATCGCCGTCGTACGTGCAATCTTACGGTGATCTCTTCTCCTCGAAAATCGAGCAATCGTCCGTTCTGATCAACAACGCGTAACGTTAAATCCGTAATGCTCCGCGCGATGATCGGCAGGTAAATGATCTGCGCCGGCGTTTCCGATATCTTATATCCCGGCGGTACCCTCGGTGAAAATTCGTGTATCGTATGTACGAGTTTGCCGTTGTTGTACGCGCCCGCAGTCACGCTACATTCTACGCGGATAATATTCATGTTGATAATGTTAATCGGCATGTTTGATTCATGCCATTTTACCGACTCGAGAATACGATTCGAGAATCCTAGCAGCGATCCAATGTTGTCGGGTTTGGTAAAGTTTATTCTGTAGACGCATTTAATCTCGCTTCTCATCGTATTGTAATTAGCGCGGAGCACTATCGGATATTCGCCATCATCATAGTCACCGCCGTCAATGTGTTTCTTATCGCGATGTTTCCGTGAAATTGCACGTTTCAAAAATTCATGTATATCTCGCAACTCGTACGATTCCTCGGAATCGTAATTTCCATTGTTTTCCGAAGTAAAATTTATTATTCGAGGAATTCACATTCGGTATCGTGTGATAAGTCTCAAAATCCGTTAGACCGAGTTCGTATTCATCGTCGCTCAAATCTACGGCGGGAAAAAAGTTTGCAGCGAGAACGCTACTCTTCCCACTCAACGTGAATGTCATAGACATGTCGACAAAAGTGTTTAACGAATACTGAGTTAAATAGCGCGATATCCGTCTTTAAATTCGCGCGCATCGACCGTTCGAAGAAACTGCAAGCACAATTGTCCGCAGATGCTCTGATCATAAGTTTGAACAGGTGTGTGATTGTACTGTATCTTCGTTACGTTTCGTCTGAAATATCGCACCAATTCGTTCGGTGGTCGAAGATTGCCAAAACAGTCGAAATATATAACGCGATTCCCCCTCTTTGCGTATGTTACCCAATGAGTACCCGGTCCTTCGACGCTATTTAAATTTACAATGCTTTCGTTTTGGCAAATACCACCGATCGGTAAAGAGTTGCGCATGAAAACGCCTCTAAAATATGGAATGCGCATACGTTTCGCCAGTTGCAACAATTGTACGTTGGTAGTTGCGCCCTGCGGCATTTTTATTATCTCTTTGACGTTTTTTTTTTTCTTTATCGTTGAGGCTCCTCGTCCGTATTTGTAAGGAGCGAGATATAATCCGCAACCTTCCATGGCGTGATTGTGACGTAGTATCTCTTGCATCTGACGTTGCGCGGCTTTTCCGTCGTTCACTGCCTTCGCTACACCCGCCGATCAGGAATCCGAGCGCACCCAGCATTGGTAGAATCGGCAATACGCCGCCGCATTTCGCTACCGGAAGTATCCGTTTCTTCGCAATTTTTCTCTTCTTTGTCTTCGTCTTCGTCCTCTCGACCCATACCGGTTTGGCTTTCATCGCTGCCCAGACAGCTGTGGCAGCGGCTCTCTCACCAAGGCGAATCTATCGCACCGATACGATTTCGCGCTTTCTCGGCAGTATCCTATCCGCCGTGTGTCTCTCGGCGAGATCGTTGCTGGGAGTATGTTACCGTGTTCGCGGCACGCCGCGTCCAAATGAATTTATACCTCGATCGCCTCTGGCTAATCGTTTCTGCAACCGCGTGCCTGGACTGCAAACTATAGCCGGGAATATGCAATTCGAGCGGGAGCGCGTTTATCGCGTTTGATAAGGCCCGGTTGTCGTTTCAGCGACATACGTAGCAATCTTTTATCAACGGAGGC
This sequence comes from Camponotus fellah, assembly GCA_030586385.1. Classification (NCBI taxonomy): domain Eukaryota; kingdom Metazoa; phylum Arthropoda; class Insecta; order Hymenoptera; family Formicidae; genus Camponotus; species Camponotus fellah. Next base: position 115,602 of record JAPIVC010000363.1, read on the forward strand.
GGACCGTCAATGTGCGTTCGCTGCCACGGCTGATTATAATGTCGCATGCACGAACGATATTGTCGAACCTCCGGATCAATCTTTATATGTTCTGGGAGCTTCACAATCGTTCCACGTAATCACCGAAATTTTGCAATAAAAGAATCTTTGGGATATACTGCAGTTGTTTGGCGGTAAGTCCGAGAATGTTGTCTCATCCGACAGAAGGAGAAACATTTTTGATACTGAGCGGTTTCGAGTCGAGACACCTCTATAATAGGTTTCCCTCCCTCACGATCATTCGCAAAATTGATTCGAAAGGAAAACATGCGGTTCGTACGACAGCCTTTGGCGATACGCGTGACGAATTGCGACGATAGATTACGATCAATGGGGGACAACGCGGAGATGCGCAGAACGATGCTACCGACTACTATATGCGCGATCGTTTGCGGTCCCTCAGGAATGGTAAAATCAACGTTCTGATAAGTTTACTGAAAGTCCACATGGCGTACGTTTCGAGAATGTGTACGTGTACTCAAATCGTTGCAACAGCCGAAATATCGATATCTAGAGAATTTATTGACGCTGATCGACGAAATCGGCTACTTAGTTCTCGAATAACAGTGACGTCATTCCACCGGAGGCACGTCCAAACTCGATTTTGTCTTCGATGACGTGGCGTGCGACAAGCAAAATACGATAAGAGAGTACTTTTCAGTGGGTCGTCACTCGACTGTTTCTATCTCTGTCAGACGTACGCGAGAATACCAAAACATCTTATACGCGACAGCGCGAACCTGCTGATCCTGTTTAAACAGGACGGTACAAATTTGAAACACGTATACAACGATCACGTGAATACCGACATGTCTTATTTCCGTGAATTGTGCCAGAAATGTTGGCAACGCAAATATGGTTTCGTAGTCATTGATAAAGATAGTACATTAATCAATGGACGATATAAAAGAGGATTTAACGATTTCGAAAGGACCTGTCGGTCTTTGTTTACTAACATCATGTTCTATAAATGATTTAACTTTAATTATAGAAAAAATATTTCGTGATAGAGCTTTTTTTGTTAATGACCTTTATTCTGTAGATTTCAAATGTCGAAGTTAAAAATTTGAAATATAATCAGCAAAAGTTATTTAAGGATGCAATATTTCTTATCTGGTATGTCGAAAAATACGAACAAAATATATAATTGATAATAGCATAATAATAACTTTATCAATAATAACATAGAATAATAATAATTATATTTTATTAGCACATCATATACATATATATAAGTA
>JAPIVC010000364.1:0-205271 GCA_030586385.1 Camponotus fellah
TTTATTCTCAAAAATAACTTTAATTTTTAATTTTTCATTATAAAAAAAAATAACATGTTTTAAAACTATATTTATTCCAAATTATACAACTTTTTTATATGTAATTGTTCACATAATTTACAAATTAATTCAAATGTATAAATTAAATACCTCACTTTGTGTGTAATATATTACAATAAGTAAAACAATATTTTATATATTGTGACCAAAGCATTCATTACTAATATTTTATATAGGATATAACTAAATAAATAAATAAATAAAAAAATATATATATAGATACATAATAACAAATTCTCTAACCAATTTGGAAACAATTTTTCTTAGCAAAAATGTGGAGAAGTCAATAACTTTCGAATTATTATAATAATTCAAATTATTATAATAATTCGAATTATTATAATCGATTGAAAAAAACAGGATCTCATAACTAATTAAATTTTGTAAAATCAAAAGATTAACATAATTACATTCTTCAGTTAATTTCAGGTGGAGTTTACTTTAATAAATTTTAATTTAAGATTTACAAATATACATAATGACAAAAATTAGAAATTTGCAAAAAATAATATCCTTTCTCGACATTTTTTCGCTAAAGAAAAAAAATCCCCAACTTTAAATTGACAAAGAATTTCTAACATTATATGCTATATATATTTTAAACCCAAATTATACATCCTATATAGAGTAAATAAATTTTTATGGAAACTTTTCAAAAATATTAAAATTTTAAAGAAAAATTATTTCAAACAATAGTTGTATGGTTTCGAAAGGAATATAAAATTGTGTCATTAGTTTGATGTTGAATAATTGATTGAAATTATATAAAAATTAGTGTCAATTTCTTAAACAGAAGCTATTTCTCATTAATACTCTATTATAAATTACAAATGATTATTCAAGATTAAATAAAATTTTTTTAAATCATTTTATGTTCAATATGTATACATATTTATTTTTCTTCATTTTTAGTTATACCCGCCATTTTTAATTGTCCAAAATTTAGAGGATATAAGCAAACTGGCAGAACAAATGCCATTATTAACACTAAATGGTTCAAACTATTTAAAAGAAAAGTTCGCCGAAAGTAGATTCATAGATCAGGTATAATTATTATACTAATATTAAAAAAAAAAATTATTTACTTTTTTGTTTATATTAAGATATTTATTAAAAGAGCAGTCAAATTCTCGTTTTTGAATAAAATTATTTCTTAAAAATAAGTTAAAGATAAGTTTTATACTTTTCATTAGTTTGATAAAATAATAATTTAAAAAATATATATTATATTATAAACTTGATATTTAATGTGTTAGAAATCCTTACAAGAAATATATAAAAGTATTCATAATACTAATATACCAGCTATGTAGATTCGCTAAGAATATTTATTAAGTTTTAATTAATTCAATTATCGATCGATTAAGTTGCTTAATCAGTAAAAATAGTTATTACACAATTTTTGTTTAGAATTATAACAAAAGTATAAGTAGAAATCGATTAAATTAATGAATATTAAGTTTACGACACTTGTTTTTATGTTAAAAATCATGCGAATACTATGACAATTTGACAATTCTTTTTTAATACAAAATCACGATACGGTTGGTGACGCTTGCAAACACGATCTAACGATAAATAGTATTGTATATTTCATTAAATTTTACTAAAATCTTCATAAATTAATAATATTATTATTAATGTTTAAAATTGATTTTAATGATAACTTATATATATATTTCATTCTTAAAAATATTTCTTATAAATTTCTTGTAAAAGATTCTAACAATATCTATTTATTCGATGGAATATATTTGTTTTTACCTTTTTTTAAATAATGACATACATTACTTTGATGCTTATATATTTTTATTTATCCTTCAAAATAATTACAATTATGTAAAACATATATATATAACTAATTTATAATTTCTTTTGTAGAATAAAGTAATGAAATACCAAGCTTCCACACTACATATATATAACCATATATATAAAACTTAAATATACAAGTATTATAATTATTCATTATTATTTTCCATTTACCATTTTTATATTAGTTGATTTTAATTTTTATATTTTATATCTAAGAATTTTATTAATGTATTTAATATTTTAAATAGCTTTAAAAGTATAATAACATAAAGAGAAATATATTTTTAAAAACATTTAGAAAGCTTTCTTAATATTAACCATTTATTATAAGTAAGTTGGTTGTGTTTAAATCAATTTATATTTTTATGTTTCAAAAATAAATATTATAATAAAACAATATAAGTTTTTCATATTACCAATTATAGCATCATGACAATTCGTCATTAGAATTTTTATCTCAAAATGATATCAGAAATTTACTATAAATTAAACGATCAGGCAAGCCCGCCGAAGGCAGCAAGTTCGACTTTATGAAACGTCTCGTTCGAAAATAATGATAAGATATAGTAATGCTTGTTATGACTAACTTCACACATTTAGAGTATAGAGTGGGTTAAAACTAGCCCCCTCCCCCCCTTACTTACTAGGTGGCTTTCTCGCTTTCTTCCGTCATATTGTTTGAAGATTCTCCTCGAAGTGAAGTTATTTCATTACTTTGATGATTTTTCGGGTGGGTTTTTTTTTTGGGGTGGGAGATCATTTATTTTCCGAACAGATGATTATAATTCTGATCATGCATATGGCAGGCTCATTCGATATTTAACCATATTACGTCTCGTTCTCAATAATGATAAGATGTAGACATTCAAGAGTTGAAATAACTCACTTTTTCCAGTTATAAGTTCTTAATTTATGGGGTGTACCAAAAGTCTGGAAACACCTAATTATCTCGAAAACAATGTGCATTTTAGAAAAAAATGTTTTAGATAAAAGTTATAAGGTTTAAAAGACGCATTTAACGATACTAGTCATTTGACCTTGGGATGACCTTGTCGAGTCAGGTCAACTTAATTTTTTAAATGGAACCCCCCCATATCTTTTATTACAATTCTTGTGAGTAATGTCAAGACGTTTCAAAACGCATATTATGAGCTCTGTTTTGAAATAGATTACCTGAATTATGAGCCCTCAAAGTTTAAGCACCGCCGGCATTAGCGTTATCCAAGATGCACCGCCGTGGTTGCTCGGTCAGTTTACATCTTTTTGTGTGTGTGTGTGTGTGTGTGTGTGTGTAGGTGCGTGTGTGTGGTTGTGTGTGTGTGTGCATGTGTTGCAACAGAGATGTCAGGACTCCACGGTTCGTCACTCCCGTAGTATTTATGGACTCCAAACCCTCTCTGCCGTGTGTGCGTGTGTTGTGTAAATGTGTGTGTGTGTGTGTGTGTGTGTGTGTGTGTGTGTGTTTGAAAATTGGTGAGTGGTGAGATTAACGAATAAGTGAAAAAATGAGCGAATAAGTCATGATAAAGCAAATAGCGTGAGTGTGTTCATAATAAATGTTCAAACTGTTGGCTTTGTACAGTTTGACAATGAGCCAATCGATGATAGAAACTGCTACAAACGTTTTCCAACGTTTCGAATCTAATTATGCCACTTCAGTAATAATCCGTTGTTGTAAGTCATCCAGAATTTTGAGGTTTGGTTTTGTAGACTCGGTCTTTTAAATAACCCCAAAAAAGAAAAAAATCTAAAGAGGTCAAGTCAGGTGATCGGGGTAGCACTCGATTGCTCCTCTCCCTTCCTATCCATCTTTCAGGGGAAAGTTTCCGTTTAAAAATTTCGCACTTCTAATCCAAAATGTGGAGCACCGTAATTTGAAACCGAAACTGTATCGAAATTTAAGTAAAAATATTGCGAATACCAGGAACAATGTCATCTCAGGCATAATCAGATACTTTTCAATGGGTAAAGTTCCCTCAATATAGAATGGTCCTATTATGTGCGTTCAACTATTCCCGCCCATACATTTAATTTTGTGAATATTGGGTTTCTCCCATCGAATTTTGATTAACATCACTCCAATATCGACTGTTATGCCTGCACTGTACCGTTTAAAACAAATGTGGCCTCGTCGAAAAAACAATTTTATTTATAAGGTCAGGATGTTCATCGATTTTTGCATCATAATTTCGCAGAATTCTACCCGGCGATCAAAATCACCGCAACTAATTCTTGAACAAGATTAATTTTGTATGGAGTGATATTTTTTTGACAGGCGATTAATAGACATTACGCTAGTGTCATGTGCCTGTGTGAAGCTTTCTAGCATAGACAAATGAGGGTCTTCTACAAATGACATAATATCTCTAACAGGAATCTTCATTCGTAGCGGTCTTAGGCCTACCTAATCTTTACCGATCTTTAACACTTCCTGTATCTTTCCGGCGCTGACCGTTTTCAGAACAGTGGCTACAAGAAATCTGTTGTCGACAACTCTCGAAACTCCAATATTAAATAAATCTCGAACTTCTCTGAAAGACCGGAACTACGCGATCTCCATATCCTCGCATCATCAAAAAGAGTTATTCGTTCTCTTTGATAGCGCCATTTCAAATAAATCAGTAAGTGATTGTAATATTTTATCAAAGATTCTTCAGTTAGGAACAATTTTAGGTTTATTCAGTCTTAATCGATGGATTTGGAGATGAAAACATCTGTTACTTCCACACACAGTCATACACACTTTAAATTTTTAGGCATTAAATATCGATTTAAGACTGAATAAACCTAAAATTGTTCCAACTGAAGAATCTTTGATAAAAATATTGCAATCGCTACTGTTTATTGAAAATGGCGCTACTGAAAAGAGCGAACTGCTCTTTGTCTGCACGTACGGAAGATCGCGAGAAGCGCTGATGGCACAGAGAGAGATTCGCGTTTATTTAACTCATTGATTTCGAGATTGATGTTTGTATTTCTGGCAGCCTGTTCTGAAAAGCGTCGGCCTCGGAGCCGGGAAGTGGTAAGATCGGTGGTGGTGGGCCCAAGACCGCGCGGCTGAAGACATCGTAGAAGATATTACGGTCGTTGTGAAGACCCTCGCTGTCTGTGCCAGCTTCGCAACACGTCTGCTTGTGTCTCTATTATCCTGTTCTCAAATGCAAAAATATCACCCATACAAAAAGCCAATCTTTGTTCAGAAACCAGTTCGCGGTATTGATATCGCCGGCTAAAGCCCCGCGAACTTATGATGCCGAAATCGATAATGACATATAAACTAAAGTGATTTTTCGGACGAGCGCCACACTTGTTGCAAACGGTACAGTAAACGGCATAACGTCGATGACGGAGGCGATGTTATCTGAAATTCGATAGGGAATTAAAATCAATATCCACAAGAGCAAATGTATAAAAGAACGGAGAGACGCACATAGGGACTGCATTCTATATTGACGAACAACGGCTGTATCTGATAACTCTCCAGATAATATGACTATTAGCTTATTTAATTGAGCCTAGGTTTGGTTTCAACAGAGATGTAACCATTTTTGAATGCCCCCGAATTTTAAGCAAAACTCTTCCTGAAAAATGGATAAGAGGAAAGGAGTGCAATCGTGACCACCCGATCCCGCTGACCTTAGTTTTTTCTTTGAGGAACCCGACTAAAGACCGAGTCTACAAACCAAACCTCAAACCCTGGATGACGCTAACAGTTATTACGGTGGTAGTATAGATTCGAGAACGTTGGAAAATGTTTGTGGCGGTTTCTATCGGTGACTCGTGTCAAGCTGTGCAAGCCCCAACAGTTTGAGCATTTATTATGTTTACACTCACCGCTTATTTATTTGCCTGCGCTATTCGCTCACTTTTTCGCATTCGTTAACTCGCACTCACTCAGGCTACTGAAACACACACACACACACACACACACACACCACACACGGCAGAGAGGGTTTGGAGTCCCTAAATACTACGGTGACGACAAGTGGGGTCCTTATCTCTGTTGCAACATGCACACACACAACCACACACACGCACCTACACACACCACAAGATGTAAATCCCGACCGAGCAACCTCCACGCGGTGCATCTTTGGATAACATATGCCGGCGGTGCTTAAACTTTGAGGGCTCATAATTCAGGCAAATCTTATCGAAGCAAGTATAATATGCGTTTTGAAAACGATGTAACATTACCTACAAGAATCTGTAATAAAAATATGGGGTTCCATTTAAAAAATTAAGTGACCTTGACCTGACCTTGACAAGGTCATCCACGGTCAAATGACTAGTATCGTTAAATGCGTTTTTTAAATATATAACTTTCAAAACTATTTTTCTAAAATGCATTGTTTTCGAGATAGGTGTTTCCCAGACTTTTGGTACACCTGTATGTATTCAATTGTCCTTATAAGGATATACAGGGTTTATTTAATTATACATTAGATGAAATATTAGTTTTTAATGAATATCAATGTTCTTGCGAACTTATCTTTCAATGACAAAATGGGTTTATTGTTTAAATTTTGCAAACATTTCCGATTCAATCGGCCAACCTGCTGTTCGTCTGATTGTATCTATATTTTACATTTTGCGCTTCACTGATACTACCATATTAATTACACAATGCAGAGAACTTTATTTTCGTATCAATACTTAACTTTAGAAACAGAGATTTGATCCAGTGTCCTATTGTCTGAGATGATACCTCATTATGAGGGTTTTACAGTCGAGGAAATTAACATTTTTGTTATTTTTTATATTCTTGGTTTTAATTTCTAGTACTCTAGGATGACAGGGATACACACAACTTGGTTTTCTTTAAAAATGGAAGTATTAATTCTGGTTGAAAGGAGCCTGGCTTAGACGTTTTATTAAGTCTGGAATTTTTTTACTGATATTTCTGAATCTGAGACCGCAATATTTGTCAGGTACTGACCAGGGGCTAAGGTCTGTAACCGGTGAGCTGTAGCGAGGGCCAATAGTGTGGCAACTTTTCAATTGCTTTGCAGCTTTTAGTTTTTAAGAGGAGAATTCTCTAGAAACGTGAGTACGGGTGTGTGTCCCATTGTTAGCGTACCTGGGTTTTGTGGGTCTCTTTTAAAAATACCTTTGCAGAGCAATGTATGAGACCGTATCCGTATGGATATTATGAGAAAGAAATAAGGGCTATAGCCGATCGGATTGAGGAGTACCATAACTTGCGCCCCTTTATACCTTTCCATTAGAGATTTAAATCATGTCTGACGTTTTAGCGTTATATAAGTTTGAATGGTTGTCTTCCGCGAAATTCTTCCATAATTTCCCCAATGGGCGCGATATTGTTTGATAATAGATTCGGTGATAAAAATGAATCCGTAATTTTTCCACCAACATCATTATCTAATCCTTTTTATAAACCGCGTCTGGATAGACATCTACCATCAATGACGATTTGCTGGCAGTGGTTGTTTTTCGTTCTGCAGGGGATGTTTTAAAAGGTGTATCCTGGTTGAAGATTGGTGGTGGCGTAGTTAATAGTGATATGAAAAGGGGATACCAGGGCTGTGTCGGCGTCTTAGGATTAACTACAACACCATCTGCCTATCCGAAATTATTTTTGGCCGTGTCGGAATCAGCGCGAAGGGAGGAAAATGCATAAGAATTTTCTTTGGTTGAAAAGAGCATCTACTGTTGTAGCGTCGGGATTAGGAAAGGCCCTTTGAACAAAATCTTTTGCATTTTTATTCAATCTGGATACAAATAAGTCAATTGAAAAGGACCAGAAGCTTTTTATTTATTTTCTTAAATGAATTATCATTTAACTCCCATTCAGTATCTATATTGACAATTCGTGATGCATAATCTGCTTCAATGTTTTCCTTTGAGGGAATGTATGATGCAAAAATCCACAATTTCCCTGACTTCGCGCACCACTTCCATATTTTCCAGAGAGCTAGCTCACTTAAGTGGAGCATTTGAACTCCGCCTGTTTTATTTATGTATGATATTGCAGATGTGTTGTCTATTATTAGGATTTCTGAGGTATTAATGCAATGGACACGAAGCACTGTAACGCAAGGAAGGCCGCTAAAAGCTCCAAATAATTTATGCTAAATTTCCTTTCTGTTTTAGACCAAAAACCATGAGCACTTTTACCTTCACAATAAGTTCCCCATCCAGTCAGAGAGGCATCTGATGACAGTTCGATTTTAAACTTTTTAAGTCTAATAAGATTCCTTCCTATACTGGAATTACGTTGCCAACAGAGTAAATCTTTTTCATAAGTTTATTAATTAAAATTTTTCCTTCATAATTGTTTTCACTAACAATTAATGCAGAAATTTTGTCTTTTCCTAATCTCTTGCAATAAACGGGGCCATAAGCTGCAGCAAGAATAGCTGCTGTTAAAACACCTAGTAATTTGCTAATTCTCAATTTTATAAGAAGATTTTTCTTTGAAACTTTTACATAATTGAAAAATTTGTAGCTTTTTCTTTTCTATTAGGATTCCAGCGTGCAATCTACAGAGTTAAGTAGTCCCAGATCTTTGCATCTCTGACTGGGTGATTAAGGGCTTTTCTTATAATTTAGTACAAAGCCAGATGCTCCAGCAGTTTGATTGTTATTTGTACATCATTAGAACATAATTGATAGGGACCTTCTATAAAAAAGCAAATCATCAATATAAATTACTGTGGTCATACCCATCGCTCTTAATTTGTTCATTATGGGTTTCATGACCTTGGTTAATATGGACATAAGGGCTAGTGCATAGTCCGAAATATAAGCTTAAACTGGTAAATTTATTTTGAAATCTGAAACGTAAAAATTTCCGGAAGTCTTCGTGTACCGGGATTAAAAATACGCGTCCTTTAAATCAATCGAAGCCAAAAAAGTCTCCTTGACTCAATAACTCTTTTGGCTGAACACAAGTCCTCCATCTTAAAATGTTTTTGAGTGACAAGCAAATTTAAATTTTTTTAAAATTGAATATGAACCTGTTGGAATCCATCTGGTTTTTCGACTAAAAATAAAGATGAGATCAGTCGCTCTTCGCATTCTGTACACTCCTCAACCGCTTTTTTAATTAATAGTTTATTAATTTGTATTTTAATTGCTTTAAGCTCTTCTGTCGACCAATTTGGGTTTCCCTTTGGAGGCATGATTTGTCTGGGAAATATCATGGAAAGGGATTTTATATCCTTTTAAACATTGGATTATAGAATTGAGTCAGAATGTTATTTCTTTCCAGTTGTGGATAAAGTATTTTAAACGACCTGCAATAACCGTTACCTCGGTCAGTTCTTCGACGATTTCTGCTCGACAGCGATTCGATGTTGACGACGCTGCTTTCGACGTTTTCTGATTGTACCTTGTGGTTCTTGGTTTGAAATTGATCATTGGACGTCTTTGATACGGACCCACCTGCTTGTATCTCGCAGATGGGTTCTTGAAGTTTCCCTGATATTTAGTCTTAGATGTGTTAACATTTTTGTTAGCTGCTTTGATCTTAGCACATACCGTTTCAGCCGTCAATGAACATCCCTTTAATTGTTCCCAAATTTTGAACCCTATAGCCATTCATCTGATTTTACATCATCCGCTGTCGGTTTCAGAACTTTGGTAGAACCGGTGTAATTGGGATCTTCACAACGCAGATTGCTGATAAAAGACATCCGAGATTTTATTTTTCCCGCGTCGCAGAGATACATTGTGAGCATCTCTTGGTCTATTCCATCCTCCGGGTTACTTAAAATGAGAATTGCGGCCCCTAAGGCCTGGTAACGTCGAGCCGACAGAATTTTATGTTTCTTACGAAATGTTCATCTCGTGATTAGCTATAATCCGACATCATGCTGAAACATTTCCCACGATTAACCTTAGGCGCTTCCACAAACAATTCCGCTTTACGAGGATATTTTTCTAAGATAATTTTCTTTTCCTCACTCTGGAAATCCTTCTCGAATCCACTTTTCCCATCTGGTTTTAAATTCCCGGGATGGCGACCCGATGATATGTTTTGACGGTTAGGATCCTCCCCAGTATGTCCAAAATTTCCTTTAGGGCGCACCTGTTGACGGATTATCCTCTTGTTCTTCAATGTTAGGCTCTGGTGCGTTTTCCTTGTTGTCATCCTCCCAATTTTATCTGGCCAGGTGCCCTTTGTAATTTAAGTTATTCCAAATAATATTTTCCTTGATAAATCGTATGGTTTTATTTGTCGTATAGATTTAGTAACATATGGACTTTATATCGTGAATGATTCATCGAGTCGAGTAGGCTCGACGATTATTTTTGTCGTATGGACTTGTCTGAGTCGTATGGACTCGACAACTCTTTTTGACATTCGTGTGGAACGTTCAAAAAAAACATTTACCTACCGATTGTTAGTATCTCTTCTTCATTATTTGTCTCTTGGACGGGAACCGCATTTTTTGCATGTATGACAAGATGCAACTGCTTAGTGAGGTTATCTAATTGTTCCTGCATTTTTTGCATTTTTCCTTAGATCTGTCACTATGATTGTGACGTTTCTTTGATGTAGAAGCGTGATTGTTTTTCTTTTTTCCATTACCCATGTCAAACTTCTTGTCTTGTTATGAATATTTTATAAACTGCGAGAGTTAAAAACTCGCGATGTGTGAAACCTATCACAACAAAACAATATGACGGAAGGAAGCGAGAGCGCCACCTAGTAAGTAAGAGGGACGCTAGTTTTAACCCACTTATACTCTAAATGTGTGAAGTTAGTCATGACAAATCACTACATCTTATCATTATTTTTGAGAACGAGATGTGTAATATAATTAATGATGATTTGGAAATTTAAATTTAGAACGTCCTATATACAATAATTTATGTTTTTTTTTATTTCTTTTTCTCTTTTTCAACGTTATTTAAAAAATAAGATTTTTTTAATTTAAAATAAAAATTCTATAATCTTTTATTTTTATTTTTTTTATTAATTAGTTATTAACTCTTTTATTTATTTATATCCTTGCAACAAAAAGAATGTTTCATATTTTTATTTTATTTTATTTTATTTTTTTATATAATTTTATTTTTACACAATTACAAAGATATAAATAAAAAAAAAACGGAATATATTTTCAAGTAAAAGAAATTTTTATATTATTCTTATATTATCAATCTTTTGTATTCTATAAAAATAGTTACATATGTATAGTAGATTTATCTTATTTATGAAATATTATGAATATATATATAATAAAAATTAATAAGTATAAGAGCCTAAAATTATTTATATACATATATAAACATGTGATATTAAAGCTTATTATCACCTTTTTTTATGTTTTGATTTAATATTAAATTATTTGATTTATTCATATATTAACTAAGAAATATATATTACATATAAGTAATTTTAAAATTAGGTAGACTTTTTTATCATAATTTAAAATATTGCTTTATTATGTACTATTCAACAATATTATCAAAATGAGAAGATTAATTGAATAGAACTTAAAACTGTTTAAGAAAATAAAAAAGTTTGTTATACATATATACACATTTTTTTTCAATAAATTATATATGAATAAAAAAACAATTACAAAATAGAATTTTGAAATAAAATATATGATATTTTTAATTAACAATAAAAATAATAAAGATTATTTTTTGTTTAATGATATATCAAAAGTAAAAGAATAAAATATAAAAGAATTATCAATTGTAATATGAATTATATAATTGAAATAATTTTTAACATACATACACACATATACATACGCTCATTATATATTCAAATAATATATAGTGTTGTTACATTAAAATAATTTTTTATTTAAAAATAATACATATAGAATTCTTAGTATATTAGTGGAAAAATAAAAAAATAATTCTTATTCTTAATTTTGATATTTAATATTTAAAGATTCGGAAGTGACAACGATAAGTATCACGAGCCTTAAATAAACATTACAATAAGTAAAAACATCAATAAAAAAATTAAATATATTAAATTTATACTATAATCTATATATACATATAAATCTATATAAATATTATATATTTAACACTTTTGAAGTAGTATTAGGATATATACAGGGTATCATAAAAGTACCGGAACAGCAAAATAACTCGAAAAATATGAGTCCTAAAAAAATGTCAAGTACTGGGCCTTTATGACTTTTTCCTGGCTATCTGACGGTGACCTTGGATTTGACCTTGACAATGACCTTGAAGATCATTTCAAGGTAGGTCATCTTCTAAATGGGACCCCATACTTTTGACCCCAGAAATGGAAAAGAGCGGAAAATTTTACGTTCGGATATGACCTTGAACACTGCCAAATTTGACCTCTGAAGGTCACATAAAGGTCAAACGCTTTGTTTTAGGCTGAAAACGCGAATGTCTTCGAAAATGCACCTGCTAGGGAGCAATGTTACGCATAAGGATTGTAGAGGTCAACGAGGGACATTCAGCCGTGACCTTGCCCTTATTCTTAAAGTCATGAGTTAAGATTATTATTAAGGTCAAACCGGACTGTTTTTAGGACTGAAAATCCATTTTTGACCTAAAAGTGTCAAGATTGAAAAATTTTACGTTCGGATATGATGTTTTCAACCTTGCCCTTGTTCTTAAGATTATTGTCCAGTCATATCAAGGTCAAATCATTTTTTAAGACTGGGAACACATTTTGATCCCGATAATGTGAAGAGTGAGATTTACGTACGAGGTCACACTCCGATTTTTGGTAATTCCTCAATATCGGGCGTCATCTAGGATCTGTTATCTTGAATTTGTAAAATCCAACGTCGGATTCGATTTCAGAAACGACTTCAAAAATTCCTTAAACGAGATCCATTTTTGTTATTCTTAAATATCGGCCGTCATCTTGAATCGGTCATCTTGAATTTGCAAAATCCGACGTCGGATTCGGTTTATGAGCTCAAAAATCCCAGAATCGGTATCCAAAAATTTATTCGCCGTCGATAAGTGTACGCTTCAAGGTTTTTATTTGTCTCGATTCTATCAGTGTCGAACAGATAATAAATTGTTTTTGAGTTTTCATCGATTTAACAAGTTTTGATTTCACCCGTTTTGATTATTATCACATTATTATTAACGATCAATGGTACATTATTATTTTTATTTAAAGGAAAAGAAACCGCATTTTTTATATCAAATTTTTGCAATTTTGTTTTCAATTCCAAATGGCTCATCTTACAGAGCATGAGAGAATTTCGCTATTGATGATGAGAGGATGGGGGGATAGACAAAGGTCATACAGTGAAGTGAGATTGCTGTTCAATGAAACCTTTCGTAATGAAGGCGAAGGTATTTCAATATCGACTGTATCTCGCACCATCAGACGATTTGTAGAAACTGGGACTAATAAAAACCGCCACAAATCTGGGAGGTCACAGTCCCAAACGACAGAAGAGCGGCAATTTGAAGTAGCTCAATCATTTGTTGAAAATCCTAGATTGTCAATTAGAAAAAGCATCTCAATAGCTTCAAATGAGTAGATTTTCAGTTTCCAAAAAGCTAAAGACATTAAGTTCCACCCCTACAAAATTCATCTCCACCAAGAGTTGAATGAGGATGATTTTGACCGCAGGGTGCAATTTTCAGAAGTTATGATGCAAAGAATTGATCAACAACCGAACTTTTTGCATAATATCGTTTTTCGACGAAGCGTCTTTTGAAATTAATGGTAAGATAAACCATCATAATTTTAGATATTGGAGCAACGAAAATCCTCATTGGATGCTCGAAGCACATACGCAGCGACCTCAAAAATTGAATGTTTGGGCAGGTCTTTATGATAATCAAGTGGTTGGGCCTTTTTTTATAAATGACAATTTAAACTCAGAAACCTATCTGCAGCTTCTAACAGACCAAATTGTTCCATCAATTCAGGAATTGTTGGTGATAATTTTGGTGATGTTTGGTTCAGCAAGATGGGGCACCGCCACGTTATGGACGCATTGTTCGAAACTATTTGAACGATACTTTCCCTAATCGATGGATAGGTAGAAGAGGAACAATCGAATGGCCACCGAATCGCCCGACATTGCACCACTTGATTTCTTTCTTTGGGGCTACATAAAAATAAAGTTTATTTCACTAAACCTCGTAACCTGGATGAGCTTCAACAACGGATCATAGACGAATGTGCTGCAATACCCCCAGAAATGATAAGGAGTGCGATTGACAATTTTTACGTCCGCTTAGCACACTGTCAAACGGTCAATGGGAAACATTTTGAACATCTCTTGTAATCTCAGGCCGAGTTCAAAAATGCCTTGCCTTCGGTGGCCGAGACTAACTGAACCTTGCCTTCAGTGGTCGGGTTTGAGACACCTTGCCTTCAGTGGTCGGGGTTTGAGACACCTTGCCTTCAGTGGTCGGGTTTGAGACACCTTGCCTTCAGTGGTCGGGTTTGAACACCTTGTCTTCAGTGGTCGGGTTTGAGACACCTTGCCTTCAGTGGTCGAGTTTGAGACACCTTGCCTTCAGTCGTCGAGTTTGAGACACCTTGCCTTCAGTGGTCGGGTTTGAGACACCTTGAGAATAAGGGCAAGGTCACGGCTGAATGTCCTCGTTGACCTCTACAATCCTTATGCGTAACATTGCTCCCTGCAGGTGCATTTTCGAAGACATTCGCGTTTTCAGCCTAAAACAAGCGGTTGACCTTTATGTGACCTTCAGAGGTCAAATTTGGCAGTGTTCAAGGTCATATCCGAACGTAAAATTTTCCCGCTCTTTTCATTTCTGGGGTCAAAAGTATGGGGTCCCATTTAAAAAAAGACCTGACCTTGAAATGATCTTCAAGGTCATTGTCAAGATCAAATCCAAGGTCACCGTCAGATAGCCAGGAAAAAGTCATAAAAGCCCAGTACTTGACTTTTTTCTAGGACTCATATTTTTCGAGTTATTTTGCTGTTCCGGTACTTTTATGACACCCTGTATATATATACATATATGCGTACATATGTACATACATATATATGTATAATGGATATACAGTTTGTGTGTGTGTGTATGTATGTTTATACGTACCGAAAATCACTATTTCAAAAATTTTTAAATAATGCGCTATTTACATTTATAATTAATATATATTATCATAAAAAAATATATTAAATTTCAACCACTATATACTAACATTTATAATAATCACATTACATAGAAATATATTCTTGACTTATTTTCAATTTTATTGTATATATAAATGCACATATAAATAAATAAAATATATATATATATGTATATATATATATATATATATAATAGATTACATTTGTAATTAATATTGTATTTCTATTATTTTTGTTGAAAATATCAAGTTTTTTAATAATATATCAATCATGATATAGAAATAATTTTGTTATTTTGTTATAAAATAAAAATATTAAATATGTTTTTGTTAATAAAAACATTTATAATTATTTCCATTATGTACTATATATTTTATTAATAGATAAATTTTATATTTTTCAAGTTTATGTTTATATTTTTTTTTTTTATGTTTATAAAAAAATTTTATCCTAGAACAAATATAACTATTATTATTGTTATTACTTTAACTAAGTAAATGATTTTTATTTGTTTTTACTTTCATATTCAAAAAACAAAATTAAATAAATATTTCTTTGTATACATAATTTTTAACAAATTTAGTATTTCGTTGATTACCAAGATAAATTTTTAATGCTTGCCAAGAACGAACTCGTGAGAAAGCAACATAAAGCTGCCCATGATGAAAAACATCCTTGCGAAGATCTAATCCAATTCTATCAAAAGTTTGTCCTTATGATTTATTAATTGTCATGGCGAAAGCTAATTTTATTGGAAATTGTCTTCTAGAAAAAAAAAAGAATATACATTTTCACAATATAACGTTATACGATTCAAAAAAACAATATCTCCTACTTTGTCACCTGCTAAAATTTTACATTTCAATAGATGATTTGCAAGCTCTATAATTAATAATCTAGTACCATTACAAAGACCTTCATTGATACTTAAATTTCTAATCAACATAACAATACAATTTGGTCTTAAACGCAATTCATGAGGAGGAAAACATGGTGGAGATAAACTATTCAAATATTCCGGTAACAAAACTTCACTTATATCACCATTATCGTTATTTATAGTGCTGTCTACGCTTGTATAAATTCGTTCATCAGCTATATCTAACAATTCCACAACTTTTTTATTGATGTCATCTACATCAACATTTCTTGCAGAAAGTATTGCACATTTAGATATTTTATCAAACTCTTTTTTTCGTATTAAATCGCCATATATATCTTCCACAATATCAACATTAATAGGCGCTATACAACATTCAGGAATTTTTATATTATCATTGGAATCATTTAATGTACCATCTCCAATATCTAATAAAAATCTTGCAAATTCAATTTCTTCTGGAAGAACTCGCATATTTTGTATTAAAGAGATTTTTACAAAACGTTTCCAAATAGAACTAAACTTAATAGAAAGATTTACAATTTCACTTCGAGTAGCATGTATTTTAATAGATAAAAGTTGTCTAAAATCACCACCTAATAAAATAATTTTTCCAAAAGGAAAATCATTGTTTATAATATCGCGCAACGATCCATAATTCGATCCATAATTTTTAAAGCATATCATGGTGCCATTGGTGCTTCATCCCAAATAAAAATATCAATTTCTTTTAAATATTGAGCTTCTTTTGAATTCTAATAGCTTTTGAATTTTAATAGCTGATGATGAATCAGCAAATAATGGAACTGGTAATCCAAATATTTTATGAACTGTTTTTCCAGTAGGTAGTAATGTTGCTGCAATACCCGTAAAAGCCATTGTACACGTGTTTATTTCTAATTTTAGCTAAATGATAGATAGTTGTGTATATAAATGTTTTACCTGATCCACCCGGACCATCAATATAAAAACAATATTATTACTATTATTATCATTATTCTCTAATTTATTTAATAATATATCAATTATTTCTTTTTGTTTGTCATTTAATTGTTTGTATTGTTTGGTACCTACTTCCATAGCTTCTTCAAGTGTCATGTAGTCTTCCTCCTCGACATCTTCTGTTAATTGTTTCATTTGAGGAAAATCAACAAAACTTTTACCTTCAGAACAAAGCATATTGTTAATTTGTGCATATGTTTTATTTTGCCCTTGTAATATACCAAAATGTCGAACATAATCCTCAGATATTGCTACTTTAAAATTTTCCCACAATTCCTCACGATGTAACGGCTGACAATGTAATAATATACGTACAAATAATCTACGAAGTTGTCGAGGCATCATCCATTCAACAGCTTCATTCATAGCTCGTTTCCATTCATCATCATCTTCGATCAAACCTAAAGCTAAACATGCCGCTGAAAATGATTGACAAATTTTTCCATTTACAATTCTTAAATTATCAAAACTTGTAGTCCCTTTTACTGTGAGTAGTAATAACCGTGAAATAATTCCGTTTGTGTTAGACTAACGGAGTACATTCGTCCTACACAATTATAATGACTTTTACGTTTGACCCAACGTGATACATTTCTACCATTAATTTTTTTCTTTTTTAAATGTATAATAACTTGGAATTTCAATATATAAATATTGTCTTGCTTCTTCATCGCGTAAGTTTAATGAAAAATAATCTATTAACATAGTAACTTGATTTATAACAGAAGTCATTGTGTCCTCAATATTTTCATTTTCAATTATAATATTTTGTTCATTAGGAAGATGTACTGGTAAACGTATTATGGCATGACTTTTATCTCTAATTTTTTACCAAGAATACGCCAGCTAGCTTCAACAGGTCCAACATAACGAGCTTCAATATAATTCTGTATCTCATCATGATCAATAACTACATTTTTCTGTTATTGGTTCAATAGTTACAGCAGCAACATCATGTCCTTTAAAAATATATTTATACAAATATTTAACTGATTTGATACTTGAAACTACTTCAACGTTAATATGAATTAAATATAATTGATAAAAAGGACAATATGGAATAACGTAACGATTATTAACTACATATCCGCCAGGACGTTCAAAATTTCTTCCATTATCTCGTCGACGATAATAAGGATAAGTATTTTCATCCATTTTAGTTTCTTCGAGAAAAGGTTTTGGATAATGTTTTGAACAACGTCCATCTACCAAACACCAATCACTACAAGGTCCATGAATCATATGTTTCATAACTACATCATGTAAATACGATTCTCACATGGATCAGGAATTTCAGCAGAAATATATTTATCAACAATTTGCGGAGTTATGATTTTATAATTGTATTTTAAAGTAATTAACATATGAACATGTGGCAAACCGCGTTTTTGAAATTCAATAACGTATACAAATGCTGCTACTTCACCAAAAAATTTTTGTTTAACGATTAAATCAATTAAATAATCTTTTTTTATATTAAAAACATGAGCACAAATATCAGGTCTATCCGAAGCTTGTTGACCAGGTAAAAGATTTTCTTCAATTTCACGCCATTTTGGATTACAAGTCATAGTAATGAAAAGATCTGGTTTACCAAATTTACTAACTATTGCCATTGCATCTTGATAATTTTGTAACATATTGCGTGGTAATCCAATAAATGTGGAGGGAAGTATAACCATTTTTCCAATACGTCCGTTTAAATTATTAGCCGTAGTTTGTAAATAATCTTTTAAACCTTGATATGTTTCACTACGTAATTCTTTTTTGATGATTTTTACAATAATCAATTCTATCTTTTTTCATTTTTACATAGCTGTCTACAAGCCACTGTTGAAATAAGCGACGTCCTAATAAAAAAACATTAAATTCATCACGAATAGCTATACGATATTTAATATATTGTCCTCTAGTTATTCGTCTATTACTATTTAATTTTTTTAAATCACGATGCCATCCTTGAGTACCGTATGGATAAAATAATGGATATATCCATGGTTCTACATTTGGATCCATAATACTAACTTTTTGTAAAGTTTTAGTATTTTTATTACGTATTATAACATATGATTCTGGAATTTCTCCATCAGCTGTTGTAGAGAATACAGCAGCAACTTCATTCTTTGATTTTTATATCGACGTCGATCCATATCTGGTCTTGAAGTAAATACTAATTGTAACTCCGGTAATAATTCAGCAGATTCCATTTCTAAATGTCGTTGATTTTCTAATTCTTCACCCATCATTTGATAAGAATGAACAAATACATTTGATTCTCGCATTATATGATCAAGATTTCGTATAATTTCAAAATCTAAATATGAATTTCGATTAAGACGATAATCAATCGCTTCATTCGAATCAATAATAAAAAGTTGGCCATATGTAGGACTTTCGTTTTGTGCAGCATATAATGCTGTATTAATTTGATAATAAATCTGCCCTTGTATTTTAAAACAATATGGACCAGGTCGTCTATCTTGAAAATTAATTAAATTAGCATTAAATGATGCAAATGAAAATAAACTATTATAACTACGAATATGTTGAAAAAAATCATTAGATTTTACATGACTACTATTAAATAAACTACGAATGAATTCAGGAAGTTCAGGTAATGACTATAAATATACTGCACCATGATTACAACAATCATGAAATGAATGTCCTTTATTAGAAATTTTTTCAGCTATAAAATGTTTTGCGTTACAATGAATACAATACGCATCCATAGGACCAATATAATATTCAGTTACATGATTCAATGATATTGTATTAATATTATTTAAACGAGGTTGTTTTTTTTGTCGTGAACGATAACGAATTTGATATTCTGCAGATGGTTGTAATGTTGATTTAACAATTAAATTAAAGAATTTTCATCAGTTTTTGAATTCAATTCTATTACCGTGCGATTATTATTTGATGTTCCAGCAATACAAATAATTTGTTGATTTGATATTATATTTGAAGAATTTTCAATTAATTTATTATTTTCACGATAACGCCGTTGATTTTCCCTTCTTTTTTCTCGACGTCATTGTAGAAATTCTTCTTCTTCTTCTAAAGTACGCACAATTTTACGTCTACCCATATTATAAAAATATATTAATATACTAATATATTAATATGTATATATGCTATGTTAAATATATATATATATATATACGTAAAATATTATTAATAGACATTAATAAAAAAACAATTATTATAATCATCATTTTGTTATTATTATCATTGTCATTATTCTCATTATCATTGTCATCATTCTCATTCTCATTGTCATCATTTTCATTATCATTAATATCATTATCATCAATATCAAGATCTTCATTTATATATCATTTATATCATCAGTTATCATTAATACCATTATTATTCTTATTATCAATGTTATTTATTTTTATTATTAATAACTATACATGAAAAGATATGAAAACAAATTACAATAAGTAATTAATACAAATATAATAAAATTATATAATTAAATATCATAATATAATAATTATAATTACTTTAAATTAATTTACCATAAATAACTCAAACTTAATACTTAATTATTTATTTAATTAATTAAATGAAAAGATATGAAAACACAATAATTAATATAAATATAATAAAAATATATACTTAAATATAATATAATAATTATAATTATTTTAACTTAATTTATTATAAATTACTTAAACTTAATAACTTTTAAATACTTTTAATAACTTTTACTTAAGCAGCGTCTACAATGAGATTTTAAGGATACTTAAGAAATTCATCAATCACATTCAAGTATTAAAAGAATACTCGACTGTGATTGATCAATTTCTTAGGTCTTACGCCTTAACTCTCCTTAAAATCTTTTTGTAAAATGGCCTTTACGTACTTAATACTTAATTATTTAATTATTTAATTATTTACTACGTAATTACTTAATTAATTAATACTTAATTACTTAATACTATTCTTGATTAATTTTTTTTCACTTTTTCTTCGTTTTTTCTTTTTTTATTTGATTGAAGTTCCTGAAACAAAAACAATAATAAATATTAATATGTTTACATTTATTTTTTAAAATGTAATAGTATGTATAATAATAAATTATTATATAAATAATATAAATATATATATAATATGAATATATATATGTATGTATTGCCACGCCGTTGCCCGCCTCGAGAACGCCGATCCCGAGGAAGTAGCGTGCAAATTTTTGGCCGATACGAAAATTTAATAATTTCTTAAGCGGTATCTCGGAATTGCGGTAGCGTACGGTATCTTATGACCTCCTCGTAGGAGAATAAAGTTGGGCGCCAGGCGCGGTCTTCCGCGCCACGATAACGATACGGTAACGGACAAGATTTTCGGTAACCCAGAGCTCAGTATATGGCAGAGGGGCAGGGTTCGTTGTGAACGAGAGAGAACGCGAGAGGACTTCCGGGAGAGAGAAATAATCGACACTCAATTTATCTTATAATTAGTTAGAATATATTGAACAATTATAATACAGAGTGAAAAAAGTAACAAAGATAATAATAAAAAGAAAGGAAATAAACCAGATTCGATGAACGATAATGAACAAAGAAAGAACAGATAAACCTCGGTATATAAATGAGAAACAGTAATATATATAAATTAAGATAGATAAAGAATTAGGCTCTGAAATGTATTAAACAACCGATATACGAGAAAAGAGCGATAAGAGCCACCGCGGATGATAGTGCGTAAAATTTTATAAAGATTAATAAATCGCGAAAAATAAGACGCGAAAATAAGACATGCATATATTTTACTTGGTGCATAAACCAAGGTAGATTCTCCATTCGAGAATACTATATAAGACCCCTCTATACCCCCCTGCAGAGATGTAAGCGAGAAAAATATCGGGGCGAAGTCGCTGAATCGGGAGTCGAACCCGAGTCTTTCGCTTGCCGGACGATTGCTCTAAACCAATATATAGTAATATATATAAATTCAAAAGGAAAGAACGATATACTATTTATAACGTATGACACGAAGGTCAGATATATTTGTAACGGAAACGATCGATATAATACACGCGAGAATAGTACAATGATAAGACGACGGAAACGGATATAAATCTTCATGACCACGATAAGTAAAATCTACTGACAATAAGTGACGGAATAAACGGTAACACTCGGCGTAGAGTACACGGCAGATTTCGGAACGCACTCGGAAGGCGCGAGCCTCACTAAATATCTCAATACAAATCGAGTTACTTTCTCAAACAATTAGCGGTAATTAGCGGTATAGATCACGGAAAAATAATTGATATCGAACAGAATATACTAAGCGAGTAATATATAATACATTTATAGGCACGAGCCTCTCGCGATATTTCGATATAAATCGAACGGAAATTCTCATAAAAGTCGGCGATACGTTATGGCAATAAATTCGAGAATATAACAAAGATTATTATTAACGGTAACTTCAAGTACACGAGCACTGATATTGTCTCACAATCTTTAACGGTATCTTCACGACCTTTCGCGCTCAACAACAACAACCTTGACTCTCAAACGAGATATCACAAACGAACTTTAACGGTCACAAAATTCAACGAAGATTTCGCGATCTATGCAATTCTTGCAGAGCAGATTTCGCGTATACGGTATCTCTTGCTCGCGAAGAATGCTCTCACGCAAATCCCGGTAACTAAAACGCGATACGGAAATATCTAACTTTCGTCACCACGCACGATCCAAAATTCGATACGAGACGTAACGGTATTACGGTAGACGGAACGAAAACGGTACGAGACGGTACGATACGATATACGAAACGAGACGATAAGACGACTGTCGGTGTGAACTTCCCCGAGAGGGACGAATCCGCGACTCCCGGTATCAGCTGGCGTCCGGCAACGACACACGCGAAAAGCACACAGGCTTACCCGATAAATCGACAATGCGAATACCGTCGCCCTGCAACGGTATCTAGCAAAGTTCGACACCAGCTGCTTCCGGGAAAAAATCGTACGGCTACCTGGGCGGCGGCTTACACTGAGTCGGCGGCTGCGGTAGAGTCCTCGGTAGATCTCGGCGAATTTCCTTGGTCTGCACTGTCTCAAGGGTCATCGTACAGTGACTCGAAATTACTGGCTCCGTGAGATCCTCAAGTCCCGCGCCGATTTTCCACGCATCCTGTCGATCTTTCCTAGAAGGGGTCGATATCTCCGCCCCTTCAAAATTCGGGATGCTGGACGGCGGGTTGCTCCTTTGCAGGGATGTGGAATCCGGTGGATGACGGTAACTTTCGGTCGGGACTTCTCGTCCACGTGAACGCGACAGGCTGGCCAGGCCTCGTCCGTCCACGGTATTTCTTCTCCCAGTCTGCAGCCTGGGCGATTATCCGTCGTTTTGCCGTCCGGATTCCCCGCCGACGTTATTCTGAAAATAGGTGGGATTAATTTTCGGCTGATACTCGACTCACGGCGGCGCGAGATCCTGATACGTGACCTTAGTTAGCGGAGGTCTGTGTTCACTCTTCATATCCTCTTCTTTGGCGGTATCTTTCTCGGAATCTTCTGCGGTATCTTCTCGAAATATAAGTTTCGGTATTGCACGCTCGCCCAGATCGCCACTTTATCTAAGTATCTTAATTTTTATAACTAAAAATAGATCCTATCGGATTATTAAAGTCCCCCCCCCGCAGACGCAAGAAACGATCCCGCGCACGCTTTATCCCCTCGGCGGGGTAGCTGTGACGAAGCTCAAAAGCGTCATGTCACAGTATGTATATATATGTAATATATATATATATATATATATATATATTTTATTTTAATTGCCCCAGACAAATATCTCGAACAATATGGAAAATATGAAAAAATATTTCAAAACAAAAGTTGTATGGTTTCAAAGGGGACATGTAATAGTATCATTGGTTTACCTTTGGATAATTGTTTAAAAATCATTAAGATTACCTTTAATTTCTTAAATAGAACCCACTATTTTCATTACATATAGGATTCTATTAAATAAATTAAAGGTAACCTTAATATAACTTTCAAACAATTATTTTAAGATCAAACCAGTGGCACCATCATATGTCCACCTCAAAGCCATGCAACTTTGTCTAAACATTTTTTATACTTTTCATATCTTTCGAAATATTTGCCTGAAGAAATTAAAATAAAACACCTTATCTATATAAACACGGTAAATCATTTTAATGTTCAACCCCAAATTTTTCTATTCCTATGCATTTTACAAAAAAAGTTTCAGACAAAAGTTATTTAGTTTCGAGAAAGCCATAGGATAATACCATTAGTTTGACCTTGAAGAGTCAGTTGAAGATCACGTGAAGGTTATTTCAATTTTTTAAAATGGCATCCCCTATTTTTTATTATGTATATTCTTGTAACTTATCTCGAAAACTTTCCAAAACGCTATATTTGAACCTTTTTTAACATAAAACTTCCTGAGATATTTTAAATTTCATTACAATATTTATGACTCCTGTCAGTCGAATATCTCGAAAATCGAGTCCGGCAGCAAAAAATGTTTCAGACAAAAGTTGTCTGGTTTCAAGAAGGCTATAAGATGGTACCATTGACCTTCAAGAGCTAAAAATAAGCGCCATCAAAAATTTATTTTAATTTAAAATTTAAATTTTTAAATGATACTTCTTATTTTTAGCTCTTGAAGGTCAAACCAATGGTACCATCTAATGCGTCGTCTACAATAAGACTTTAAGATTTAAGATTTCAGAAATTGACCAATTACAATTGAATTTAAAGAAGAATAATAAATATGATTAGTCAATTTCTTAAATTTTAAGTCTTAAAGTCTCATTATAGACGTCGCTTTACAGTCTTCTTAAAACCAAATAATATCATCATAATATAAAATTTAAAATATCTCAGGAAATTCTGCATTAAAAGGCTTCAAATATAGAGTCATAGAAAGCTCTCTAGGTCAGCTACAAGAATATGTATGTAATAAAAAATTAAGGGTGTCATTTAAAAAAATTGAGGTGACTTTTAAATGATTATCGAAGGTCGAACCAATAATACCATTTTATGGCCCCCTCAAAATCATAAAACTTTCGTCTGAAACATTTTTCTCTAAAATGCTTTGTTTCCAAAATAATTGCGTACGTTGATTAAAATGACTCACCCTGTATATATATATATATATATATATATATATATATATAAAGTATCTTTTATTTTGCTGACTTCGAATTTATTTAATTATTTTAGTCATATATTAATAAATAAATGTAACAACAATTTAATTAATTACAAAGGACTCATTTGTTGATGAATTTTATAAGTATTACTGTAAAAACATACATTAATCTGTCGATGTATCTAATAAAAAATATAAGTATTAATTAAAAATAACAATTTATAATGAATTTTTTAAATTTTATTTATAATAAATTTTTTTAATTTTATAGAATATTTTTCCATTATGAATAATTATAAAAAATATTGAAATCATGAGAATTTTCCTGAATCAATATATTTAAAACTGCTGTACCTTAATTTATCGAAATACCTGATAAAAAAATTATATAAGTTTTACAAATAACAATCCATAATTATTAATTTTTAAAACAAAAGAACAAAAAATTCCGAAGTCGATAAAATAAGAGCCACTCTAATATAAGTTTTATATATAGGGTGAGAAAACACATAATTGTTTCGAAAAAAAGAATGTAATTTACAATTAACAATTACATTTTTTTTCTTTAAAATAACTATGTTTTTTCTTTACACCAATTGATTCTTCTCATTATTTTGTACATAAAAGTATTAAGATAAGATAATCGAAAAATGAATATTTTACAAGATATTTTACAGTTTATGTAAAATTAAGAAATGATTTCAAGTCTCATAACTCGGAAAATACATAATAAAAACTAACTTAATTATAGTGTCTTGGAAAGCTCTCGAGATGAGTTACAAGAATATGCAAAAATGTATAGTGTGTTCCATTTAAAAAAATTGAAGTGACCTTCACGTAACCTTCAAATGACTCTTCAGTGTCAAACCAATGATACCATCTTATGGCCCCCTCGAAACCATAAAACTTTTATCTGAAACATTTTTCTCTAAAATGTTTTGTTTAGAAATAATTGCGTGCGTTAATTAAAATGGCTCACCCTATACAGGGTGTCCCATTTTAAGTGTCCACCCCAAATATCTCTCTCATTTTTTATTTTAGAAAAAAATGGTTCAGACATGTTTTGTATGGTTTCGAGAGGGCCATAAGATGGTACCATTAGTTTGGCCTTGAAGAATCACCTGAAGGTCACGTGAAGATCACCTCCAACTTTTTAAATGGAACTGCCTACTTTTTATTGCTTATTCTTATAGCTGACCTCGAGAGCTTTCCAAAACACTTATGATAAAGTATTTTTCATTAAATATTTTTCGAATTAAGAGACTTGAAAGTTGTAGTATTTAGACATAAAATACATAATATCTCGTAAAATATTCATTTCTCGATAATCTCATCTTAATACTTTTATGTGCAAAATAATGAGAAGAATCAATTAGTGTAAAGAAAACACACAGTTGTCTTAAATAAAAAATACGTAATTGCTTGTTGCAAATTCATATTTTTTTTTAAAGAAAAATGTGTGTTTTTTTTTTTTTAATTTTTTTTTTTTTTTTTTTTTCCAAAAAAAAAATTAAAAGAAAAATATTTAAAAAATTAATTTTTTTAATATTTTTTTTTTATAAACAACAATTTAAAACAAATTAAAAAAATATTTTATTCTTTTTTAAAACAGGGGGGAAAAAAAAAAAAAAACCCCCCGACCATATAAAACATGTCTGAACTATTTTTCTCTAAAATAAAAAATGAGAGATATTTGGGGTGGACACTTAAAATGGGACACCCTGTATATATACTCTTTACATACATATTGTATATAATTCTTTTAACTTTTGAAATTGTTAATAAATTTAATTATTATAATAGTCATCTTTGTAAAATATAAATATGGCACAAATGTCTAAAATAGTATAATATATTCTTTGACTCTTCTATTTTACATTAAATAAATACTATTTTTAGGATATTCTTATCGTAAAATATTAGAATCGTAAAATTAATTATTAAAAAAAATTCTTTTTTATTAATTTATAATTGTTTATATTATAGTATTATGTACTGGAGTTATGAACTATAGTTTAGAACTGACACGCCAAAGAAAATGTGTTCTTATTTCTATTACATACATATTAAAATTTATTCTACGCATTCTTAAATACATTGCAGGAAGATAGTTCTATATAGTAACTATCTATAGTAACAGCAATGATAATACACACTGAAAACTAATCAAAAAATTTATCAATAATTTGTTGCCAAAAATTAAAATAAATTGTAAACAAGATACATACTTTATACAATTAACTTTTAATTTCCTCTAAGAAATTAACAATAAATCTTTTTATTAATTGAAAAGTTAATTGTTTATATTAATACAACTGAGAATATACAATATAGTTTAAAACACACATAAGAAAAGACATTTATTCTTGTTTCAACGTATATTTATTTAAGATATTTTTTTCTGGATTTATTCAAAATATTTAAAATGGTCTCATTTTGACATTCTATGTAGATTCATAAAATACTTTTTTTTTACTTTATTAGAATATTCACTAAAGAATATCACAGACAATACAAATCTATTCTATAAATATCCTTCAATGAATATTTTAATGAAGTGAAAAAAAGTATAGTTTATAAATCTGCATAGAATATCAAAAATGAAACTATGTTCTAAATATTATTCCGAATAAGTTTAGAGAATATTCTGAATAAGATTTCTAGATTACATTAACGAAAAGAAATGTTCTTTTACATGTATATGTTCTAAATTGTACTGTAACATCCCAGTCACACTAATATAAATATATATAATTAACTTTAAAATAATTTTTTACAAGAAATAAAAATAAGTTGTACAAAGTACGTTTCTTGTATTATACAATTCAATTTTGATTTCTTCTAGGAAATTATTGATAAACTTTTAATTTCCAATATGCATTGTCATAACTATAAAGAAACGTACTTTGTATAATTTATTTTCATTTCTTGTAAAAAATTATTTTAAAGCTAATTATTTATATTACTGTGACTCGGATACAATTTACAACATACATGTAAAAGAACATTTCTTTTTGTTAATCTAATCTAGAAATCTTATTCAAAATATTCTCTAAACTTATTCAGAATATTTAAAACATAGTTTCATTTTTGATATTCTATGCAGATTTATAAACTACTTTTTTTCACTTCATTAAAATATTCATTGAAGGATATTTATAGAATAGATTTGTATTGTCTGTGATATTCTTTAGTGAATATTCTAATAAAGTAAAAATATATAAAAGAATATGTGTTTCTACGTCAACTATATATGAGTTGTAAGTTGGTTGCGTGCACTTTTTGTTCAAATATAAATTGTGTCAGAAGATAACAGTTTTGGGATGTACAGTACAATTTAGAACATACATGTAAAAGAACATTTCTTTTTGTTAATCTAATCTAGAAATCTTATTCAGAATATTCTCTAAACTTATTCAGAATGTTTAGAACATAGTTTCATTTTTGATATGCAGATTTATAAACTACTTTTTTCACAATCACATTAATATAAACAATTAACTGTATTAATGATGAATTTCTTACAGGAAATGAAAGTGAATGATGTACAAACATCTTAGAAACAATTTAATTCTTGCAAAATATTATCAATGGAAAGAGACTTTTTCATTAATTTCCAGTATGCGTTATCATTACTATTATTAATAAAAAAACTAATTACCTTTTTGCACAATATATTTAAGACACGTATCTACCCAACTTTATGCACACAGTTGAAATAAATATTTGATCTAAAATAAAATCAATCAAATCAGTCAAAGAATATATTGTACTATCTACGATTTTAACAATTAAAGATATTTGTTTTATAAATAAATATTATATTATACATATATTTATACATAATACATACCTTCTCTATT
Organism: Camponotus fellah; assembly: GCA_030586385.1. Classification (NCBI taxonomy): domain Eukaryota; kingdom Metazoa; phylum Arthropoda; class Insecta; order Hymenoptera; family Formicidae; genus Camponotus; species Camponotus fellah. The sequence continues at coordinate 28,826 of JAPIVC010000364.1, forward strand.
CTCTTTTCTTCTTTTTCCTCTTTATTTATATCAATTTCTAAATAGACACTTTCTTGTACGTACTAAATGTTCATACGTGGTAAATATAACCTCACAATACAGTCGTAGCGAAGTCGATGCTACGCCACCACTTACACTCGAACCTCGAAATGCCAATCAGCATCATTATAAAAAGGCCTCAACGCTTCGAGATATTACGAGTTATCGACTTAACATGCACTTTTTAGGAAAGGATTCGTATGTCCCTTTCAAATGGAGGCTCTCCATCTATATTCTTAAAAACCACTGCTATTTCATTTGCTTTTGGCGCATTGTATCTTCTTTGATCATGTAATGGATCCTTCCTAAATGACAACATTATATCTATTGTTTTTTGTCCCCTTGGATTTAGATCCTGCTCCACCTGACGCATCATCTTAAATGTTTTGGCCAATTCATTGTGTTCTACCATAAATCTTGTCAAAAGGCTCATTATTTCTATATCGCACTCTTTATTCGCTTTGTTTTTCATTCTTTATTTTATTGCTTCCTCTGTATCTAAAAAGTACATTTGCGCATAGCGCGGAGCTTGTCCCTCTGCTGGGTGCATTCTCGTTGACGTTAAATGATGATATTGCTCATGTATCTTCAAGCAATACGAAGCATTATGCTTCACATCAAATGGATTTTTATTTCCCGGAGCTCCCATCGAAGCCATTCCTATCGCGCTGTTATATGAGCGAATATGATCTCTGAAATTTTTGGACGCCGTATCATTTCCCATGTATAATTTTTTTAGAAATTCAGGACAATCTATAGGTCTCACCTGTCCCTTTGACAACAATATGTAAATTTACCATCTTTACTTTTTTCATCTTCGAAGTTAAGCGATTTACAAAATTCACATTGGACGTTCATTGGGCCTAGTTTATCTTGCACATTTATTTCGTTGTCTTTTGCTATCAGCGCGCAATGATGATTCAATTGTCCTGCTTTCTTCCTTCCCTCTGCATGTTTCTCAGCATTTTTTCGTAGTCTTTCAATCCATCCGTCAGCTTTTTCGTTGGCCCTCCACTGCGCATGTCTCAGTGCATCTGCTTCCTGTCTTTGATTTCTAACGTCTTCGTTTTCTTCGGCCCTCTGTTGTCCATGTCGCAGGACATCTCTTTCGAGTCGTCGAATCCTTTTTTCTCTATCCTCTATTACGCGCCTCTGTCTTGAGCGCTTGCATTCCCAATTCTCTTTATACAAATTTGCGCCTTTTCTTTTTTTGGGCATTGTTTTCCTCGGTTTTTCCTTTATGTTTGTTCCCTTTTCGTTTTTCCAAGTTATCTTAGTTTGGTGGAGCCCTTTTAATTAATCTGCATTCCAGCGTCTTATTCCGTTGCGCACTGCTGCTCTGTTTTGACACACCTTTGCCGTTTTATCCTGGCGCAGAACAACCCCTTTTTTATCAGTCTCACAGTAACTTTTTATCGCCACTCCTTTTTCGATTCTTTCATTGGCGTACCGTTTTTTCCTGGCGCACAGCAGCCGTTATTTTGTTGCAGCCGTTTTTTCCAGACTCACAACATCCCTTTATTGAAGACTCTCAGCAGCTCAGTTTCGGTCCTCCTATGCCGTTTTTTCCCGGCACACTGCAGCCGTTTTCTTTAAGGCGCACCGCAGCCCTTTTTTTACAGGCGCTCAGCAGCTCTGTTTCGGCACTCCTCCGCCTTTTTTTTCCGGCGCACAGCAGCCGTTCTTTTAAGGCGCTCTGCAGCCCTTTTTTAACATGCGTACTGCAGCACTGTTTCGGCGTTCCTTCGCCTTTTTTTCTCGGCGCTCAGCAGCCGTTTATTTTAAGGCGCACAGCAGCCCTTTTTTTCTCAGGCGCACAGCAGCCCTTTTTTTCTCAAGCGCACAGCAGGCCTTTTAATTAGCGCACAGCAGCCCTTTTTTATACAGGCGCACTGCAGCTCTGTAACGTCCCTCTCCCCGTTTTTTTGTCGTCCTAAACTGCTTATCCTCCTTCATCTTTTCTTTTCAATTCCTCTCTTTAATATTTAGTTATTCTCTCCTTTTATTAATTTAAACAGTATATAATTTATTTATTCCGTACTTCAGTATTTGGATACTTATTCGCGCTACCCGTATTTTAATATATTGATATCTTTTTATATTTATCTTTCTCACAAATCTATCCTATCTGCCGTCCATCCTTTTCATCCTTATTTTTAATTCGTCCTTCAAGAACTCTTTACAGTTCTAATTTTAGTCCCTTTCCTTCCTCTCTCTTTTACCATTCATCTGAATCACTTCTAAATATTTTCAGATTCCCTATTTATCGATTCTTGCGTGTTGACATTTCCCCCTTTTTTTGTTTTCCCTTTTTGTAATCGATTTCTCAATTGACGTCAGTGTTAATTCTCTCCTATAACCCCTTAATGTTTCTTATAATTTTTCTCTTCTTCTTTTACGACGTTCCAATATGTCCTTGCTTAGCAGCGATAATTCCTCTACCTCGAATCAGCCTAATGTACGTATATGTTATATCTCATCAAATTATTTTTGTTTTTCCCTCCCGTCATTTTCTTTTTTAGCAAATCTTAATGAGTCTTCCACACATAGTTTTCCTATTTTTCTCTCTCTGCCCTTTTTTTAATTTACGGACTTTTCCACTTTTTCCTTTTTTCTAATCATGGTTAAGAGAGAGTGCATTTTTCCTGTCTATATGCTTGCCCATCTGAATAAACCATCTTTATCTTTTTCTCTTATTAGAATGTTCATGTTACGGAGGATCTTCTTTTTGCCTATGATTCTCTCAAGGCCAAATTTGCGGAACTTCAGAAACAATTTTCCGCTGCCTTCGATAAAATACCTCCCCTCCCCGAAGAAGCCTCTCCATCGAAGAATCCCACTCCTGAGATTATTCCTCTGCCTTCTCCAATTCCTCCTCCACCTTGTACCTCCTCTTCGCCCCCCCCCTGCAATTCCCAACGTTCCCTCGACCTATAAGTATCCAAATTTCTTTCCCCTGTCCCTCTTTTTGATCCATTCAGTCCTTACCTCCTCGTCTTTCCGTTTTCCTTGTCATTTTATTCCCATTTCTCTCTTACAATAAAATTGTTCATGATCTTTCATTTAATATTCTTTACAATTTAGTTTCTCCAGTTCATTAGTATAATGTTCTTTAATTTTATATTTTTTCTCCCAGCCCCTAATATGGCACGTTGGGCAAGAGCCGGACGAAGACGTACCCGTGCCTTTGTGCGTGGACGTGAACGTGGCCGTGGACGTGGAAATCGAACAATAATTAATTATATTAATGTGTAGGATTTATTTGTTCTTGTTTTTTTCAATTTTATCATTTTGTTTTCTCTCTTACCTGTAATTCCTTAAACCTTGTAATTTTAAATAAATCCTTTCCCATTGTCTCTACGCATTTTCTTTTTTTCCTTTATTGGTTTTCTTTTTAGTTCTACCCTCAATCATTCTTTTCCACTTCCTCGTTCGCCCTCTCGCGCAATCACACGTTGACCCTCACTCACGCCCCCTCTTTCGCTCTCCTCTCTCTTAATTTTCTTCTTTTACCTCACTTCTTTCCTCTCCTTTTTCCCCCTTTTTCGAATTTTGTACATTTGTTCCCCTTTTTTCTTCCCTTTTTTTCTTTCCATTCCTTTTTAAAAAACAAACATACATTCAATCTTCTATTTTTCATTTTTCCGTTCTTTCAATTTAATTAAATAATATTAATATTTCATTAAAATCATTTATTGTAATCCAGTACATTTTAATTTAATTAAATATCTTTCATATGTATCATATACACTTTCAATATTATTAATTTTATTTTTTATTATATTATTTGATTTTATTCTTTTTGTTTTATTTGTATTATATTTTTTTTAATTTCTTATCTACAATGTAATTTATTGTACTTGATTATAAAATAAAACATTTGCTAATTTGATAATCATATATTTTCCTTTCTTAAAAATACATTTTTATCAAAATTAATATAATTTTTTTTTTCAAATTAAGATAGATAAAGAATTAGGCTCTGAAATGTATTAAACAACCGATATACGAGAATAGAGCGATAAGAGCCGCCGCGGATGATAGTGCGTAAAATTTTATAAAGATTAATAAATTGCGAAAAATAAGACGCGAAAATAAGACATGCATATATTTTACTTGGTGCATAAACCAAGGTAGATTCTCCATTCGAGAATACTATATAAGACCCCTCTTTACCCCCCCTGCAGAGATGTAAGCGAGAAAAATATCGGGGCGAAGTCGCTGAATCGGGAGTCGAACCCGAGTCTTTCGCTTGCCGGACGACTGCTCTAAACCAACTGAGCTATTCAGCCCCACACCGATATCCCTCTCGCCTATTTGTAGAAAATAATGGGAACGCGATTAGCTCCGCGTAAATTTAACAAATTAAGATAGATAAAGAATTAGTCTCTGAAATGTTTTTAAAGAAACCCGATATACGAGAATAGAGCGATAAGAGCCGCCGCGGATGATAGTGCGTAAAATTTTATAAAGATTAATAAATTGCGAAAAATAAGACGCGAAAATAAGACATGCTCAGTTGGTTTAGAGCAGTCGTCCGGCAAGCGAAAGACTCGGGTTCGACTCCCGATTCAGCGACTTCGCCCCGATATTTTTTCTCGCTTACATCTCTGCAGGGGGTAAAGAGGGGTCTTATATAGTATTCTCGAATGGAGAATCTACCTTGGTTTATGCACCAAGTAAAATATATGCATGTCTTATTTTCGCGTCTTATTTTTTCGCAATTTATTAATCTTTATAAAATTTTACGCACTATCATCCGCGGCGGCTCTTATCGCTCTATTCTCGTATATCGGTTGTTTAATACATTTCAGAGCCTAATTCTTTATCTATCTTAATTTGTTAAATTTACGCGGAGCTAATCGCGTTCCCATTATTTTCTACAAATAGGCGAGAGGGATATCGGTGTGGGGCTGAATAGCTCAGTTGGTTTAGAGCAGTCGTCCGGCAAGCGAAAGACTCGGGTTCGACTCCCGATTCAGCGACTTCGCCCCGATATTTTTCTCGCTTACATCTCTGCAGGGGGTAAAAGAGGGGTCTTATATAGTATTCTCGAATGGAGAATCTACCTTGGTTTATGCACCAAGTAAAATATATGCATGTCTTATTTTCGCGTCTTATTTTCCGCAATTTATTAATCTTTATAAAATTTTACGCACTATCATCCGCGGCGGCTCTTATCGCTCTATTCTCGTATATCGGTTGTTTAATTTTTTTTTTCCTTTCGATATGAAAATAAAAAATTTGCAAATTTGATAATCATATATTTTTCTTTTTCAAAAATACATTTTTCTCAAAATTAATATAATTAGGTGTACAAATAAGTTTCCGCGGTTTGACAAAAGATAGCACCACCAGAAGGTCATGTTGAAATTGTCAGATAAAACGTAATATCCCAAGTTTCGTCATCTGGCAACACCATAACCTTGAAGTATTAGTGATTCCGTATCAGCATCACGTAATTTTTTTCGTGCGAAAATGTCAAGTTTTGTGCCGAATAAGCGTCATTTGCGGGAACTTTTGATTTACTTCTTTAATTTGAAAAAATCTGCAGCTGAGGCGCATCGATTGCTTCTAGAAGCATATGGTGAGGCTGCTTTAAGTGAGAGAAGTTGTCAGGAGTGGTTTCAAAAATTTAAGAACGGTGAGTTTGACGTGGAGGACAAAGAACGCAGTGGAAGGCCGAAAGTGTACGAAGACATGGAATTGGCAGTATTATTGGAGGAAGATTCGTCCCAAAGCAAAAAGAACTTGCACTTACATTACAAGTGACTCAACAAGCAATTTCACATCGTTTAAAATCGTTGAGAATGATTCAAAAACAAGGAAATTGGGTTCCATATGAACTAAAGCCGAGAGATGTTGAACGCCGATTATGCATGAGCGAAATGCTGCTTGCCAGGCATAAAAAAAAGAGTTTTTTGCATCGTATAGTCACTGGTAACGAAAAATGGATCCACTATGATAACCCAAAGAAGAGAAAGCCCGGCGAACCATCAACATCGACAGCTAAGCCGAATATTCATGGAAAAAAACTCATGCTGTGTATTTGGTGGGATCAGCTTGGTGTCGTGCATTATGAGTTGCTCAAACCGAGCGAAACCATTACTGGAGCTCTCTACCGAACACAATTAATGAGATTGAGTCGGGCACTCAGGGAAAAACGCGCCCATTACTACTCCAGACACGACGAAATTATTCTCCTACACGATAATGCTCGTCCACATGTTGCGGCGGCGGTAAAAACTTACTTGGAAACATTCAAGTGGGAAGTTTTACCCCACCCGCCATATTCACCAGACTTAGCCCCTTCTGATTATCACCTGTTCCGGTCGATGGCACATGGTCTGTCTGAGCAGCGCTTTACATCATATGAAGATACCAAAAATTGGGTAGATTTGTGGATAGCGTCAAAAGATGAAGAGTTTTTCCGACGTGGTATCCGAATGCTGCCAGAAAGATGGAGAAAAGTGGTGGCAAGTGATGGAAAATATTTTGAATAAAACGTAATGTACCGTTCCTTCACAATAAATTCCTAATTTTTTATAAAAAACCGCGGAAACTTATTTGTACACCTAATAATATTTTTTTTCTTTTCGATAAGACATAATTATCTATTCGTTTTCTTCTTTTTTCATCTCTGTTAATTCCTCTTCCTTATTTATCCTTCTCGTTTTTTCGTTTCTTCATCATTATCCTCCTTACGCACACATTCACTGGCCGTTGTTTCTCTTCTCTCGTCTTTCCATCCTACTCATCTTCTTTCCCCTCTTCCTTTTTCTGCTTTCTCTCCTCCAATTCCTCCACTGCCTCTTTCTTCTTTTCATCTTTCCCATCATTCAATTCTGTAATTTAACAATTCTTTGTTATGTTTTTCGTTCCTTAGTATCCTTGTAACGATGCGCCCCGAAACGCATCCTTCCCCGGCTAACACCAACCGGAAGCTGCCGCCTGACGACCACCGGTCGGGCACAGGCAGGGGGCTGTAAGCCCATTTTTTAAACTTAGCAAAACACGGGTAGGAAGTCCGACGGAACATCGTCGGCCGGGAGCCGCCGGTTGAAAACCATAGGCGGCACCCCGAACTTCCCCGGGCGGGATTCGAATAAGTATCGTTATTTTTTCCGCCGCCCGGTGGGGGCAATTATCGAATACGCCGGCGCGGGCCTAATTGGCAGTATAAAATAGGCTCCCGGTGACACTTGAGCTCAGATCCTTCGATCCTCTCGACAAGCCGAGCTAGTCAGAAGGCAAGCAAAGCAGTTAGAGAAATCCTTGCGAAACTAAGCAGGCCAGAAGGTAGTGCGAACGCTGCCTCTGCCGACTGATATCGGCGCCTACGAAATCGCCTCCGCACCCTAATCCTATATTTGGCGTTGCAGTTATCCCAGGGGATGGAACGCGAGCCGCCTCCGACGCTTGCTAGCGTCGCGACGCCTCCCAAAACCCGCTATCCATCGGGGACAAATTCCGTCGTTTAAAACCCCGGGTTTAAAAGACCGAACAGCTGACGGTATAAACAGCGATAAGAACCGCGACAAAAACAATCCGAGCGAACCGCGTGTATAAAAACCGAGCACGCTTTACCGCGATACGTATAAGATTCCGAACTCATTTATATGTCTGCTCCGCGCCGCTAATTAATCGACCCGGATCCTCCGCCAGGCACGACGAACCACGGAAGCGCAACCACGGTCCATGGGCAAAAACGCGAGCCCTCCGAAATAGGCGCGGAAGACCACGAAAGTCCGTTGATCCATCGCCGTGATCGCTCGTGCCACGATCCACCGCGCGCCGTTGCAATCACACGTGCGCCTTAGATCGTACGTCGCAGTCAAACATACAATTATATCTACACATACACACTCACATACACACACACACACACACACACACACACACACACACACACACTGTACAACCAAATATACCATATATTTGAATAAACACCGTTATTCACACTTACACGCTAAAACATTAATTTACCCGCTACCTGGATCCGACGGCTATCCGCAGCCAAGAAAAATTCGCGGTACGAAAACCGCTCGTTACATTGGCGCCCGAAGGGATCGCGGAAGTTAAGAGACGCTCTGTATTTTTTTTTTCCCCTTTCTTTTCTCTGCGGGAATATTCTACGCGAACATGAAGCGGTGGATCTACGGATTACCGAAATCACAGTTAGCGGCGATCGCATGATCCTACGGCATTGACGACTCCGGGCTGCTGGATGACCTCCGTCGACGTATGAGCGCATACGTCGACAGCCATCCCGACGAATTCGAAGCTTGGGGGGGAGAATCAAGTAACGATTCTGCACCGGTCAACGTCGTTAATCCGCCCGGAACCCCCGACTTCCCCTCACGCGAGGTCACGGACGCGAAAACGATTAACTAAATTCGCAAATGAGGATGTCACTTCGACGGACGAGATCCCGCGGCATTTATCGAACGCCTGCAAGAACTGCGAGACAGCTACGGGTTTTCGGGAACACAAATGCTCAAGGGTCTCCCTGAGATTTTGAAGGGGGACACCCTGCTGTGGTATCGCAATCACTGTGAAGATTGACAGACTTGGGAAGATTTCGAGCGCGCTTTCCGACTACAATATTTCCCTCGCTGGTACGCCGCCTCCCTCCGCCGCGAGATCATGGGGCGATATCAGAAGATCGACGAACCGTTCGTTCATTACTCTACGGTAATGATGACCCTGATGCGCCGGGCCGGAGGTTTTTCTCGCGCAGAGCAGCTCAAGATCCTGTATGATAACATGAGTCCAGAATACAAAACCTACGTTCGGATCGACGACGTGCACGATCTAGCCGAATTACAAAGTCGGGCCCGGGAATTCGAGGACATCAAAAAAGAAAAACGAGATGCCCGGAAAAGGGAAAAAGCGGCGGTTACACCGACGGTAGCCGCCGTGTACAATAAGACAGAATGCTATTGACACTGTAAACAACGGGGGCACACCCGCGCGCAGTGCCGTCGTCCTGCCAAGAAATTTTGTTCCCAGTGTGGGAAGGACGGAGTTCTCACTTCGGAATGTCACCCGCGACCGGAAAACACCACCGGGATCGGCGCTATTACGGCCGCGACCGCCACCCCGGACATCGCATAAGATTTTTACCGCGGCCACACATCCGAATAACAATTGGGGGGACTCATCTTGATGCGCTCATCGACTCGGGCTCCGAAATCTCGCTGCTGAAAGGCCGCACCGCGAATCTACTGCGAGAAAGCGGGATGAGGGAACAGCCGGAAAAGGGGCAATTTACGCTTATCGATGGGACTCCCGTCGATGCACCTAGCACCTTCACGGTACCGGTACGCATGGGGAACGCGTCGGGAATGCATACGTTCTCGGTCGTACCCAACATGGAGAATGATGTGCTCCTTGGCGTGGACGCACAGGCGAAACTACGGCTAGGAACGCCGCCGCCTGTTTCCATTATACGAAATAGGAAAAAATGCTGCGCGGCCGAGGGTCTAGCCAACCAGACACCCGAGGAACACCGACAATTACAAGAATTTCTAGACAGGGAATTGAAGAAGTTCGAAGGAGTTAAGGGGCCCACCGGAAGGACCCAGCACCAGATCCACTTAACGGATCCCAGGTCGATCAAACAGCGATACCGGCCGCGTAACCCGGCCATGCAGGCCGTAATTAACAAAGAGGTAAACGAAATGTTGAACCAGGACATTATCGAGCCCTCAAGCAGCTCTTGGAGCTCTCCAGTAGTCCTGGTCAAAAAGAAGGACGGATCGTACCGATTTTGCGTTGATTTCCGACGCGTGAACGAAGTCACCCATCGAGACGCGTATCCATTACCTCAGGTCGCGGCCACCCTCGACAAACTGACGGGGACGCGATATTTATCAACTCTAGACCTGAAAAGCGGGTACTGGCAAATACCCCTCACGCCGGAGAGTCGTCCCATCACGGCATTCTCTATACCAAGAAAGGGGCTGTTTCAATTTAAAGTCATGCCTTTCGGGTCACACTCGGCACCGGCCACCTTCCAACGATTACTTGATTCCGTACTCGGGCCCGAACTAGAACTCCACGTCTTTGTATATCTGGACGACATAATTATCATAAGTCGCACATTCTCCGAACATCTGAGACTGCTCGCCGAGACATTCCGCCGACTCTGAGAAGCGCGTCTCAAGCTGAACCCCGAGAAGTGCCGGTTCTGCGTCGACCGACTTAAATACCTGGGGCACGTAATAGACCGCGAGGGGATTCGGACCGATCCGGAAAAAGTAAGTGCTGTGGCTGATTGGCCCGAGCCAACCACAGTAAAACAAGTCCGCCAGTTCCTCGGTATGGCCTCCTGGTATCGTCGGTTCATCGCCAATTTTTCCACTATCGCCACCCCGTTAACGCGACTGACGCGGAAACACTCTCGCTGGGAATGGGGGCCGGAAGAATTGGCCGCGTTCCGAGCCCTGAAACAGGAATTGGTTTCCGCACCGGTACTCGCCTGCCCGCCGATTTTTCTTACAAACGGACGCCAGCAGCACGGGTCTAGGGGCCGTATTAACGCAAAAATACGATAACGACGATCGCGTCATCGCCTACGCGAGCCGCACCCTCAACGCGGCCGAGCGCAACTATAGCGCGACCGAACTAGAGTGCCTCGCAATCGTCTGGGGGATTCGGCGGATGCGGAGCTATTTGGAAGGTTACGCCTTCACAGTAGTGACCGATCACCAGGCATTAAAATGGCTAAAGAAGCTCGAGTCTCCGACCGGACGGCTCGGCCGATGGAGTCTGGAGCTGCAACAGCATGAATTCGACATACAATACCGTCGCGGGGTACTTAACCGCGTTGCAGATGCCCTGTCACGTCTCCCCGCGAACTGCGCCACCCGCACCGCCCATTGTAAGTGGTACCGCAAAGTTATGAAGGAGATTCGAGGAAGCCCGGAAACTCGACCAGAGTATCGAATCAGCGAAGGACGACTCTACCGCCACATCTTACACAGCTTGAATTTCAAGGAGACGAGCCCGGAACAACAATGGAAGCTATGCATCCCGACGCCGTTACGCCGAAATGTCATGGAGAAATTTCATGATGCCCTCACCGCAGGGCACTTAGGGATCGCTAAAACCATTGCAAGGATCGCTGAGAGATATTATTGGCCCGGAATGTTTCGGGACATCGGGAAATATGTCCGGGCGTGCCAAAACTGCCAAAATCATAAGATAGCTCAACAACGTCCCGCGGGAACTCTGCACGCCACAAGTATCTCTCGGCCTTGGGAACAGGCCACACTCGATTTGGTAGGGCCACTACCCAGGTCAAAGAAGGGGCACACCTGGCTCCTTTCAATCCAAGACCGCTTTACAAAATGGGTTGAATTTGTTCCCCTTCGTCGGGCTACCGCCGAGGCCGTAACCAAGGCAATCACCGAAGACCTCGTACTACGACACGGAAGACCGGACACCATCCTCACGGACAATGGCACGCAGCTGAAGTCCAAGCTGTTAGAGGAGCGCCTGGCGGCCTTGAACATACGACACCTTACGGCACCGGTATACGCGCCCCACTGTAATCCGGTTGAGCGGACGAACAGAACGATCAAGACTATGATCGGGCAATACGTAGGAAAAAACCACTGCACCTGGGATGAGAAACTACCCGCGCTCCAGTTTGCTTATAATACCGCAATACACGATTCCACGGGATACACGCCGGCATACCTGCTGCACGGCCGCGAACTAACCCCGCCAACCGACGCGGACACGCCACCAACACCCGGGATGACACCAGACATTACAAGGAAAAATGCCTCGAAGAGGCATTTGAGTTGGTCCGCATCAATTTGGCACAAGCTTTCCAACGACAAGAAAAGCATTACAACCTACGCCGCCGGAATTGGAAGCCCACACTCGGAGAATGGATCTGGAAAAGAGAACATCCGCTGTTTAAAAAAACCGATGCTTTCAATTCGAAATTAGCGCCTAAATACAGCGGACCATACGAGGTGAAAAGAATCGTCTCACCCGTTATTGTCGACCTAAAAAGCAAGCGGGGAAAGTGAATCCGACATATACACGTGCAAGATTTGAAAACGTCAGACCAAAACAAAAACACGCCGGGTGACCTCATCCCCACCGACAGCGATGATAACGCCGAGTAACTCGAAACGAGCCAGCCTCAAAAAGCCACGAGATATCGAGCGAGCAGGAAGACATCGTCGCAGCAATAGACGCCTACCTGGCCGAAGAGGCCGAGAGCGCAGCTACCCCGGCCGAACCCCCGGAGCCTGTCTCCGAGAAGCCTCGGACACCACGGGTCGGAACCGTGATACAACGGTCCGACCGGATAAATGCAGCCAAGGCGGCCATTCTAGCGACCCCGCCACCGCCGCCACCGAGACGCCGACAACCGCGGCCATATGAGCGCCGACCACCATCACCAGCACCCGAGCACCCGACCACCGCCATCGACACAACGCCAGAACTCTTGATGCCTATGGGGCCCATCCCTGCGCCGCCGATCCGCGTCCAGGTCGAGCCTGGTCTTATTTTCGAGGTGCCGCACTTTGCCGTGCACGTGTCCCGCCGCTACCGTCCTCGCACCGCGAATGGTCAGTGGATTTTGCGCTTCAGTCGCGACGGGAAGTTGCGGTATCACCGGCGGATCCGATGAGCCAGGACATCCGGCTAGGCACGTCTCAAATGCAGGCGTGAATCCAAAAAGGAGAGTGATGTAACGATGCGCCCCGAAACGCATCCTTCCTCGGCTAACACCAACCGGAAGCTGCCGCCCGACGACCATCAGTCGGGCACAGGCAGGGGGCTGTAAGCCTATTTTTTAAACTTAGCAAAACACGGGTAGGAAGTCCGACGGAACATCGTCGGCCGGGAGCCGCCGGTTGAGAACCATAGGCGGCACCCGAACACGGTCGCCGGAAGCCGCCGGCTGAGAACCCCGCGCACGGCACCCCGAACTTCCCCGGGCGGGATTCGAATAAGTATCGTTATTTTTTCCGCCGCCCGGTGGGGGCAATTATCGAATACGCCGGCGCGGGCCTAATTGGCAGTATAAAATAGGCTCCCGGTGACACTTGAGCTCAGATCCTTCGATCCTCTCGACAAGCCGAGCTAGTCAGAAGGCAAGCAAAGCAAGAGAAATCCTTGCGAAACTAAGCAGGCCAGAAGGTAGTGCGAACGCTGCCTCTGCCGACTGATATCGGCGCCTACGAAATCGCCTCCGCACCCTAATCCTATATTTGGCGTTGCAGTTATCCCAGGGGGTGGAACGCGAGCCGCCTCCGACGCTTGCTAGCGTCGCGACGCCTCCCAAAACCCGCTATCCATCGGGGACAAATTCCGTCGTTTAAAACCCCGGGTTTAAAAGACCGAACAGCTGACGGTATAAACAGCGATAAGAACCGCGACAAAAACAATCCGAGCGAACCGCGTGTATAAAAACCGAGCACGCTTTACCGCGATACGTATAAGATTCCGAACTCATTTATATATCTGCTCCGCGCCGCTAATTAATCGACTCGGATCCTCCGCCAGGCACGACGAACCACGGAAGCGCAATCACGGTCCATGGGCAAAAACGCGAGCCCTCCGAAATAGGCGCGGAAGACCACGAAAGTGGTCCGTTGATCCATCGCCGTGATCGCTCGTGCCACGATCCACCGCGCGCCGTTGCAATCACACGTGCGCCTTAAATCGTACGTCGCAGTCAAACATACAATTACATCACATCTACACATACACACTCACACACACACACACACACACACACACACACACACATTGTACAACCAAATATATTTGAATAAACACCGTTATTCACACTTACACGCTAAAACATTAATTTACCCGCTACCTGGATCCGACGGCTATCCGCAGCCAAGAAAAATCCGCGGTACGAAAACCGCTCGTTACATCCTTTTTTTCCTTCCTTTCCTCTTTTTTTAAAAAAACAAAATTCAATTTATTCAAACATATATCATATTTATCAAATTCATTATCAATATTTTCTTTCTTCAATAACATTTGTTAACAATTAAAAAAATATTTAAATTAATATTTAAATAAATTTCTATTTTAATCTTTTCCATATTACTTACTTTATATATATATATATCTCTTTGCTTTCTTATGTCTCTATTCTTTTTCTTCTTCCTTTTTAGTCTACTCGTTTTTTTCTTTTCTTTATCACTTTCCTCCTTCCGCATTCATTCTCTTGCTGCTGTTTCTCCTCTCTCGTCTTTTCATCCTCCTCATCTTATTTCCTCTCATCCTTTTTCCACATTCTCTCCTCCAATTCCTCTGCTGCCTGTATCAGCAATTCATCCATTCCGTCATCCATTTCTGAAATTTTAATATTCTTTTTTGGTTTTTCTATCCTTTTCATTTTATTAATCCTTTTTTTGTTAAAATTTTGCCTATCTTTTCCCTCTTTCATTCCTCTATCCTACTGTCTACCGTTTTTCCTAATAATTTCGTCTCTCTAACCCTTTTCTTTGTAAAACGTACATGTCAATATTTACTTTTCTGTAAATCATCAATCCCTCCTTTCATCATTTCTTCCTCTTTCCTTCCTCCTCGTTCCTTTTTTTCCTCTTTTCGCGTCCTTTCCATTTTGTTTCTCTTCTCCTCGCCAATATCTTTTTCGTCCATTCTGTCGATTTCCCTTTTCTCTCTTTTTCTCTTTCTTTTTGTTTATTCTTCTTTCGTTTGTTAATCATCCATGTCCGTTAATTCCACTTACTTCTCGCTTTTCCCTTTTCAATTTTTGTTATTATTACAAATTTTCTTAATTTCGTTTGTTCTTCCTTATTTACGTCAAAAATCGTTCCTTCACCCATCCTGCTAATTCCCCGTTTAGGGGGAATCTTATTCTACAAATTCCGCTCATCTTCGCGCTCCTCCTTTAATGTATGCTTGGGTGGGTCATGTCCGCATTTTTTGTTTTTTCTTCTTGCTTTCTCCAAAATCTATTCCTTCCTATCTTTCTTTACTACTTTTTTACCTTTTTTGGTCTATTCTTCTTTACGTTTATTTGTATCTTTCCTAATTAAATTTCTTCTATTCTTTTCGTGTTTTCGCTCTTTCCTCGTTAAATTTCTTCTATTCTTATTCCGCTCTTTTATCCTTTCCTTTTCGCGACATTCCCAATTACGTTCCCTCACTGCGCATGCGCAGTGATCAATACGTGGGTCTTTGCGTGGGCATTGATTCCCTTACACGCATATGCCCTTGCATATTATTACGCATAGAGTATAGCTCGTTCGTCCATGTCCCGCGACCTTCATCTGTTTTTCTTTTGGTGTCCCAGCGGATTCCCTCCTCACGCTAACTTATTACAAACAGACTGTAGCTCGACGTTCCTCCTCCCCCCTCGATCTTCAACTGTTCCTCTCGCAGCTATACTCTATGCGTAATAACTTGCTGCTCCCCGCTAATCAATTCTGGCTTCTCTATGCGTGGGTGGCCCAAACCTTTTAAAAAAAATCACATAGCAGCCTCTCCCTAAAAATTCGCTACATTTTGGTACCTCTTTTACGAAAATCGGTCCACGAATGCGGGATTAGTTCGCGGTCAGACAGACAGACGGACGGTATTTATATATATGTATATGATGTATATGATATGATATATATATATTGTTACGTCCGCGGCGACGACTTCGAGATTAATTGAAACCGATCGGCACACGCAAACCTCGCGGTTCTCGCGCACTCGGAAATGATGACACAGTTTAACAGAACACAAGACCTTTAATAACAGAATAACATAAGGAAATACACAACACAGAAAACGGAACAAAGATAACGATTAGCCGCGGATCGCTCAGCTTGACAGCTGGGAAACGACTCGACTGTCAAGCGTCTCGTCAACATTCTTCTTGGCAACACGATCTTCTGCCGAACATTACGAATCCAGATAATCCACAGGGAAGGAACACGAGGACGCAACACTGCCTTATATCGATTCCTGGAAAATCAGCCGTGCTTTCCTGCTCTAGCCTAAGCTGCTGCTACAGGGTACCGAGCAACACGGTCTAATCTCCTTCGACGGTAACAAATTTACATGCATCGATGTCTCAAATCCGCAATTTTCAATTTCCTCGGCTGGTGTTCCGTATCTTCGGATATGAGGAGGATAATTACCCATGGACCCAATGTCCAATAAGGACTCTTCAAGTCCTCGCCTCGGCATTTGCCCTTCGTCCCGCGGGAAAACCACGACTCAAAAATCGCGAGCGAGGCAGTCTTCAATTACTAAAACTCCCGTTCTTAATCCGGCCAGAATGCTCCGACACAATTCTGATGCAACTCAGCAGTCCTTTCCTTAAAAAAGAAAAACACCAAACTTTAACTAGAAACAAAATTTATCCATCAGTTGGGTTTTGAATTCTATTGTATACTAATCGGGTCTCGGATGTGTAACAATATCCCCCTAAAAAAGTCTATTCTCGTCTTTCAAAATGAGAAGCTAACCTGTCCAAGTAAACAATTTTATTTCTATGTCTATTTGATTTCCTAATACAATAAATAACATCGTTCAATTTTTTTATGACCTCGTAGGGTCCTTCTCAATTGCTTTGCAATTTAGGAGTTTTTCCTTTAGTTCTTTGAGGATTGAACAACCACACTTTCTAACCGGGCTCGAAACATATTCGATGGGCTTTGCGGTCATACAAAGCTTCCGCTCTTAAAGATTTCATGTTCAACCGTTGTCTGACCTCGCTATGGATCATTTAACTTTTGTTTCAATCTCGAAACATAGTTTTCTTCTGAAAAATTTTCCTCATTCCCAAGAGGATTTCCACGAAGAAGATCTAGAGGTAATTTTAAATCTCTTCCTAGACACAACTCAGCTGGAGTTATTCCTGTAGTCTCATGTTTGGCAGATATATAAGCTAGAAAACTCATTCCTAACCAACGATCCCAATCACATTGGTTATTAGAAACAAAAACCAAATATTCTGTATTAATGTCCGATGTTGTCGCTCCACCATCCCGTTAAATTGCGGATGAAACGAAGTAGTTCGAGTTTTTCTAATTCCTAATAAATGAGACAACTCATGAAAAACTCGCGAATCAAAATTTCTTCCCTGATCCGTATGCAACTACGAGGGGACACCAAATTTTGAAAAGGTCTTACTTGGTTCACAAAAACCTCCGCGACAGTGGTTGCTCTTATATTCTTTAATGGAAACGCTTCCACCCATTTAGTAAAGCAGTCGCACACAATCAATAAGTATTTGTTTCCTGAAGCCGTAGGAAACGGACCTAAAATGTTCTGCACTCTTTCAAATGGAGCTCCGACATTGTAAATTTGCATACAAGACTTTCCCTTATCGAAGGGACCAGTTTTTTAGCTATATAAGTTCTACACCAATCCTCAACGTCTTGTTTACAAGTCGCCCAATAAAATCTTTTACGAATCTTCCCAAGGGTTTTATTAACCCCAAAGTACCCTCCAGTAGAGGAGTCGTGAACCTCCTTCAAGATCTGAGTAACTCTTTATCGCGGGACTATTGTTTGAAAAATGCAAGTCTTCAAATTTGGAGATGGATTTTCCACCTTCTATGAAGAACTCCGTCCCTAAGCTCCAGAGAATCCCATAGTGACTAATAGAGCTTACTGGGTGCCCCTTCGGAAACAATCTCTTGCCAAAGAGAATGTCGGTCTACCTCTTTTCCGCGAAGAAACTTACCTAACGTCGGATTTTCCAACTGATCTTCTCTCCAATTTTCCCAACTGTCCCTTCCTAGAATTATTCTTCCGACCAATTCCTCCTCCCTAGAATCTATTTTACCACTATACTTACAACTACTCTCCTCACAAGATCTCCTAGATAATCTGTCGGCATTTCCATACAATTTCTCTTTCCGATAAATTATCTCAAAATCGTATTATTGAATACGCTTCATCCAGCGAGCTAATTGATCTTCCAGATTCCTAAACGATAATAACCAACGCAAGGAGATATGATTAGTCCTGATGAACTTATATCCGTAAAAGTAATGATGGAAACTTCTCAAAGATTCTCCACTACAGCAAGCAATTCTCGACGCGTAACACAATAATTCCTTTCCGACTTGCTGAGAATACGACATAATAAGCAATGACCTTCTTCACACCATCTTGAACTTGAGATAATACAGCACCGATCCTATGATTTGAAGCATCGGTGTCGAGGATAAATTGCTTCTCATCCTTTGGAAAAGATAAAATTGAAGAAGACATCAAACGTTTTTTCAATTCCCTAAAAGCGGCGTCATATTGTTCAGTCCAAACAAATTTCCTAACAGTCTCAGTCAATGAGAAAAATGATTTTGTTATCAGAGAAAATTCCTTGACAAATTTTCTACAATAAGAACATAATCCTAGGAAGCTACGGACTTGCTTTTTGGTGAGGGGAATTGGCCAATCCTTAATGGAAGAAATCTTTTCTGGACCCGTAGTAATTCCCTTTTCGGAAATCACATGACCTAAATATTTAATATCTCTCCTAAAAAAAAACATTTTCTTCGGATTCAATTTCAAATTAGCCATGCATAATCGCAAGAAGACTTGTCTTAGACAAATCAGCATTTCTTCAAAACTGCTACTAAAAATGATAACATCATCTAGATATATCAGATATATTTTAAATAACAACTGCTGTAATACCTTCTCCATTAAACTTTCGAAAGTGGCAGGAGCGTTACATAAACCGAAAGGCATAACGATAAATTGCCATAGCCCAATAGAGAAAGCCGTTTTTTTTATCCAATAGAGAAAGCCGTTTCTTTTTATCTTCAGGACGAGTTTTAACCTGCCAATATCCACTCTTTAAATCCAGGGAAGAGATTCAAGAGTTTCCGGATAAAGCATATTTGTTTATCCGTGGTATTGGATATGAATCCTTTGAAGTCACCAAATTTAACTTTCGATAGTCCACGCAAAATCTAATGGAGTCGTCCTTTTTTTAATCATCATCGCCGGAGAAACCTAAGAACTTTGAGACTCTTCGATAACCTTTTGACGCTTCATATCCTCAAGAATCTATTCGACTTCCCTTCTCATCTTCAGAGGGATACGACAGGGAGCCTGTTTAATAGGATTAGAATTAATCACATTAATAGAGTGCTCGACTACATTACAATTCCCAGCTACAATTTCTTCAGAAAAAATCCTGGAATTCAGCTAAGAACTGGGCGAAAGATCTTTCTGCTCTTTTGTTAAATCTTCAGATTCCCTTTTGAAAATCTCTTTTAAAAACTGAGAAACTTCGTCAAAGTTTGTTCGCGAACAAACAAATTGCCCTTACTCGCAAAAATCAACTTTTCCAAAGATTGACTCAAAAACATCTTCCTTTTTTTGCTGAAAAGAAATCAGCTCCCAATAAACAATCCTCAACCATATCAGTTACGAAAATAGGATGTTCTATTAAATATTTCCCTAACTCTACTAACACGACTGTTTTAAATTCAACGAAGACTTCCTCTCCGGTCAGATACTTTAGCCGAACAGAATTATAGAGGGATTTGCCTTTTCGGGATTCTAATCAAATCACGTCAACTAACGAGATATCCGAGCCCGAATCTTAAAAATGCAATTCTGCCCATCAATGAAACCTTTAAAATAAAATAATTTTTTATATCTAGACAAATTATGACAATTATTAATATATTTTTCGTCTGGAGCTTTCCGCATGCTCGTCGAACTTGCCCCAGTAAGTACGACTAGTCCTTGTTTCCCTCTGAAAGCATAGGACATTCCGAAGTTTCGGAAGTGCTCCAAGGAACCACAGCTCCAACACCCTCTGCGTTGACCCCCTTTTGGTAATTCACATTTTTATCAAAATATCTATTGTTTTTACCAAAATTTTTCTTATCATTATTACTGTTATCCTTTCCATTATTTTTACCTTTATTATTATTATATTCCTTATTAAAATTATAATTCTTTCTGAAACCGCTAGCGTTTCGATTTTCATATTTTTTCGGAAAACAATTTTTCTGAATTACTTTCACCGCCATTGTTCTCTCTACGATGGATTTTAACGAAGAGACACTTTTCAACTGCAGCGTTCTTCTTAGAAAACCGTCGGATAACGCGGAAATGAATTGCGCGCACGCGATTTTATCCCTTACTTCATGAGAGCACTCTGGATACGCTAACCGCGATAATCTTTCTATATCGGCAGCCAGAGAAGGCAAATCTTCATCTGATTTTTGTTTCCAGTTCGTAAATTGCATATAATAGGTTTGCGTCAAATGTTCTTCCCTGAATCGGAGTTCCAATTTATTTTTTAACTCGTCGAAAGAAAGGTCTTCGATCTCGTAAACATCGTCTAAAACCGTACGCACTTTTCCTCTCAAATTCGACACTTGCGAGAGCAACTGTTTTCAGAGAATCGCTCTACCCGTTAGCACGCGCTATTAAATTAAACTGCGCGAAATATTCCCTCATCGGAATACTTCCGTCGAAAATACCCGGCTTTAATTTGAATCCGAACTCGTTAATTAATCTCCGATCTCTATTTCCAACCGCTAGTTCAGGGGTATCTCTTATATGTAAATGACTTAGCTGGTTTTGTTGCTCCGTCGTACGATGAATCTCCTGATCCCACTATCGCAGGAGCGCCTCAAAATCGGCTCTCTGCTGCTGTTGTTCTAGCTGCTGTTGAATTTCGTACATTGCGACCTATAACGCCGTCTGCTCCGTTGCTCAGAGAGGCAAAGCGGTTCGCATCCTCTTTCGCGCTGCCGCCGCGGCCGACGTTCTCGCAACCTTCACATTTGTATAATCTACTCATCTCCTTTTCTCTCGAGGCTACTACTCTCGAGGCTAGTTACAGCTCGAGAAAAAAGGAGACAGTAGAGTATACTTCGGCGCTCCTCTACTACCTGAAGTTGCCTGAAGGTAGCCGAACGCCGAGCGCCACACGTACACGGCCTCTTTTCTTTGTGTGCGCGACCGTGCCGAGCGTGCAGGGGCTCATTTCTGGCAGCACTGGTCCTGATTACTGTCTTCTGCTCTTGACCGGATTTTTTTGGATATTCCGCCCGCCTTCGTTAACCTTGATTGACGAACATAGGTGCTGAGTTTTCATCAGTTGGCAGGAGGCAGAGTTTTGTGACAGATCGCTTCAATTCTGAGATTTGTATCTTTACAGTTATTACTCTTGTCAGCCCGTCTGGGCCTGGGTGGACCTTAGTCACACGGCCATTTTGCCGACGGATATCTTTCATCCACTACTAGCACCATCCTTTTTTATAGATGGAATGACTTTATTCCATTTATATATAGCGTGATATCTTTGCAAGTACTCTGAGGAACACCGTGACCATAAAGAGTCCAGTAATTGTCGGAGTAGTTGCCATCGTGATAGACGGGATGACTTTTCGTATTCTAGAGAAGGTTCTGGAATAACGGTTGGAGCACATCCCATGATGAAATGTCCTGGAGTTAAGGCTGTAAAATCGTCTGGATCGTCTATCAAAGAACAAAGGTCGTGAATTTAACACGGCTTCTATCTGAGTAAGGAGAAGTCATTTCTTCAAAAGTGAGTAGCGTGTCTGCAATGACATGCTTGGGATGAAATTTCATCGATTTTACGCCCGCTTCCCATTTTCCTCCAAAATGAGGAAAATGAGGACTGATGGAGAATTGAATTTCTACTCCGTCGTTTGCTAGTAAAGATGCTAAGCGCTGAGATTCGGCAGAAGTTTTTGTAAACAAATTTCGAAGTTGCGTGTCAGCGCTCTTTAGATTCGTTCCGCAATCGCTAGTAAGAGTGGCATACAAGCCTCGCCGAGCTGAGAGTTCTTTTATAGGCAGCCAAGAAGGCATCTGTATAATCAGTTACCAGTTCCATGTGTACTGCAAAATACACAAATAAAGCAATGTATACTTTATAAGTATGGGCGTTTTTTCCTTTCCAGGTTTTGATAGTGAAGGGGTCCGCATAATTTATGCCAGAATGAAGAAATGGTCGAGCCGGTGTGACTCTATTAGCAAGCAACTGCTCCATTAACTGTTGAGCTCTTTTTTGTAAATCTAGTGCAGATAACGCAATGTAAAATATGTTTTCTTACTGGGACTCAACTCCTCACAATCCAAAACTCTTCACGAATGAATGAAGATGTAATTTGTGTTCCGTTATGAAGTGATCTCAGATTAGCGTCTCTTATGATTAAAGAAGTGAATAGTGAGTCCCTGGGCAAGATAGCAGGATGCTTAGCGTTCTCTGGCAAGCTCAAAAGGTGTAGACGTCCGCCTACTCGTAGGATTCCAATGAATCCACGAATGACGTAAGTTGAATAAGGGAACTTGCCCTTGATAGTTCTTTGCCCGATGATAATAACTGTAGCTTCTGATGAAAGCTACAACGTTGCATCTCGCGAATCCAATACTCCTTTACGTACTTTAACTCCATGGCAGATATCAAAGTTGTATAAGAATTTGTCTTCTGTTGCTTGAAACGTGTCTTCGTTGGCACATCGCTGTGATACGTAGAAGTTTGGTTAAACTTGAGTAACTCTTAAATAAGGACCAGGGTTGAAGGATTCAAGCTTGAATGATTGAGACATTTAAAAGACATTCCTCGAGATTTGCTTCATCTAATTCTCCTGGAAGAGTTGACGGCCAGAGATGAATTTGTTGTGACAGCCAAGAAGGCCCATGCCACCAAAGATCTATTGAAGAAAGTTGTCTCGCAGAGAGTCCTCTCGTAGCGAGGTTAGCCGGATTCTCGGCCGGAGACCGGAAATAAAATTCCAATTGGCGTTTGGCAATGACTCCTGAATAAAGCATACTCTATTGTGTACGAAGTCCTTCCATCGTGATGAGTGATTATTGATTCACACGAGCGTGAAAAATGAATCTGTCCATAGATAAATCTTTATGATATGTTTGTCAATAACCTTAAGTATTTGTGAAATCAGTTTGCTTAGCAAGACGGCTCCTGACACTTCCAATCGTGGAATGGTAAGTCTTTTGATCGGTGCCACCTTAGTCTTCGAACATACAATTTGTGTAGATATTTTTCCGTTTGAACCAATGGACCTGTTGAAAACTAGCGAGCCATGGAGTTCTATGGTACTAGATGATTCTGTGCCGAGCTACCGTGGAAACTCAATTTAGGTACGTCTTGGCAACTAACAGCAAAGTTAGTCCATTCCTCTTCTACTCTGGGTGATAGAGGTTGGTCCCAGTCAATTTTTAAAGTCCATAAACTCTGTAGTAATATTTTGGCGACAACTACCACTGGCGTTAGGAAACCAAGTGGATCGAATATCTATCGTTGATAACATAATTCGCTTCGTGACGTTGTTCATAGGAATCGAATCTAGCCTAAATTGAAGACTGTCTGTAGCTGGATGCCATAAAAGGCCTGAGTGAACGACCAGATTATCGTCGATATGTACATCTGAAGAGTCCAGACGGTCATCCTTTGGGATAGAGCTCAGAATTGTGTGGTCGTTGCCATTTCTTAAGCAGGAAACCGCCCGCCATGCAGATATGACTTAATTGTTGTATTATTATTTATACGGGCGGTATCGTTCGAATATGTCATCTACATATCTACCTTTCATCATGATAGCAATCGCTTGTGGATAATGATCTCTCTCGTCCACCATTAGTTGTCGTAATGCCAGAAACGATGCACATATTAATCCGTATATGACGGTTATAAGTTCATAGGGAGTGAGGCGATCTTGATCATCCAATCAAATGCTTCTTTAGTATTTATAATCTTCTGGATGTTCTCTAATTTGACAAAACATCTTCTCGATGTCGGCTGAGAACACAAAGCGATATTGTCGAAATCAAATCAATACATCGAAGATACTACTTGTAATTTTTCTCCCGCATGGAGGAGGTCATTCAAGGACCATCCTGATGTAGTGAGGCTTGATCTATTGAACACCACTCTCAATTTAGTCTGAGACTCGTTTCCTTTCGGACTCTGTGATGGAAGATAATAGGCGTACGATGGTTCAGGTGTTGAGTTTGAAATCTCATATGGTCTCATATGGTCTAATCGTTTATATTCGGCCATAAAATTATAGTACATGCGAGCATACTGTGATTCATTCAAAAATCGTTTTATGAACTTATTGCAGAAAAGAATTGTTCTATGCTTGGACGTTTTCCTAGGTTTTCACACGCATGTTTAAATGGAAGTCTGACAATATATCTTCCTTTTTCGTCTCTAGAATGTGTGGATAGAAAATGAACTTCATATTCTTGTTCATCAACTGTTAATGATGTATTATAAATGGCTGGTACTGATTCCAGTTTCCAAAATTTTTGGATAAGAGTATAAATGTCGTCGTCTAGTGAAACACTATATCTGCCTAGATTGTGTAGAACCTTCTCTAGTAGTCGGACTGAAGATAATCCAGCCCAATGTTGTGCGTTGTGCTATGGGCGCGTCCGCTGGACCTTTGACGAATCCCTCTAATACAATATTTGCATAGATGTCAGTGCCTAGCAATAGATCAATTTTTCCTGCGGTTACGAAATGAGGATCCGCAAGTCGGAGCCCTTCCAAATAAGTCCAGGAATCTCAAACGATATTCGTTGAGGATATTTGTGAAGTAATATTAGATAATATATAGGCAACTATCATGTCTTCATAATCCGGAATAGATTGAACACGTATAGTTGCTATTAAAGTTAAAGCTCCCTCCCTCGTTGGTAATGTGATTTAACCACGAGAGTTTGTGCTTTATTATTAAATTTTACGGATCGGGACCGTTCAAAAGCTTGAAGCGAACAAAGACGAGAAATCAAAAAATTGTGATTGAATTGTGCCCAAGTCGGCGGTTCTGTTAAAGATCCTAGAGTGTGTGAAGCTGGCGTCTCATTTCGTGGAAACTCATTAATTATTGAGAGTTCTGGCCTTATATTTAATAATTCTAGAGTTCTTGATGAATTAAATTAATTCTGGCCTTTAAAGTAAAAAAATAGCTCAGGACAAACTGAGACGCTAAGTTCACACAGCGTCTCACTTTGTCCTACGACATTTTCCTTATCAGTAATTATTAGAATTCAAAAGATACATAGTTCTATTAGAGTTCCAAAGAGAGTTCTACATTTTAAAAGTAAAAAATATTAATAAAAAAAAATAAAAGCATTCGGATTCCTATATGTACCCGCATAGACATGAGACGCCGATCGATTTTTCAGAGTTCTAATTATTCTAAAACAGTTCTGGTATAGTTCCGGGCATGTACAATGCCTTTCCATAGAGTTCCGATCAGAAAAATAATTAGAAATTTCTTTAAACAATTATTATGCTCGAAAAATGCATATTTTTCAGGATAAAAGTGAGACTCCGGTCGATTTCTCAGAGTTCTGATTCCAAAACAGTTCTGGTATAGTTCTAAACATAATGAATATCTTTCAATAGAGTTCGTCTCACCTTTATGCTTGAAAAATGCATATTTTTGAGCATAAAGGTGAAATATTGTACGTATAAGTACCGAGATGAGACGATGGTCATATTACTAGATCTTTATGGATTTTGAAAATATTATATCACTGTAAATGCGTATTGTTTTAGAAATATTTATTAGAAATATATATCTCGTTCTTAGCATTATCCAAAACAACGGCGTGGACGTGACAAGGTTCCTCTTTTTTTATTTTTTTTGTTTTCTTTTGTTTTTTTTTGTTTTTCAGCTTTCTTTTTTTATATTTTTTAGAAATAATTTTTTAAATTTTTAAAAATAATTTTTATAATTTTTAATTTTTTTTAACAGGATTTTTTAGGATATATTGTTGCAGTATTTTTAATATTATACTGAAGCATATATTAGCACATGCGGAGTGATCATATATTTTGCGGGTGATATTTCAATTGGTTTGGATTTTAAGTCATCGTACTCATACCAAAAAACTCCTGAAAATAACAAAGCGATATAGTGACGCATACTATTTAAATAATTTATGACTCCTCTAAATATATATTTATGGTTATTTATGACGATATTTTTGGCAACACTATCTAAAGTATAGATATTTAATTTTGTTTCGATAGTTTTCAAATAATTTGTATCTGTTAAGACGCTTGTATCAATTACAATTTGTTTTCCGTAATTTTCATTTATATCACATAAATTATTACATTTGACACATGTTTGCTTTAATGTTAATGTGCCATTAACAGCATTTTGAATGCTTTGCAGGTCTTTCTTTAATATTAACATTATTATATTATATCAACATTAATGCTATGAATTTTCTTTCATTCGAAAAATTGCATGCTTTACATGTTTTATTTCTCGTAAGACTAGGAAGAGATACGAAAGTATATTCCGCTAAATGGGCAGCGTTGCACATTGCATCTATAGATCTGAATCGTCTGGTATATTTTGACGATTGGAATAATGTTGTTTCATTAAGAAAAGTGGCTCTTTCTATATATTCGTTTCTGGTGACTTTTCCTGCAGACGTAATTTTCAATTGCTAATTGCAAAAAGCGATCATCGATATTTTGAAAAATATTTTGATATGCAATGTGCATACCTATTATGTGTACTGTAATATGAAGGAGAGCATCAAAGGCACACGTATTCCGTATCATAATATTTTCTTCTTTACCTAATTTTACAGGTTGACATAAATTATCATTTTTAATAATAGGTATAATAATTATATGACAAGAATCAATGCTGTCTCGTTCGGGATATTTATCTAAATAGGTTTTTTTTTTTAATGCTGCCATACTTTTTAATAGTTTTATCTACTAAGCTCATCCAGTTTTCTTTATAATTAAATGAATTATCAGAAACAGATAAATCGGTTATTGAATGGTAGACATTTCCATTATCATAGGGAGGAGAATGTTTCGTTATTATAGAATTTGTACTTTCATTATTTGTACTTTCATTATTTGAACTTTCATTAATCGGTGTTGAATTTAAAAACGTCACTACATCGTCGAAAGAATTTGATTTGTGTGGATTTTTGCACATTCGGTTCCGTAGAAATTTTAGACTCTTGTTGTGCTGCAAAGTCTAAACGTAGTCTGCCGTCGAGATAATTTAAGTGAACGATAATAAATTTATCCACTCTCATCGGTATGCAACCTTTAAAAAATCTACTTTTATATTCAGCGAAAATTGATTCTACCGAGGAAGATGTTGCAATTTCTGTTCCTATGCTAAAA
The DNA here is from genome assembly GCA_030586385.1 of Camponotus fellah. Taxonomy (NCBI): domain Eukaryota; kingdom Metazoa; phylum Arthropoda; class Insecta; order Hymenoptera; family Formicidae; genus Camponotus; species Camponotus fellah. The sequence continues at coordinate 56,018 of JAPIVC010000364.1, forward strand.
TAAGAACGCATAATACCTGTCCATAAAGGTAAATTTTTAATTAAGCTTTTAATTTTTTGAGCGACTTTTGGATTATAAAAATCATTAACCACGTTTGCACAGCGCGATTCTAGTGCTAAAGTGTGAGCTTTGGTGTATATGTCAGCGCTCCATTCTTGTCACGATGATGAAATTTTTTCATAATCGAAGTCATCTGAAGTTACTGATTTCATGTTCCATATTGTTAGATATTTCGTGGTTATGGTGAAGGAAATCGATTAACTTTTCTATGCGAAGATTCTTTATTCTTTAGAGACGTCTATACTTGACCGCAGTCATATTCGCACTGCACGCTTCTACTTAGGAACAAAAACGGTTCGACTATACAGTCGGTAAAAACGCATTACGTCATACATCAATAATCACTGAATTCTTTACTGATATATTCTTTGGCATTATCGCTACGTAACTTAATTATTTTTTGACCGGTTTCCTTTTCGACACGCAATTGATATTTTTTAAATTCTGTCAGAATGTCGCTCCGCGATTTTAAAAATACAACTTCCACATATCGTGTATAATCGTCTATAAAAGTTGCAAAATAACGTGCATTGCCATATGACCTTACGTCCATCGGACCGCAAATGTTCGTGTGCACTAATTCTAAAATCTTTTTCGTTCTAGAGGCTTCTGTAAACGGTAATACATGAATTTTCGCTCGATCGTATGTTTCACATAGTTGTCTATGACTTTTTAATGGTAAATCTAATCCGTATACTCTACCCTTATCAAATAACTCTTTTAAGTCATTATAATTTAAGTGACCATATCTTTCATGCCATAATTTTAATTTTAAATCTGAGTTATTATTGACGTTTAAGGCTCCCTGATTTGTCATTTGCTTAATTACATACATACGTTTTCTCTTTATTGCTTTAAAAACTAATGATTTATCTGATCTAATAATATACGCATTATTTTTTGAAAATTTTACTTCATACTTCTTTTCAGTTATCGCTGGGACTGATAACAAATTACTTCTTAATTCAGGTACATACAATACATTCGTTAATTTTACTGATTTTATCTTGCCGCGTAATCTAACATTTAATTTTATATCTCCTATTCCATGAGACACTAAATTTTCTTTTCCAGCTGTACTTACATTATTTATCGGCCCGTTAGATAAAGTCTCGAACGCATTTCTATTGTTACACATATGCGCTGTTGCGCCGCTATCTAAATACCATTCATCTTTTTCAGCTGAACAGTTTAATGCCGAAATTGCGATTAACGAATCTTCTGTTTCATTACCTTTTATTTTTTCAACTTTATTTGCTTTACCTCCTTCTTTCCTTTTTATACGACAACGGCTTGCTGGATGTCCGTATTTACCGCAATTGTAACAATCGCCGTCGAATTTCTTCTTATCAAAATCGCCTCTGGCCGTTCCTCGGTGTTTATACGTCGATGATCCTTTGTTTGTATGCGCCTTCTTTGTGATCAACGCCGACGTCGCACCGTCTTCCTTCGTGTCGCTTCCTTGTCGCCTGGCTTCTTCTTCTATTAATTTTCCTTTAATAAAATCGACCGTTGGGATTAGATCTCTTGATTCTATTGCCACACAGAAATTTTCATAGTCCTCAGGCAGACTGTTTAATAACATTATTGACTGCAATTCTGGTGGAATTTCTATTCCCGCATCTTCTAACAAGTTAATTTTTTCTTGAAAGTTATTTATGTACTGTGACATTGATTCTGAAGAATTCTTTCTCAGGTTATACAACGATATAGAACTGCTTTCCTTACTGGACCTTTAGAGCTGTGTATTTTTGTTAACTCGTCCCATGCTTGTTTGGATGTTGTTGCTTTTCTTATGTGTCCTAATTCTGCCTTTGACACGCTTAAGATAATGAGTGCGAGTGCCTTTTCATCTTTTGTCGTCCAAGTCGTCCCGCCTATTTCTGTCTCAGGTTTTACGATCTCTCCACTTGTATATCCCCATAGATCATTATATACAAGTACACTTTTCATCTGCATTTTCCATGCCTCGAAATTCCCATCGATTAACTTTTCGATGTGTTGTACACTGCTATGCATCTTCGATGAAATTGATGACTTTATTTCTTTTATTTCACTTTATTTCACCTTTACGTGACCTGGGCCCATAACCTGTTAGATATTTCGTGGTTATGGTGAAGGAAATCGATTAACTTTTCTATGTGAAGATTCTTTATTCTTTAGAGACGTCTATACTTGACCGCAGTCATATTCGCACTGCACGCTTCTACTTAGGAACAAAAACGGTTCGACTATACAGTCGGTAAAAACGCATTACGTCATACATCGATAATCAATGAATGATAAAAATGAAACTAACATATATAAAATGACGATACTTCTACACATATCAGATTCCTCGATGCATGTACCTTTAATGCAATCATTAATAGATTGCAAGCACGCTTGAGTTGGAACAGGCATATCATCGATGTAATCCACGTCTTCACTTAAAGCTACCACGAGTAAAGACGTTAAAAATGAATGTAATTCATTCGTGGATTGCATTTTGTATGCTTGAGATACGCATCTTAGGTACAATTGGCATACTTTTCGTGGCTGATGTCGCAAACACTCCCAATTAGCTATAATTTTAATGACATGACTAACGTCCAGCCTTAAATATGACGCAGGTAAAAATGCTTCTTTATTTTTCACGGAAATAACATAGCAGCATTGCAGATAATGCTTTAGATCAGCACAGTCTGCAAATGCGCGAGCTAAAGCGACTAACATTGCTCGACTGTGACTACGGATGGCACAGCAGTTCTACGAATCTCAAGTACGTTAAAAGTGTTGCATCTTGTTTTGCAAAGATCATTTGAAATACCGGAATACCTCGTTTGTTTTTACGATCATACACTGATATAAAAAAGATGAGAAGATTTTGTTTCATCCGATAAAGTTAATGCCTTCGCTATGCTACCTGTAGCATCCATAGTAAAATAAGCACTTCTATTACGATTAATTAATTTGTACATTGTTCTTTGGACCAATACATAGCATAGAAAGGATCGAAACCGATTCTATGTATTGAAAATTTAAAACGAACAAAAGATTTGGCGTTAAGACTTGGAAATACAATAGCGTTTTTGAATGTGAAGGCACAAGGAATTTTTGTTTCCATATTTTTTCTGCAAATATGTTCGACCATTTTCCGGGCTTTAATTTTAAATAGCGACGATTGTGATATCTTTGCGACAAGTTTTATATCATTCTAATTTTTTTCTGAGATAATAAGCCGAAAGACTTTATTATCTTTACTATCATCATGTTCTGGTTGCTCAAACGAACTTATATTGACAGATTCGTCAGTAATTTTTTCAGGAGATTTTACGATAATTTTTTTCAAGTTAAATGCTTCTAATACTGCAAAATATATACTTCACCTATTTGTATTTAATATTGTGTATACATGCTTCGGACTTATATTAGAATCTAAACTTTTCATTTTTTTCGCTTAGTTTTGTATATATAGCATTTGAAGGTGGAAAACATTTTTCATTTAGATCTATACATCTAAATTCAGGAGCTTTAATATCTGTAACAGTTTATTATCATCATACATTTTTGAAAATAATGCTCGAATATTTCAATAAAGAAAACTATGCTGCTTTATAATTTCGAGATATGCGTTTGCAACGAATTCGATCGACACGATACTCTGATAAGCCGAACAGTAAATCGAAAATGATACTTCCATCCCACCGCTGCACGCACAGCGGTACGCGCAGCGCTCCCCACTACTGCAATATACTCTAAGCGGCTACCCCACGGTGCACGTACTCATCTATCTGTCTTTCCTCATTCATAGCGATATAGGAATATTATCAAGAAGCATTGGAATTTGGCGATAAAAATCCTCCAGTTTTATATTCACCGCGAGTTTTGCGCAAGGCTAAGCAAAATGAATTAGATAATCGTTTAGGCATTGACAATTATGATGCTATTCAAAATATACAAATTTTTAAATATATGAAAGTACCAATCAATACATGGAATTGGTTTAGATCCTTTCAATACATAGAATCGGTTTCGATCCTTTCTATGCTATGTATTGGTCCAAAGAACAATGTACAAATTAATTAATCGTAATAGAAGTGCTTATTTTACTATGGATGCTACAGGTAGCGTAGCGAAGGCATTAACTTTACCGGATGAAACAAAATCTTCTCATCTTTTTTTATATCAGTGTATGATCGTTCCTAAAAACAAACGAGGTATTCCGGTATTTCAAATGATCTCTGCAAAACAAGATGCAACACTTTTAACGTATTTCTTACTTGAGATTCGTAGAACTGCTACTGTGCCATCCGTAGTAATAATTGATCACAGTCGAGCAATGTTAGTCGCTTTAGCTCGCGCATTTGCAGACTGTGCTGATCTAAAGCATTATCTGCAATGCTGCTATGTTATTTCCGTGAAAAATAAAGAAGCATTTTTACCTGCGTCATATTTAAGGCTGGACGTTAGTCATGTCATTAAAATTATAGCTAATTGGGAGTGTTTGCGACATCAGCCACGAAAAGTATGCCAATTGTACCTAAGATGCGTATCTCAAGCATACAAAATGCAATCCACGAATGAATTACATTCATTTTTAACGTCTTTACTCGTGGTAGCTCTAAGTGAAGACGTGGGTTACATCGATGATATGCCTGTTCCAGCTCAAGCGTGCTTGCAATCTATTAATGATTGCATTAAAGGTACATGCATCGAGGAATCTGATATGGAACATGAAACATCAGTAACTTCAGATGACTTCGATTATAAAAAAATTTCATCATCGTGACAAGAATGGAGCGCTGACATATACACCAAAGCTCACACTTTAGCACTAGAATCGCGCTGTGCAAACGTGCTTTTTATAATCCAAAAGCCGCCCAAAAAATTAAAAACTTAATTAAAAATTTACCTTTATGGACAGATATTATGCGTCCTTATTTTAGCACAGGAACAGAAATTGCAACATCCTCCTCGGTAGAATCAATTTTCGCTGAATACAAAAGTAGATTTTTTAAAGGTTGCATACCGATGAGAGTGGATTATCGTTCACTTAAATTATCTCGACGGCAGACTACGTTTAGACTTTGCGGCACAACAAGAGTCTAAAATTTCTACGGAACCGAATGTGCAAAAATCCACACAAATCAGATTCTTTCGACGATGTAGTGACGTTTTTAAATTCAACACCGATTAATGAAAGTTCAAATATTGAAAGTACAAATAATGAAAGTACAAATTCTATAATAACGAAACATTCTCCTCCCTATGATAATGGAAATGTCTACCATTCAATAACCGATTTATCTGTTTCTGATAATTCATTTAATTATAAAGAAAACTGGATGGGCTTAGTAGATAAAACTACTAAAAAGTATGGCAGCATTAAGAAAAAAAAAACCTATTTAGATAAATATCCCGAACGAGACAGCATTGATTCTTGTCATATAATTATTATATCTATTATTAAAAATGGTAATTTATGTCAACCTGTAAAATTAGGTAAAGAAGAAAATATTATGATACGGAATACGTGTGCTTTTGATGCTCTCCTTCATATTACAGTACACATAATAGGTATGCACATTGCATATAAAAATATTTTTCAAAATATCGATGATCGCTTTTTGCAATTAGCAATTGAAAATTACGTCTGGAGGAAAAGTCACCAGAAACGAATATATAGAAAGAGCCACTTTTCTTAATGAAACAATATTATTCCAGTCGTCAAAATATACCAGACGATTCAGATCTATAGATGCAATGTGCAACGCTGCCCATTTAGCGGAATATACTTTCGTATCTCTTCCTAGTCTTACGAGAAATAAAACATGTAAAGCATGCAATTTTTCGAATGAAAAAAAATTCACAGCATTAATGTTGATATAATATAATAATGTTAATATTAAAGAAAAACTTGCAAAGCATTCAAAATGCTGTTAATGGCACATTAACATTAAAGCAAACATGTGTCAAATGTAATAATTTATGCGATATAAATGAAAATTACGGAAAACAAATTGTAATTGATACAAGCGTCTTAACAGATACAAATTATTTGAAAACTATCGAAACAAAATTAAATATCTATACTTTAGATAGTGTTGCCAAAAATATCGTCATAAATAACCATAAATATATACTTAGAGGAATCATAAATTATTTAAATAGTATGCGTCACTATATCGCTTTGTTATTTTCAGGAGTTTCTTGGTATGAGTACGATGACTTAAAATCCAAACCAATTGAAATATCACCCGCAAAATATATGATCACTCCGCATGTGCTAATATATGCTTCAGTATAATATTAAAAATACTGCAACAATATATCCTAAAAAATCCTGTTAAAAAAAATTAAAAATTATAGAAATTATTTTAAATTTTTAAAAATTTAAAAAGTTATTTCTAAAAAATATAAAAAAAGAAAGCTGAAAAACAAAAAAAAAAACAAAACAAGAAAAACAAAAGAAAACAAAAAAAGAGGAACCTTGTCACGTCCACGCCGTTGTTTTGGATAATGCTAAGAACGAGATATATATTTCTAATAAATATTTCTAAAACAATACTCATTTACAGTGATATAATATTTTCAAAATCCATAAAGATCTAGTAATATGACCATCGTCTCATCTCAGTACTTATACGTACAATGTTTCACCTTTATGCTCAAATATATGCATTTTTCAAGCATAAGGGTGAGACGAACTCTATTGAAAGATATTTATTATGCTCAGAACTATACCAGAACTGTTTCAGAATCATCAGAACTCTGAGAAATCGACCGGAGTCTCACTTTTATCCTGAAAAACATGCATTTTTCGGGTATAATAATTGTTTAAAGAAATTTCTAATTATTTTTCTGATCAGAACTCTATGGAAAGGCATTGTACATGTCCAGGATTATGCCAGAACTGTTTTAGAATAATCAGAACTCTGAGAAATCGACCGGCATCTCACTTTTATCCTGAAAAGTATGCATTTTTCGAACATAATAATTGTTTAAAAAAATTTCTAATTATTTTTATAATCAGAACTCTATGGAAAGACATTGTACATGCCTGGAACTATACCAGAACTGTTTTAGAATAATTAAAACTCTGAAAAATCGATCAGCGTCTTATGTCTATGCGGGTACATATGGGAATCCGAATGCTTTTATTTCTTTTTAATTAATATTTTTTACTTTTAAAATGTAGAGCTCTGGTTAGAACTCTAATAGAACTATGTATCTTTTGAATTCTGACAGGAGACTGTTAGTCGCCTTGAACTGGTATGGACGTGTTTCAAGTGGGTCCTTTGGACAAATATTTTTGAGTTTTTCCTCTCACGAGGATTTGATTTACAGTACTCTTATACCAGTTAATGGCCGGATTGCACTCTGGAAGGGAAGTGGCCAAATAAATTGAAGATAGAAGAAGAAGAATAAGAATTTTGACAATTACTGATAATGAAAATGTCATAGGATAAAGTGAGACGCTGTGTGAACTTGGCGTCTCAGTTTGTCCTGAGCTATTTTTTTGCTTTAAAGGCCAGAACTAATTTAATTCATCAAGAACTCTAGAACTATTAAAAATAAAGCCAGAACTCAAAAATTAATGAATTTCCACGAAATGAGACGCCAGCTTCACACACATAAAATCCTAAGTGGTACTCCCATGCTTTAACTGATTCCGAATCTAATCATTGCGTAGCGATGAATACTAGGAAATCGTCCCAAGTATGTACTGGCTTTTGGAGAATCTCCAAAGATCTATAGCCACAGTATATACAGTAGCGCAACGGGAGCATCCCGTTTGACCACATTAATATTGACCACGATGATATTGACTACGTTGATATTGACCACGTTGCGATTGACCACGGTCCCGATTGACCACGGTTGATATTGATCACTTTGCAATTGACCACAGTTCCGATTGACCACGGTTAATATTGACCACGGTGATATTGGCCACGTTGATATTGATCACGTTGCAATTGACCACAGTTGATATTGACCACGGTTGATATTGACTATAGTTGATATTGACTACAGTGATATTGACCACGTTGATATTAGCCACATTGATATTGATTACGTTGATATTGACCACGGTCCCGATTGACCACGATGATATTGGCTATGTTGATACTGACCACGATCCTGATTGACCACGTTGATATTGACCACGTTGATATTAGCCATGTTGATATTGGCCACGTTGATATTGGCCACGTCCTCTCCGTGGTGTGCCACCTTGTTGTGGTGGAGAGGCTTCCACTCCGGTTATTGAAGTGGGTCTAAGAGCACACCATTGCACTTCCTCGTCTCTCGGAAGCGGGTACGTGGCTTGCCACGGGGGATGAGAAGGAGGGTTGCGCTTCCTCCAGGCACCTTGGCTTGATGCGCATAGGGTTAGGCGGCTCTGACTACAATCGCCTGGTCTACCCGACCGTTAGGGATGACCCTGCCTCGGCGGGGCCTATCCCGAGGTTTTTGGCGGGGGCTTTGTGGGGAGTGGGTGCGGTCCGGGACCGCTCGCCTCTGGCCCGGTTGGGTGACATAGTCACCCGGCCGGTCCTTCGAGCTCGTGGTTCCCGGGCAGTGACACCCTATGGTGTTTGGATTTGTGTGAAAGGACTCCTCGAGTCTCCGGGCCCGGTCGGCCTCCCGTTTCGATACCCTGTGTCGGGGCTGGCTGGGTCCATCGGGCCCTCACTTCGATGCTGCTGCATCTGAGGGGCTTGGGGACTCGTGGGGGTAAGTGGATGTGACGGGTTAGCGGTCTGTTGACCGCTGGTCCGGGCCGTTCCCGGGTCGCTCGGATGTTTCCGAGGGCTGGGACGGTGGAGATGGCCGGCGCGGGTCGTAGCGAGCATAGCTCGGCGACGCCGAGTCGGCCTGGCCGCCAGAGCCGTTGAGGCGTATCCCCTGGTCAGGGTCTGGCGGTGGGGAGACTTGACGGTGCACCGCGACCGTTTCCTCTTCCGAAGCGTTGCATCGTCGAGGTCTCTACCTGGAAGTATCCGGGTAGTGACGGGCTGTTATGGCCGCCACGGCAGGTAAGGCAGGGTAGGGAAGCGGCTGCCTCACCCTAACTGTCTATAGCGCCACTCGCTGCGGATGGTCGGAACCCCTGAAAACCCATGGAGACGTCACAATCTCTGTAAGGGGAGGTCAGTGCCGGGGATGTTATAATATCCCCCGGTTAGAACCGGATGTCACCTCCCCGAGGGAACTTAGGGCCCCGCCGCGGGGTGCTGCCGGTCATGTTTCGAGGCACCGCGCGGCGGGTGAAGGTATACCCTGGATAGCGGAGCCGCAGCGGGATAGTGGGATTGATCAAAATGAGTAGTGCAAATAAAAATAAAAATATCTCTGCGTCGGCAAGGAAGGTGACAATAGGGCCACTACGTCGAGCCTCTGAGATCCGTGAATCCAGGTCGCTTGCGGATCTGGACTTGGCGGATTTAAGACCGATCCTGCAGCGAATTAAGGCCCAATCATGTATTATTGGGGAGGAAGCTACGGGAACTAATCCTCCGTTGGGAGGGGAGGAAACTGAAGCTGAGACTGAGGTGAGACTTATTGTGGTGGACATGGAGGATGGCTCGGGAGTGGAAAGTGGAAATTCACGGACCTCCCTGACCTCGACGGGATCGGTTACCCCCTTTCTAAATGAGAGGAGGGAGAGAGGGAGGCCGTCTACAACAGGAGAATATGAGGTTAAGAAAATTATGGACGGAATAAGGCAAGCCCAGGAGGAATTAGCTCTATTTCAATGGGCCTATGACTCGGGCGCCCCAATGGGTCCCAGGAGGAAACAATGGGCGAATCTCCGCTCACAAAAGGATATCGAGGAGGATTTCAAGAAATCCTCTGTCTCTTGTGGATATTTGCGCCGAAATGTTAATCACCGCGCAGTTGAGAAGGTGGCCAGGGTCTCAAAGAACATTAAGGGACCGTTCGTTATTGAAAGAGGCGGTCCTTATTGTTTCGGCGGGTATCGCTACTGTGGCAACAAGGAAGGCCAGTAGAGGGACGGGAAACCTTATGGGGGAATTACAGGAGGAACTGATAAAGGCTAAGGAGGAAATCGCCAGGCTCAAGTTGGAGCTAGAGGAGGCTAAGGACGCAGAGAAATGTCTGAGGGCAAAGATGCGTGAGGAGGAGGAAGTGATCAAAGCCTTGAAAGACACAACCGCTGACCTCCTAACACAGGAGTGAGAACTTAAGGCCGAAATAAGCCTGTTAAAAACCGTGCAAGCTCCAAATAGGAGTGACAGGGAAGAAGAAGGGGTGCCCTTAGAAGCGCAACGCGCAAGAAGCATCCCTGGCACTTCCTCTAGGAACCTAGGTCTTAGGAAAAAGGGGAAGGTAGTGTACCTGGAGTCGGACTCGGAGGAGGAAAATCGTATGGAGGTCGATAACCCTCAGAAGATAGAGGTGGAGTTTTCCCCACCCTCTGGGTTGATGGACACTACAGAAAAGGAGGGGGAAGCCCCGGTGCATAGGAGGGGGAAAGTTCCCCCCGAAAGAAAAAGAAAGAGAAGAAAAAGAACAGGAAGAAGAGGAAAAAAATCCTTCCCAATGCTCCCCCTATTTTGGTGGAGAAAGGGGAGATCAGAGTTAGGGCTGACCCCGAAATGGGTTGGACGATCGAGGAAGTCCTAGTGGAGGCCTTCAGAACGGTCCCACTCAGAAAAGGTAACAGGACACCTGCGGTGGAGGTTAGATACCCGGACAATTTTGCCATTGGCTCCACTGTGGTGGAGGAAGAGTCAGGTGATGGTGGGGTGATCCTACCCCCAAGGTATCTAGGAGGGGGAGTAAGAGTGGGGAGCCAAAACATACGCCCCCACCGTCACCCCAACCTCCACTACCTGAGAGAAAAGCTGAGGCCTTCACTGACTCCCTACGTAGAGTGGTGGGAGGAAGAGAAGGAATCAGGATAACGGTCCCGACCAAAAAGGCGAAAGTACGGTTCAAGGACCTGGATGATGCGGTCCAAGCCCCGGAAATCCAAGATGCGGTTGCGAGGGTAGGGAGATGCCGTGCGGAGGAGGTGAGGGTGGGACCTATTAGGAGAGCCCCAAACGGCCTCGGTACGACATGGGTCCAAGGGAGGCTCCCGTTAGCCCACGAGCCCGATAGCACACAACCACACATATCGCCCAATGCTTAAGGTAATCAGCATAATTGACCAATCAGAAGGTCCTAGTGTTCTAACTGACCAATTAGCAACATTCGTGCGCTATCGGAAACCGTCCTGGGTCCAATGCCCTGTGAAAGCGGCAAATAAAGTGGTGGCTGAAAGGAGAGTGAGGTTGGGCTGGGCCCACTCCAAGGTTGAAATGTTGGAGGCTCGTCCCCTTCAATGCTATAGATGTTTGGGAAGAGGGCACGTCCAAAGCAAGTACCCCGGCGGGCTGGATCGCAGAGATCGGTGTTACCGGTGCGGAGAGAAGGGGCATAAGGTGATTGACTGCCGGGCCCCTCCCAAGTGCCTGGTATGCTCGGAACTGGGGAGACCGGCGAATTATAAAGCTGGAAGTTCTGCGTGCCCGCCACCCTCCCAGGTGAATTGGGGGTGTGTCCAGGGGAGAAGGAGAAACTGAGAGGAGGAGAGGGGAATCCTCCCTCTCCTTCCCGTAGCGAGGAGATGGTAAGAGAGGGAGAGGCGGCGGGGGATAAATGTACCCCCCTCCCCCAGAGAGCCTCCTCTACCCCGATATAGGAGACCAGATCCGGCGCTAAGCGGAAAAGGGCTTCCAAGGAGAACCCTTCAGAGGACAGGCTAGATCCTGATCCGAGTAGGATGAGTAAGTCCCCTCCTAAGAAGTTCCCAGTCAAGGGAGTTAGGAGTGAGCCTCAAGAGGATGTGAGGAAAGGGGAGGTAAATATTTCCCCCGAAGAAGAGGGGGAAAAAGTAGATTGGCCCGCTGATGAAAACAGTGAGGGCTGGGAGGAGAGTCCCGTGGAACAGGGTGGAGGAACCCCTCTCCCCTAGGAAGGAAGGGGAAGGGGGAAGCCAGTAAGTAAATGGCTGCCTGAATTCTACAGGCTAACCTAAACCATGCCCGCCAGATTTATTCTTGCATGTAATGGCGGAGCGTGGCTCTGGAATGGGGATTGTGTCTAAGCCATATTCGATCCCCAATAATCCGCGTTGGACGAGGGACATAAGTGGATCAGTGGCTATATGCTGGAGGAAAAAGGCTCCTAATTCCGCTCCCGCTTCTCCTATAGATAAGGGACGGGGATGGGTCGCAGTGAAGTGGGGTTCCACTGTGGGAGTCTACCTGCCCCCTAGTCTCCAATTTGGGGAGTTTGTGGACAGGTTGGACGAACTGGCGGGATTTCTGGGTCGCTTTATGGGGGTCCCGGTCCTCGTGGGAGGGGACATCAATGCGAAATCCCATGCTTGGGACTCTCCGAGGACGAACCGTCATGGTGCGGCGGTTGAGGAGTGAGCGGCTGCTTTGGACTTCCGTCATTTGAACGAGGGAAATGTAGCCACCTGTGTTCGTGTGAGGGGACAATCCATCGTGGACCTTACGTGGGCCGTCGGTTGCGAGGAACTCCTGGGGATGGAGGGTGGCCGTCGAGTTGGAAACATTGTCTGAGCACAGATATGTGGAGTTCAGATCGACGGTTGTCTCGACAGCGATTTTACGCCGTCGTCGAATGCTGGGTTCTCAGGCTAGATGGAGCATCAAGAAACTCGATGAGGACTTTCTGATGGCAGTTATTCAGTCGGCCATAGTCGGCCATGGTCCGGGCTGAGGGCAGCGGATATCCACAATGCAGTGGATCCGGAGCATCATGGTGAATGCATGTGACGCATCCATGCCCCGTATGAGAACTGGCCCGGAGGAGAAATGATCGGCTTACTGGTGGACGGAGCAGATCGCGGCTTTACGGCGTCTCTCCGTCCAAGCAAGGAATATTCCCGGGCCAAGAAAAGGGATAGGCCCGAAAGAGTGGTGGCTGAGAAATATGCGGAATACCGCCATACCAGGGACGCTATGAGGACGGCCATCAGAAGGTCCAAAGCTGGAGCATGGGATGAGCTTCTTGCACAGCTCGATAGGAACCCATGGGGACGCCCGTACCACATGGTACTGAGCAAGATTAAGAACCGGGGCCCGCCGGCGACTGAGACCCTTCCTCCGGAAACATTAGAGAGGATGGTAGACACCCTGTTTCCTCCCGGGGAGGAAGGGGTTGTGGTCCCCCCTTGAGTTGGAGGGGGATATCTGGTCGGATGACCTACAGGTTACAGGTGAGGAGCTCAGCGCCTGTATTAAAAGGCTTAGGAGGGCGAAGGCCCCAGGTCTGCATAGGAAGGTCTGGGTGCTGGCATTGAGGGCGGGGCTAGGAGTATTTCCTTCCGGTGCTCAGCCGATGTTTGAGAGAAGGTATATTCCCCTCACCATGGAGGAGGGCCAAGTTGATCCTCCTACACAAGGAGGGCAGAGATGCCGAGTCTCCCTCTTCTTTCCGGTCCATTTGCTTATTAGACGAGGCGGGCAAGATCCTTGAGAAGATCATTGTTAACCGCCTCATCGAGCATATGAAGATCCATGGGCCGGATCTGGATGATCTGCAGTTTGGCTTCTGAAGTGGGCGTTCCACTGTAGATGCCATACTGCGCATGCGGGCCTACACGGAGATCGCAGTAAAGAGGGGCAGGATTGGCGCTTAGTGTTGCGTTGGACATCTTTAATACCCTGCCGTGGAGGCACATCCGGAGATCGCTAGTGCGATTTAGAGTCTCGGGGTACCTCCAGAGGATCGTCCAGGCCTACCTCTGTGACCGCTCCCTGATTTACATCAATAGGGATGCGGTGGAGGTAGAGAGAAGAGTGGGGTGCGGTGTTCCACAGGGGTCAGTCCTGGGCCCCTTATTGTGGAACATCGCGTATGACGGCATCCTTAAAATCGCCCTACTTCCCGGCTGCACGGTCGTCTGCTATGCAGACGATACTATTGAGCTAGCCGAAGGGGAGGAGTGGGGGAAAGCAGCGGCCAAAATCACTGTGGCCACTGCGTGTATAATGGCCCGGACCATTAAGAATTTGGGCCTTAGAGTGGTCCCGCACAAGACCAAGGCTATGGTCTTTGGGGGGGCCCGGCGGACCGTAATACCCCCGCTGGGTGAGTGTTTAGGGTCAAGGTGGGCATCCAGATTAAATATCTGGGGCTCACAATAGATAGAGAGTGGCGCTTCACCGCGCACTTCGCAGATTTGATCCCGCGCGTGGAGAGGGCAGCCGCTGCGTTAGGCCGTTTCCTACCCAATATGGAGGGGCCTGACGGCAGAATCAGGAAGGTTTATGGGACGGTCCATACCATGCTCTTGTATGGGACCCCGGTTTGGATCGAGGAGGTTCGAAAGGAAAAGAAAACCCTTTCGGCCCTCTGGAGAATTCAGAGAAAGATGGCCCTCCGAGCGGCGCGTGCTTATAGGACCGTCTCCCATACTGCGGCGGTGGTCCTCGCTGGATTCCCGCCTGTGGAATTCCTTGCGGCTATGTACACGAGGGGGTATGGTTGTCTGGCGGGGTTCCGGGAAGAGAGGCTGGAGATTATCCTGAGCGCGCGGGCGGCGGTGAGGCGCTAGGAGAAAAAGACGATCGCCAAGTGGCAGTCGAGTTTGAGGCGACCGGGAATGATCTTTGGCAAGAAGGTGGCCGAGGCGATTGGCCCCGTTCTTGAGGAGTGGCTGGAGAGGCCCAGTGGGGGCCTCACGTTCCGCCGGGCATGGATGCTTCGGCGAGTACCTGGGTAAAATTGGGAAGGAGCCTACTGGCGAGTGTTGGTACTGCGCGGGAATCGATTCCGCGCAGCACACGCTAGAGATATGTCCTGCATGGCGAGAGAAAAGGGAGGAGCTGAGGGGATGGATAGGGGAGAATCTCTCTCTCCCAACGGTTGTAGCGGCAATGCTGCAAAAAGAGAAGAATTGGAGGGCGGTCTCCTCATTCTGTGAGCGGGTGGTGCGCAAGAAAGAGAAAGATCAGAGGGAGAGACGCAGGGTGGAAGGGGATTTCTCTGGAGAGGATCCCCTCACCCCCTGCCTGAAGTAGATAGGAGACGAAGGGGTGGAGAAAGAAGAAGAGGGGGGCTCGGCGGGGTTTCTCAGGAGAGGACCCCACCCACACCCCGTGGGAAAATGGAAGACAACGGAACTTGGTCCCGAGGGGGGGAGCCAAGGGCTGTCTCTGCCCTCCCAGCACAGATGGAAGAGATCCTCCCCCTATTAGAGGAGAGAGTGAAGGGGGATACAGTATGAATACTAGGTCCCCCCTGTAGTTAAGAAGGTGGTCCTTAGCGTCAATTAGGATTGGACCGGCTGGTGGCTGGCATATGGAGGAGGAAGAAGCGGGCGGAGGGAGGGATAGTGCGAGACCTGTCCTCCGCATTTAACTGCCTGGGAAGACTTCATGGGGGGGGGTTTAGCGGGTAGTCTGGCACGTAAGCCGGGAATCCCGCATAACCCGGTGTACATACCAGGTATGCATAAATGCATTTCCCCCCTTCAAAAAAAAAGATATTGGCCACGTTGATATTGACCACGTTGATATTATCCATGTTGATATTGGCCACGTTGATATTGGCCACGTTGATATTGGCCACGTTAATATTGATCACATTAACTGCCATTCTATTGTTTTATATAGACCTGAAAACTGCCATTCCGCTGTTTTATATAGATCTGAAAACTGCCATTCCGTTGTTTTATATAAACCTGGAAACTGCCATTTATACATGAATTGGAATTATTTTTGAACATCTCCATTCAATTACCTTATAAATTTTTAATGTATGCTTTCTTTGCAAAAATTTTTTAATGATCCCATTAACAGTGATATGTACATATCAAAGAACATAATTATGTTAATTTTATTAAAACAATTGCAAATTTAACAAATTTTTCTTTTTCAATGGTTTTTTACCGCATATCATCAACAATAATGCTATTTACACGAAAAGTCACGAAATATATAAAATCGATAATGAGACATAAGTTAATAAAACAAAAGAAAGCATACATTAAAAATTTATAAGGTAATTGAATGGAGATGTTCAAAAATAATTCCAATTCATGTATAAATGGCAGTTTCCATGTCTATATAAAACAACGGAATGGCAGTTTTCAGATCTATATAAAACAGCGGAATGGCAGTTTCCAGGTCTATATAAAACAATGGAATGGCAGTTAACGTGGTCAATATTAACGTGGCCAATATCAACTGTGGTCAATATATAGACATATAAATATAGACTGCGCGTTCCGTGAGAGGAGCTGAAGCAGAAACTAGAAAGAGAGAGCAATAGCAATAGTAAGTCGTTGTGTCTTTCTCTAACACGCGAGTTGGTGGGGATGTAAAGAGAGGGAGAACTGGGGAAACGTTCTAACCTATGGTGACAGTTCGTGATGTAGAAAAATGGTTAACGTTGCATAGGTTCAGCTCAGTGTCAACACGAGAAGAAAAAGAAGAAAAAAAATGATTAACTTGTGTTGTGTTTGTAAGTTAGAATTATTATTGTTTCTTTATTTTCACTTCTTCCCCTCATCGCCTGCTATGCATCTCCTCTCCGTACTTCTCCCCACTCTCTATGGTGTGCGAGAAGGAGAGCACGACTTACGGACTATCTCTGTCCTTCAGTTTGTGCTTCAGCTTTTCTCATGGAACGCGCAGTCTATATTATATGTCTATGGGTCAATATCAACCATGGTCAATATCAACTGTGGTCAATCGCAACGTAGTCAATATCAACGTGGGCAGTATCAACGTGGTCAATATCAACGTGGTCAATATCAACATGGCTAATATTAACGTGGTCAAACGGATGCCACTCTAGCGCAACTCTCCTGATTTTGTGTAGCATAAAATGAAATGCGCATGCGCGAAGTCAACGAGTATATCAATACTGCCATCTGTACTTTCCTCTCACTCTCTCATTTGGTTTTCGTTCTCTTTCTAACAAATTATGTAATATAAATTAAATTCAATAAAACTTGAATACATGTACATAAAGAAATTGTGAAAAATATAATACAAAATATATACTGCAAATATATATATATATATATATATAATAGTATATATATATGTATATATATAATAGTATATATATATATAAAATAATATATGTATATATGAAATAGTATATATATATTATATATATATATATATATATTAGGTGTACAAATAAGTTTCCGCGGTTTTTTATAAAAAATTAGGAATTTATTGTGAAGGAACGGTACATTACGTTTTATTCAAAATATTTTCCATCACTTGCCACCACTTTTCTCCATCTTTCTGGCAGCATTCGAATACCACGTCGGAAAACTCTTCATCTTTTGACGCTATCCACAAATCTACCCAATTTTTGGTATCTTCATATGATGTAAAGCGCTGCTCAGACAGACCATGTGCCATCGACCGGAACAGGTGATAATCAGAAGGGGCTAAGTCTGGTGAATATGGCGGGTGGGGTAAAACTTCCCACTTGAGTGTTTCCAAGTTTTTACCGCCGCCGCAACATGTGGACGAGCATTATCGTGTAGGAGAATAATTTTGTCGTGTCTGGAGTAGTAATGGGCGCGTTTTTCCTTGAGTGCCCGACTCAATCTCATTAATTGTGTTCGGTAGAGAGCTCCAGTAATGGTTTCGCTCGGTTTGACGAATCTTCCTCCAATAATACTGCCAATTCCATGTCTTCGTACACTTTCGGCCTTCCACTGCGTTCTTTGTCCTCCACGTCAAACTCATCGTTCTTAAATTTTTGAAACCACTCCTGACAACTTCTCTCACTTAAAGCAGCCTCACCATATGCTTCTAGAAGCAATCGATGCGCCTCAGCTGCAGATTTTTTCAAATTAAATCAAAAGTTCCCGCAAATGACGCTTATTCGGCACAAAACTTGACATTTTCGCACGAAAAAAATTACGTGATGCTGATACGGAATCACTAATACTTCAAGGTTATGGTGTTGCCAGATGACGAAACTTGGGATATTACGTTTTACATCTGACAATTTCAACATGACCTTCTGGTGGTGCTATCTTTTGTCAAACCGCGGAAACTTATTTGTACACCTAATATATATTAAATAAAATGAATAGTGTTGTAACGTAGAAGGATTAAAATAGTAGTAGTAGTAGAAGTTTATTGATCTCCTTGGAGTTACAATCTAATTTCACATAATCTTATACAAACTTAACCTATTAACTTAACCTAAGCCTTATCCTAAGTCAGTGGGGGAGCTCGGGTGGCGATGTCCTTCTGGTGCCCTCCGTCCGTCCACCGCCCCCTCCCCCCCCACACGCACACACACACACGGCCTCGCCAAAAAAGTGGACTTCCGTTTCCTCCTGCTTATCTTACATTCTTCCTCGCTTCCCCACCCTCAACATCCATACATCATTCATCCTACCACTCTTTCTTACTCATCCTTACTCTCTCTCCTTCCCATATCCTTCCTCCCTTTCTTTTCCCCTGCTCTAATTACTCCATCCTCTAACTCTTTTTCCACCTTCCATTCCCCTTTCCCTCTCCAATTCCCTCATCCATTCCTCACCCTCCCCCTCCTCTCCTAGTATCCTACCTACATTCTCCTGCCAGCCCCCCCTTTTTTCCTTTTTTTTTCCCCCCCTTCTTTTTTTTTTTTCCCCCCCCCTTCTCCCCCTCGCCACCCCTCCCCCAGCCTACATGTCCTCTTCTCCTCCTCTTCCCAGTATCTGCTTTCCCTTACTTCCCCTCCTAATCTAAATATCGCTACCCTCCTCCATCTATTCTCTCCTCATCCTTTTTTCAAGTATCTTGAAAAACTTATCCCTCCCTTTTACCTCTCTGTATCCTGTTATTTTTGTCCCTTTTCTCTTTCCTCCCTCCTTTCTTTTTTTCTCCATTCCTCTTTCCCTTCCCCATTTTTCCTTCACTCTCTTCCCCCCCCCCCCCCCCCCCCCCGCATTCCACCTTTTCCCCCCCCCCAGTTTTTTATCTTCCTCCCATCCCGAACTCGCTTCCCCTCTCCTGCATCTCTCCCTTATCTCCTCCATACTCCTTCTCGCTATTTCACTCCTTTTCCCCTCCCTCAACCTCTTCTCCCAACTCCATGCCCTCCTGCCTGTTCTTGTCCTTAATTTCTCCCTCTGTAATTCTTCTCTGACCATATAGCCTGGCGTCCTCCACTCCACCCCCAACAACCATTTCAAATATTTTTCCTCCACCCTTTTTATCCTATCCCTCTTCCTCCAACCCCATATCTCTATCCCATACCCCAAAACCATCCATAATCTATCAAAAATCCATAATCTCCTGCCCCAATCCTTCCCAAATCTTCTCTTCCCTATTCCCCATACTTGTCCCATTATCGCCATTGCCCTTTTCACTCTATCCCTCACCTACGCATCCTGCTCCCCATTCCTTTGTATTACATACCCCAGATACTTGAACTCCTTCACTTCCTCCAGCTCTCTTCCCTTCCATCTCCATACCTTTCTCGTCCATCTGCCCCCTCCCCTCCTAAACCTCATAATTTTTGTTTTCTCCGTATTCACTTCCAGCCTTTTCCTTTCCATATATCCCTCCAGTCTCTCAATCATACTTCTCATCCCTTCCTCATCCTCTGCTAACAATACTATATCGTCAGCGTACGCCAGCGTATACACCCTCCCTCCCCCGATCCTTACCCCTTCCCATTTCCTCCTCCAAATCCGCCGTTAGTATATTAAAAATTATGGGACTCAATGGACATCCTTGCTCCTCTCGCCGTCCAGAAGCTTCCACTTTCTTCCCTTCCCACTCTTACTCTATATCTTGTCTCCCCCATTACCTCTTCTATCCTTCTTACCAAATTCTCTCTCACCCCCCCTCTTCTTCATCGCTTCTATCATTATCCCCCTATCCACTGAGTCAAACGCCACTCTTAAATCGACAAACGATTCGGACGCCATCTGTATTCACGTACGCATCGGTGTTTCTAGTGCTCGTGTTCTTTTGCCTAAGTTCAGTGTGATATTCCTTTTAGATTTTAGCATATTCGACCTCATCTGCTTTCTATTTTGCTCGGATCTCTTTAAGACTGAAAATATCGTGTAACTCAAACATAGTATCGCATACATCGATACTTTTTGCGCGGTGCGTTCAGCACGCGGCTTCGGCCGCCATCTTTCCTTTGTCTCACGCTCTTTCATCCCGCTATAACCACGATGTCCGAACTTGATCCCGGCGGATCTCTTCCTCTTCTTCATCATTCCTCTCCCTCTCCCACCCCTACTAACTCTTCTCTATACAATAAAGAAACAGAACTCGCCGTTAAAATGCTTAACGATATTTCCAGTTCGTATCCACCCATCCCACCCTCGGATGACGATGGATTGATTACGAACGAGGACACAATGGACTCAGTTGTCTCGCCGTCTCTTACAGCCAAGACAGCCTCATTAAGTGCAAGCCTTCCGGAACCTAGACCGGCTTCTCATTTGGTAAAAAACTTAGATTCAAATAAAGGATTTAATCCGGTAAGTCCCAGCAATGGTGCGTCCGATCGGGGGGGCTCTCTCTCTTCCAATATCGCTTCCGTCTCGCATGTTAATCCCTCTTCCTCCTCTAATAATCCTACTTCCAATCGTAAACGTTGCTCTAACTCGGATATCCATTCCAATTCTTCTTCCTCATGTACTGACAATGTCAGTGCCAAAAAACTGCAAAAGACTGATTTTTCTCACACGATCTCTGAAGCCCTTTTGGCTAATAAATACGAGAATAAGGCTCAAAGTCCCTTTGACGTTATAATCCAATCCAAAGATAATTCTTCACTACACCCTCTTACTGTTGGCAAATTAATAACCTCAGCCTTTAAACTCGATCTTATCGAAATCAGAAAAATGGGATATTCTAAAATTCTCGTCCAAATGAAGTCTTGCAAAGCAGCAAATTCCCTCGTCAATCACTCTACTTTGAGAGATAAATCTCTTGTAGCATTTATTCCCTCTTTCAGAACCCATAGACAGGGAATTATTCGTGGCGTTCCTCTTGATCTTACCACGGAAGAAATAGTCAAGGAATCTATCTCCCCTTTCAAGATATCTTCAGTGCGCAGGCTTAACCGCAAAGCCTCTAATTCTAGCAATGCTTCCGATATATCCTATGTGCCCTCTAAAACCGTCGCGATAACATTCTAAGGTCAAACCCTTCCTAAATATCCACCTATTCTGGGTCAGATACGAAGTTCATCCGTTCGTGACTAAAGTCCTCTCCTGCTCCTCCTGTCTCCGACTTGGCCATTCGTCCATCCAATGCAAAAGCAGTCCTCGCTGCTCGCACTGTGGAAAGGACAGACACCTTGAAGGCGATATCTGCCCTAAAACTAACCTCTCCCCTACCTGCGCGAACTGCCGTGGTCCTCATAAACCTAATGACTTCTCCTGTCCAGAATTACTCAAACAAAAGCAAATACGTGAACTTGCTGCCCAACGCAACATCCCCTTCATAGAAGCCAAGAATATAATCCATAACCTCAATGGTCGTCTTACCGGCAATCTTCAATTCGACTTTCATAACTTTCCCGAATTAGGCTCTACTTCCTTATTTGCCTCTTCTCCCCAATCCTTCTCTCTCCCAATCTTCTCCTCCCCCCTCACATTCTCTCCTCCTTCTCCCTCGTCTCCTCTCAAATCCTTCGCACAAGCCGTCCAATCCCTCTCCCAAAATCCCAACCCTTCCTCTCCTAATCCTCCCTCCCCTTCTATCCCTCCGATCACCTCTTCCACTCCTTCCTCTCCTCCCCAAAATACTCCCCCCAATATTTGTATCCCCACTACACTCTCCAATCAAAAACTCTCACTCAATAAATCCCACAAAAACTTTGGTACTCCTTCTCCTTTCCCCACTCACTCCTCCCCCCATTCTCTACTGTTATCCCCGAATGGCAGAGACCATCACTCGGTATTGCCCTCAACCCTTACTCCTCCTCCCTCCCTCCCCAATTCCCCCTTTCCATCCTCAGTTCCCACCTATTCCTCCCCCAATCCCCCCTACCTTTCCTCAGTTCCCACCTATTCCTCCCCCCTCTCTTCTCCACCCCCGCTGCTACTATTTCCTCCCCCCCATTTCTCTCTTCCCTCATAACTTTTCTCAACACCCTCATCGAAAACTACTCCCCTCTACTACAATCTTTCGGCATCTTTGAAATCATCCGCTCGCTCCAGATTATTTTGTCTGTTTTCCAAACCTAATTTATCTAAATGAACCCCCCGACCGATTTGCATTCCAATTCTTCTCTAAACATCCTCCAATGGAATTGCCACTCTATTTCCAACAAAATTGACCTCCTTCGCAAATCAGCTATGGATCTAAATCTGCATATCATCGCTCTATCAGAAACATGGCTCAAGCCTTCTCAACTCCTCTCCTTGAACGGCTATCACCTTCTCAGGAAAGACAGTGAAACTCACAACTCCGGAGGATTACTCTTCGCCATTAGTAAACACGTCCCTTACAAACGAATCTCTGATCCCTTTTCCATACAAGATAAACTGGACTCTATTGGTATTATTATTCCTCTTGCACGGGAACCTCTTCTTATCCTCTCCATATATACCCTCAATATTCCTTTTCTTCCCAAGACTGGAATAATTTATTTCACTACTGCTCGTCTTTCACTCACCCAGTGATTCTCACAGGCGACTTCAATGCTCGTCATTTCTCGTGGGGTTGCGAAAGGAACAATTCCTCCGGCATCTCCCTCTCGAACTCGGCCACTGCCTTCTCCTTCAAATGCATTAATGACGGATCTCCAATCTTTATTTCCCGATCAAGCCAAATCCGCCATTGACTTAACCTTCATTTCCTCTCCTTTCTTTT
The DNA here is from genome assembly GCA_030586385.1 of Camponotus fellah. Lineage (NCBI taxonomy): Eukaryota > Metazoa > Arthropoda > Insecta > Hymenoptera > Formicidae > Camponotus > Camponotus fellah. The sequence continues at coordinate 78,925 of JAPIVC010000364.1, forward strand.
TCAATATCAAATGGCAGGTACTTGAAGACTCTCTTACCAGTGACCACTTTCCCACTCTTTCCTCTATTGATTGCGTCTATCAAAGCCGCCCTTTTTTCTCCCATAAACTTAAATGGACAGATTCACATAAGAAATCCTTCACAGAAACCCTCTCAGATAGCTTTCATGACCTTTCATCCTCTCTTCATAATTCCTCCCTCTCTCCTACCGAAAGGTTGGAGACATTTTTGTTTCCTCTCTGTTAAAATGTCATCCATCCTTTTCTATCAATAATTCTCCGCACAAAAAGAGGAATAAACATTTAAACAATACTATCAACATAAACCAACCCCGCATGTCTTCCCCTTTCCCGTCCTCTTCTTCTTCCTCTAAGCCTTCCCCTCAGTCTTCTCCTAAACTCCCTGCTCCTTGGTGGAACGAAGACTGCGAAAAAGCCCATACTGAAAGAAAGGCAGCTCTTTCATTGTTCAAGACCTTTCCGTCACTCTCCAATTATATTGAGTTTAAAAGATTAGAAGCCAATGCCAAAAAAACTTTCAAAATAGCTAAAAGAAGTGGTTGGCTCTTTCTGCGCCTCTCTCTCTTATACCACACCTATCTCTCACCTCTGGCGGCATGATTAAGCGTTTCAAAAGCAGACACCTTGGACTCCTACCTCCTCCCCCTCCCTCTAACTTTGAAACTCCTTCCTCTGCCCAGCTACTTATCAACTCACTGTGTCCTCCCTCTTCCCTTCATAAAACTTTCTTTTCCTTAGAAGACTTCCCTTCTCCCACCTCCTCTCTACCTCTTTGTAATATTTTCAATGATCCTTTCTCCTTAGATGAACTTCTTATAGTTATTAACAATTTGAAAATTCATTCATCTCCCGGCTTAGATAAAATCGACTATCAATTAATCTCTCTTCTTCCTCTGCAGCACCTCGAGTTATTGATTGATATCCTCAATAGTACTCTTGATCAAGGGTCTTTCCCTTCATCTTAGTCGCATTCTCTTGTCTTCTTGCTTCCCAAAAGCACACCTAACAAATTTCGCCCAATTTCTCTCACTTCTTGTTGCTTAAAACTTCTGGAAAAACTAATTCTTTCCCGGCTTGATTGGTGGGTTGAGAAATATCATCTCCTCCCCTCCTACCAATCCGGTTTCAAGAAAAATAGATCATGCCAAGACAACCTTGGAATCCTCTTTTCTGAAATTTACAAAGGTTTTGCCAAAGGCCTCGTTATCAATGTCGTCTTTCTTGACATAGCCGGCACATTTGATAATGTCATCTCTTCTTTATTAGTTCAAGATTTAATTGAAATGGGCATTCCTCCTAAAATATGTCTTTTTATATACAATCTAACCTGCAGTAGGGAACTACAATTCGTAATTAACGGCGCATTATCTAACACTTATTATACTTACAAAGGAGTTCCGCAGGGATCTATTTTAAGTCCTCTCTTATTCAACATTTACGTATCCAAAATCCATAAATTTATATCTAACGGTATCCAAATCGTCCAGTTTGCCGATGACATCACCATATTCTTATCAGGCCCCCCCTCGAAAATTAAATTATCTTGTAAAAAACTGGAATCTTCCCTTTCTAGACTCTCCAACTTTCTTAGCTCTAAAGGACTTAACATCTCTCCTGAAAAGTCTGCGCTCATGACCTTTTCTCGAACTAAATCTCCCCCCGCAGTTCCTCTCATTGAACTTAATGGGCATGCGATCAAATCCGTCTCCTCCTTCAGATTCTTAGGCATCTTCCTCGACTCTAAATTACAAGGACACTCTCACATCAATTATCTAATTCAAAAATCAAACAAGCTTATCAAGGTACTTCAATCGCTCTGTGGTACTTAGTGGGGCTTTGAACCGAAGCTCCTCCTTAGAATCTATAAATCTCTCATTAGAGGCACCATAGAATATGGTTGTCAATTTCTTCCCATCACCCATTCGTCTAAAATGGAAAAATTGGAAAAAATCCAAAGGAAAGCTATCAAAATTTGTCTCGGCCTGAGATCAACTCCTTCGAGTGTTGTCCTTGCGGAATCTTGTATTCCTCCCCTCAAACTTCGTTGTAAACTCCTTTCCGAGAGATACGTCTTAAAATCCTTTGCCTCCACCAACAATCCAATTATAGACTCACTCTATGATCTACAATTCTCTCTTCTTCAGAGAAACAGTCGCTGCATTTCTATTAACTATCCTTTATATCACGTCTTCATTAAACTCAAAAAGATTAAATCCAATATCTCTTCATTTGAAGGCCCCTCTACTTACAGCTTCCCTTATCAATCTTCCATATTCATCCGAAAACCGCTTTCACTCCTAGTGATCTTGCTACTCTCATAAAGAAATCCTCTTTTCCCCAAATCACCTTCATAACCTCTCTTAAAGAATTTATCTCCAATCGAACTACATTTTTTATCGATGCATCTAAATCTCTTTCAGCCATCTATGTGGGTTTCTCGATTTATTCTCCTTCTCTTAAAATTCAAAAAATGTACAGAATCACTTCATATGCCTCCATCTTCACAGGGGAAGCCTTAGCTATCCTATCTTGCATTAACCTTATCATTGCTCACCATATTATTTCTTCCTCCATTTTCACTGATTCTCGTAGCGTTGTGCAAGCACTGTCAACCCTCAAATCCGGCAAGGAGCTTAATTGCCTCATCTTAACTATTAAAAACAGACTGAGAATTGCTGAAACTCTGGGCCTTGACATCAGAATTGTTTGGATTCCCGCTCATGTGGGCATCCTTGGCAACGAAACGGCTGACCTCCTGGCCAAGAAAGCCATTAGTTCAGGTATAACCCTTCCAAACACTATTCCTTGTACTGACTTTTTCTACTGTTCTAACGATACCCTCCAAACTTCTTTTCTAACTTACCTCACTAATAGCTCTACAGGGAGAGATTATTTCAAAACTTACTTTTCTCCTCCTCCCCACCCTCCTTGGTACTTTAATTTTGATGTTAGAAGAGAGAGAATCACCACCTTCTGTCGCTTGCGTATTGGGCACTACAACTTAAATGCTAATCTCTATAAATACAAAATTGTTGAGTCCCCAAACTGTAGCTGCGGATTTCCGCAACAAAACATTGAACACATCCTATGGAATTGCCCTACTCTTACTCCTAATCGCCCTTCTCTCCTCTCCTCCTTTCAATCTGCACTCCAAAAACCTCCCCCCTTCCAACTATCCCTACTCCTTAAAGATCCGTCTCCCCCCATTGTCAATGCCATTTACTCTTTTTTATCCTCCCATAATCTCAAAATTTAACCACGGTCTTACATACAGGTCTGGAAACTCAGGCCTTTTTAGTGGTGAGGAGGTCACTTAGTGTGTCCGTTGTCGGAAGTTCACGACTTGCCTGCTAGGTTCGCTGCGATCTAAAAGTTGCAATGCGAGACGTATGTTAGAGAGAGACCGACTATTGTCTTTTATCTCTGTCTCTCTCGCACGTATGCGACTTCTAGATCGCAGCGAACCTAGCAGGCAAGCCATGAACTCTCGAAAAACGGACACACTAAGTGAGACCTCCCCCACCACCGGAGTTTCCAGACCTGTATGTAAGACCGTGAATTTAACCTATCCCTCTCCACTTACTATTTCCCCCTTCTTATCCTTAGTTCACCCTCCCTAATATTCTTTCTCTTTCCCCTTCTTTCCCCCTCTTTTCCTACTCCTTACACCATTTTAAATATTTTTTACACACGCCTTTCATTCCTCAGCTTAGGTCTCATCTCAATCCATGTAACCAGACCGAAACTCAAACCCACATCAAGAGTGCAAACATAACTCAAAGCAGTTCAACCTTGGAAAAACTACTCCTTGGCTGTAAGGGTTTGGACTAACCCGGTGCCATTAACTAATAGAAGAAGAAGAAGAAGAAGAAATTGACAAACATCGCTACTATTCTGCCTCCCTTCTTCCCCACCTGCATCTCTATTAAGTAGTTTAGCACATAAACATTGTCGTGCCCATCCCATTCCTAAAACCCGTCTGGTTGTGCGGTATCATTCCCTTCCTCTCTACCTCCTCCCTTAGTCTCTCCGCCAGTACTGTCACATATAGTTTATAAATTGTTGTCAACAAAGTTACCCCCCTATAATCACCTCTCTTCCCTCTCTCTTCTTTAATATCGGCTTCTTTAATAATCCCTTCTTTCCACTCCTCTGGCCACCCCTTCCCCTTCCACACTCTATTACAGAATTCCCATGCCCACTTTTCCAGATCTTCTCCCCCGTATTTCCAAGCCTCCCTCGGTATCTCATCTATCCCTGTCGCTTTTCCATTTCTCAGTCTCCCCATAGCTCTCTTAAACTCTTCTCTATCTATACTCTCCTCCCCATTCTCTTTCCCTTTTCTGCCCCTATACTCTCTTACTACTTTGACTTCTACTCCTCCTAACAATGTCATAAAATACTCCCTCCATTCCACTATCCTGATCCCTTCATCTATCCTCTTCCTCCCTCTCTTTTCCTTGTTCACAATCTCCCATACTTCTTTCTCCCTTTTCACCTCCTCGCCCTTCTTTCTCATCTCTCATTCTCCTCCTCTTTCTTCCTTCTGCATAACTCATTATATTCCCGCTTCTTCCTTCTATATAATTCTCCTTTTCCTCCTTTTCTCCATTCCCTTAATTCCCTCCTTACCTTTCTTTTCCTTTCCTTACATTTCTCATCCCACTATCCCCTGGTTCCTTTATTCCTCCTTCCCCCGCTCTTTTCCGTCTCTCCCATTGCCTTCCTTATCTTTCTTCCTACCTCCATCAGGTCCTCTCCCCTTCCTCCACCTTCCTCTATTATCTCCTCCATTTTTCACCCAAAGGTTCTCCTCTCTTCTTCATCCCATACTCCTTTTCCTTCTCCCCTCTTTTCCCCTTTCCCACTTTTCCCACTTTCCCTCTTATACACACCTCTATCGGATGATGGTCCGAATCCACCTTGTCTCCTATTCCGATTCTTTCCACTTTTTCCTCCATTAAGCTATCTCCCATCACATAGTCTATTACCATATTCCCCCTTCCTCCGGTGAATGTGTATTCCCCCTCCTCATCCCCCTTTAATCTCCCATTAAAGATACCTAACCCCCATTCCTCTATAAACTCTACCGGCATCCTCCCCTCCTTATTCATCTTCGCATCCTTTGACTTCCTCCTCCTGCCATTTCCTCCGTCTCTCACATCCTCCTCACATTCTACTCCTCCCCCTCGCACACCGTTCTCGCGTTAAAATCTCCCCCTATTAATACCTTTACCTCCCTTTCTCTGCCTCCCACCCATCTTTTCAACCCTTCTGATATTCTTCCTATGCCCCCACTTACATAAATTCCTATCATCCACCATTCCTCCCTTGCGATCTCTATCCTACCTCTCATCAACCCCTCCATCTCTTCCTCAAGTCTACCTCCCTTTTTTACCAAGTCCTTCCTTATCCCTATCAACATTCCCCTCTTATGCCTCCCTCTCTTCCCCTCCCTCTTCGCCATCTACTCCCCATTCATACCCCCTTGGTAGCTTCCCTCTTATCCTCTCCCACCATTTCTCATCCATCCACGTCTCCACCAACACTATTACCTCCCATCCTTTCAGGCCTTCCCAGAAATCCTCATCCTTCCCTCGCACTCCCGCCACAGAATACTGCCCTCTATTCTTCATCCTTACCCTTCTCTCCCGTTCTAGTTTCTCCCTCCTGTCCTCCCCTCCCTTCTAACCTCTGCCTATACCTTCCCCCTGTTCCTCCTCTCTGACCCTCCCCTCCTCGTCTCTCAGCACCTCCTCCTCTTCATCCCATTTCCACCATATATTCCCGATCCTTATCCTCCCGTAGCCACCACTGTCCAATTTCTATTCCTGTTCCTTTCTATATTCTATATACTCCTCTCCCAACGTTCACCTCATCCAGCTTCTTCTCCACTCTTTCCCTCCTTATCCCTCCAATCCCAACAGCTCCCCTTACTCTCCCTTACACTTTCGTTCCTCCAGTCTCATCCTCACACACTCTCACTCTCCTTTCTCCTCTATTACACCCTTATTTTCCACTTCAAAAACTCTCCACACTAACACGTGCCACCCGTCAACGCAGCGGAAACGGAAGTCCCTAGAAGGATTAAAATATATAATATATAAAAATATATATAAATATATAAAAATATATATAAATTTATAAAACTTATTTAAAAGAATATATAAGATAATACAGATAGAATATATACATATATATATATATTTATTAAATAAAATGAATAAAGTGTAGTAACGTACAACGATATAAGAAGCTTACTAAATGTCAAAAATTATAATAAACATTTTATAAGACTTATTTAAAAGAATATATAAGATAATATATATAGAATATATATATATATGATATATATATATATATATACATATATACTGTTCGATAATTCTATATCGAGAAATCGGCGGCGAATATTAATCGGATGCCATTCGCACCGACTCATCGGACGCGCCTTGGCGAGACGGCCAAATGCGAGGGAACAAGCACACACACGCAAATGGCCGGTGAAAAATAGTTGATCTCGTTTAGAGCGCAAAATAATAACGATGAGCACTTTTAGTAAGAGGAACAGTCTACGGATTCGCTTTGAGCAGTGCAGGATGCGTCTATCGTTGTATGCGATGTTCACACACCACGCTTTCATTATAATGAGCCGAAGCAATATGATTTCTAGATGCCGGGAACTAGATGAGTACGTGGCACGCGCGAGCAATGGCAATCGTGCTGTGAGGCGTATTTTTTTAGTGAGCCGATAACAATAGATTGTGAGGCGTATTCTTAAGATGAGCCGATAATGATAGATTCCGACACCATTAAGCAGAAACAAAAGCACAGAAAATAGTTGAGAACGCTGAATAATGAGAATGATACGGGAGCGACACAATGCACGTGCACTATAGACTACGTGATGAGAACGACTGATCGGGAGCTTTCGGAAAAGAAGCCTCACATTGGGCCCGTACAGGGTCACGTGATATGCAAGCTCGAGAGGTGGCGCAGCCAGGCGGGCATCGCGTGTTAGACGGCTAGCAACAGCGCGCCCGATTCTACATTATCCTATCGATACCCGAATTATTCGTCAACATTCCGCCCGCCATCAGCAACTATTGCTGATATAAAACTGGCCTATGAGCGAATCGGTAATGGGGCGAGCTTGACAATCGGGCGCGTGAGTTGTGTTGCCGCTGTCTTGATTGTGACGATCCGGGTGAATCCATTCTTTCCTGGGTGTAGATCCAACACTCTTGCAAGTGGCCATTTTGAAGAGGGTAGTCTTTCATCCCTGAGCAGCACCAGTGTTCCAACTTTGATGTGATTCGAGGGATGATACCATTTTGAGATTGCTTATTGACGTTGTAAGTAATGAGCCGACCATTGAGACCAGAACTGTTGTACTTTCTGTTGGATGAGCTGCCATCGAGATAACCTAGGAGATGAGAAATCAATTAATCAATTAATGATGGTTCTGGAACTGAATTTAGAGCCCCCCGATGAGAAAATGCCCAGGTGTGAGCACTGAGATATCTTCAGGATCGTCTCTTAATGGATCGAGCGGTCGTGAGTTGAGTACCGTTTCAATTTGAGTAAGCAAGGTAGAGTATTCTTCAAAAGTGAGCTGAGTTTCTCCAATTGTTCTTTGTAAATGAAATTTGATTGATTTGACAACCGCCTCCCATTTTCCACCCATATGGGGAGAGGACGGTGAGTTGAACTTCCACTCGATTCCTTCATTTGATAAGACGGTTGTGAGCTTGTTTACTTCCCTTGAGCCTTTCGTAAAGAGAGTCTTGAGTTTCTTATCCGCCCCGATGAAATTCGTTCCACAATCCGAATAGATTATTTGAGCCAGTCCTCTTTGTGATGAGAATCGTCGATAAGTCGCGAGAAAGCCTTCAGTTGAGTAATCGCTGACCACCTCCAGATGGACAGCAGAAGAGACATACGAAAACGCATATCCATCCTTTGTGAATTTTAGTTCTACCCTTCCAAGTTTTGAGCGTAATCGGTCCTGCATAATCCACCCCCGTATGAGAAAATGGCCGTGAGGGTATCACGTGCGCTACGTGCTACCATTGGTAGCTGGCTCATGAGTTGTTGGGCTCGTGCTCCCCTTTATCGAGCGCATACAACACATTTTAGGATGTGAGATTTGACTGGATCTCTCCCACCGATGATCCAGGTGGTTTGGCGAATTCTTGAAAGTGTGAGTTGAGTACCACCATGGAGAGTTGCCCGATGAGCTTGATTAATGATTAAATTTGATAATGGAGAATTCCTGGGCAGAATTGCAGGATGCTTTTCTTCGTAACTGAGCTGAGCTTCGTTGAGTCTCCCTCCAACTTTTACTACACCCCTTCGTCGATGAATGCAGTGAGTCTTGAAAACACATGAGAGTGAGGTAATAATGATCCCTTAGCGAACAGCTTAATTTCCTGAAAGAAGTATGCCGTTTGCATTGCCTTGATCCAGAAGAGCTTGTTGTAGATCCTTTGGTGAGATGAGAGATGGGGGTGTGTTGAGGGAGTTCCCGAGCTTGCCGATGAATCTTGTACAAAGAGCAGTAATTCTGAGCAGTGTATTGAGCGATGAATATCGGTAGATCAAGTCCCAGTGATATGTGGGACTTGGAGCACTAACAATTAATGAGATTCCTGCCCGAGCTTGCCAAGGGATGATGACAATTCTGGTTGAGAGGGCCATTCCGTTTGAACTTTAGTGAGCCATTGTGGCCCGGTCCACCACAATGGATGATCCTTGAGCTGGTCGGTGTTAACGCCTCGCGATGCACACTCCGCCGGATTCATACTGCCAGGAACATGACGCCAGGTGGTATCTGTGCACAATTCTTGAATTTGCGTTACTCGGTTCCTGACATAATCCTTCCAACGAGATGAATGCGATCTGATCCAATTGAGAGTCACTTGAGAATCTGTCCACAGATGAGTTGCGCCTACCTTGAGCTTCAGTGTGGCTTTGTGCGGCGAGCTTGGTGAGTATGAGCGCTGCTGTGAGTTTTAAGCGTGGAATCGTCAACTTTTCGAGAAGTGCTACTTTCGTTTTAGAGCACACTAATATTGAGTGTGAGCCAGTGGACAGTGAATTGACAGTCAAATAAATGACTGCTCTCATGGCGAGCTGAGAAACATCCGAAAAACCATGAAGTTCCACGGTGGAGTCACTCCACGTATTGAACCATCGTGGAACTGAGACGCTGGCCAGCGCATTGAGTTGGTTTCTTATTGAAAGCCACCTTATGCTGAGAGAGGCTGGTAAGGGTTCATCCCAGCCGAGCTTGAGTAACCATAATTCTTGTAATAAAACCTTGGCATTTATTACAACTGGTGAGACCAAATCGAGAGGATCAAATATCTGAGCCACTTCAGATACTATGAGGCGTTGAGCCTCTTTCCTTGGAGGTGAGTTGAACTTTGATGAGAAAACAAACTTGTTTTCTTGAGGAATTCATTTGAGTCTGAGTAATTTGGTTTTGCAGTCGTCCAATGATACTGTATTCGTTTGAGAACATGATATTGAGATGTCGGTGAGAAATTGTTGATTCGTTGCATGCCATTTTGCGAGAGGGAAATCGCCCGCGTTGCACAAGCCTATGATTTGATGAGCGACAAGTGAGCTCTAAGATTGTTGCGCTCCCCCGAAGATATCGTCCACATAGCGTCCATGCGTTAGTAATGGAACAGCTAGTGGAAATGAGCTGCCTTCATCTTTGACTAGTTGAAGTAATACTTTTATAGCCAAAAATGGAGCTGCACGTGTACCGTATGTTATGGTAGTGAGATGGAAAGGAATCCCGTTGAGCTGGTCATCCATAAGATTCGCTGCAGATGATTCCAATCCTCCTTGTGTACTTTGATCTGCCGATACATCTTTGTAATGTCAGTCGCAATGATATAGCGATGATGACGGATCCATATGAGCACGTCCATTACATTGAGCAAATTTACACCAATGCATGATGTCGTTGATGGATTTCCCAGAGGATGTTGGACTTGAGCCATTAAAGATGACTCTGAGCTTTGTCGACGTCCGGTCTGAGCACTCCATGATGGGGCAGGTAGAATGGTGGATGAGCCAAAGACCGGTTGATTGAATCTTCCCTCAGGACCCTTAACCCTCCTGATTCCGAAGAATCATGTGCCAGGTTTTTCCTGAGTTCCGATCCTTCATCAGAGACTCTCCTTATGTGCCCGAGATCTTCATATTCTCTGAGAAATGTTGTATAGAGCTGACGATATTAAGCATCCTTACTCAACCGACGAATTGTTCGTTTCAAAACATCTTGATGCTATTTCTCGAGATTCTCCTAGAGCTGAAGGTGATGAGCTGAGTGAGATCCGTACAATGTAGCGTCCTGATGTTTCTCTGGTGTGAGTAGCTTGAAAGTGAGCCTCACATTCTTCTTCCGCTGGCTTCTTCAGCGTTGTTTGAGCCGTTGATGGCACTTCTTCTTGCTCCCAAAATCTTGTTAGAAACTCATTAAGAGCATCTTGCTGGTGAGCTGTTATTTGGTGAGCGTGCACACTTGCTGAGTTGGCCACATTCACTGATCCGATGAGAATCCACCCAAAGATTGAGAGCTGGGCAACTGGTGATGTCGCGTCACCTCTAATGATCTGAGGCTTAACAACTGAGCCGTAATAATTTGCCTCAATGATGATGTCCACTGCCCAAGGACGATGGTATTCAGAATCTGAGAAAGACCGTTAAAATATGGCCAGTCACTAGGAGTGACCTTGATAGATGGGATCAATGATGTGAGCTTTTTAGGATGTGTGCTTCAATGGTCACGTTTAATGGTCACGGTTTCCATTGAATGGAGGGACTTCAACTGAAGTTGAGTGCAGCCGAGAGTCTGAGTTGATTGGGATCCTCCTATTCCGTTGGTGAGCGATGATGCATGCCGAGGAAGGCCGAGCTGAAGAGTAAGTTGTTCTGATATAAATGTCAATTCTGAGCCTGAATCAATGAGCAGGCGCACTGGATGAGCTGTTAATTTGGTAATGGCATGCGCAAGAGCGATTCCGAGGAGAGGCGAGCGGAAACTTTGTTGAAGTGAGCAGGTATGGGCGACTGCACCGAGTAATTATTGAGCTATTGATGATGTTGAGGACTGAGCGGTGTCTTTCGTTGAGCTGGCGTGGCCAGGATCATGCATAATCGTGTGATGCCGCCCAGCACACGTATTACATTTTTGAGATGATCTGCACGCCTTTACATTATGCCTGCCTAAATAGTTGAAACATAATTTTCTCACTCACAATGGCTCGGCGTGCAACAGGCAGCAACCTTCTGAATTGTTCACATGACTATGTAATGAGACCCTTGACACTGGTCGCACGGATGAGCTGTTGAGCTATGAGAGAATGCCGCAGTTTGTGAGCTGGAGCTGATCTTTTGATTCTTTGCGTGAGAAGATGTCCGTTGTGAGAATGGAGTGGATATAATTTGACCACGTTCGAAATGGCCACGGGTAAATTTGACCACGTTCGAAACGGCCACGTTCGGAATGGCCACGTTTGAAACGGCCACACACACACACACACACACATACACACATACACACACGGGGGATGCAAGGGGGGCTTTCGGCCCCTCCTCCCGCACCCACCCCGTCCACCTCGCTTCGTGTGAAAAGCTACAAACCTATGTGTGAGTGCGTGTGGCCATTTCGAACGTGGCCGTTTCGAACGTGGCCATTACGAACGCGTGGCCATTACGAACGTGGCTGTTTCGAACGTGGCCGTTTCTAACGTGGCCATTTCGAACGTGGTCAAATTTACTCGTGGCCATTTCGAACGTGATCATTTCGGACGCTCCCGTGAGGATGTCTGTGAGCTTGTTCCTTTTGCTGCTTCGATCCTTTCTAGAGTCCTCATTCGAGCGGTTAAAAATGAGCTCATCTTTTCCCAAGAGGGATATTCCTTTGCGGAGCCGAGAGAGAGAGTTCCCATGCCTCTCTGGTTGCTGGGTCTAAGTGTTTTGAAACATGATAGACCATCATGCTGTCGCCGAGAGTGGTGGTCACACCGAGATTGAGCAGCGCCTTGTAAGTCTCCGTGAGTGGCAGGCTGGCGATGAGTTGAACTGGTGCATCCTTAAGGCATCCACGTAGATAATGGAGCTGTTCTAGAGACTTGACCCGCTGTTGGCACTCCAAGAGATTTTGAGTTACCTTTATCGTCGTCAGACATGATGAATTCGACGATGAGAGCGTGCCTTTATGATCTGTTATGGAAAATGACCGATGAGCGTACCGAAATCACATGAACACCGGCTGTATGCACATCGGCACACGGGAGATTGTCCTTGAGCACAAACTGAAAGTACGACCTTGCCAGCATAACGCGGAAAATGAGCGCTTTGTCCGATCGTACGCACACACACACGTCGAGAAATCGTTTCTATGCATACACTTTCTCACACACACGCGCTCCGGCTCGAAGGATCAAAATGTTCGATAATTCTATATCGAGAAATCAGCTGCGGATGTTAACCGGACGCGGTTCGCACCGACTCATCGGATGCGCGTGGCGAGACGGCCAAATGCGAGGGGACAAGCACACATACGCAAATGGCTGGTGAAAAATAGTTGATCTCGTATTTAGAGCGCAAAATAATAACGATGAGCACTTTTAGTAAGATGAGCAGTCTACAGGTTCGCTTTGAGTAATGCAGGCTGCGCCTGACGTTCACACACCACACTTCCATTATAATGAGCCGAAGCAATATGATTTCTAGATGCCGGGAACTAGATGAGTACGTGGCACGCGCGAGTAATGGCAATCGTGCTGTGAGACGTATTCCTTTAGTGAGCCGATAATGATAGATTCCGATACCGTTGAGCAGAAACAAAAGCACAGAAAATAGTTGAGAATGAGAGCTGAATAATGAGAATGATACGGGAGCGACACAATGCACGTGCACTATAGACTACGTGATGAGAACGGACGGGTTCCGATAGCGCACGAGCCCGATAGCGCACGAGTGTTGCTAATTGGTCAGTTAGAACACTAGGACCTTCTGATTGGTCAATTGTGCTGGTTACTTTAAGCATCGGGCGATATGTATGGTTGTGTGCTATCAGCCTCGTGGGCTAACGGGACCCTCCCAATGAGAACGACTGACCGGGAGCTTCCGGAAAAGAAGCCTCACATTGGGCCCGTGACAGGGTCACGTGATATGCAAGCTCAAGAGGTGGCGCAGCCAGGCAAGCATCGCGTATTAAACGACTAGCAACAGCGCGCCCGATTCTACATTATCCTATCGATACGCGAATTATTTCCGAACATTATATATATATAGCATACATATGCAAAATAAAATATTAAATAAAATGAATAAAGTGTGGTAACATACAAGAATACAAGAAGCTTACTAATCTAAATGTCAAAAATTATAATAAACATTTTATAAAATTTATTTAATAGAATATATAAGAGAATATAAATATATATATATATGTATGTATCTCATATATACAGGGTGTCCCATTTTAACTTGGACAGCAAAATATCTCAAAAACTAAGCCTCATATACAAAAATTTTTCAGACAAAAGTTGTATGGTTTCAAGGGGGACATAAGATTTTACTATTGGTTTGACCTTGAAGAGTCATTTGAAAGTCACGCGAAGGTCACTTCAATTTTTTTAAATAGAACATCCTATATATTTTTATATATTCTTGTAACTCATCTCGAGATCTTTCCAAAACACTATAATAAAGTATTTCTTCATTGAATACTTTTCGAGTTATGAGGCTTGAAATAATTTCTTAATTTTACATAAACCATAAAATATCTAGTAAAATATTCATTTCTCGATTATCTTACCTTAATACTTTTATGTATAAAATAATGAGAGGAATCAATTGGTGTAAAGAAAACATACAGTTGTTTTTAAGAAAAAATATGGAATTTGCAATTAACAATTCCATATTTTTTCTTAAAAACAACTGTATGTTTTCTTTACACCAATTCCTCTCCCTCCTCCTCTTTCTCTCTTCTTCCTCTCTCCTCTCTCTCTCTCTTTCTTCTCCTTCCTCCTCCTCTCTCTCTCCTTCCTTAATCCTTCTGCTCTCCTCTCCATCAATTCCCAAGCATCCTCCTCACTACCTCTCTCTTCCTCCCTCTCCCTTCCCCTGTCCTCCTCCATTAACTCTACCCAATTTTTCCTGCCTCCTCCTATCTCTATGTACTCTCCCTCCCCACTTTCTAACCTATCCACCTCTCCGTCCCCCCTTTTTCCCGGCCCCCTTTTTCTTTCTCCTTCTCCCCTGCTCACCTCCTTTCCTACCTCCCTTTCCCTGTCCCTTTCTCTTGCCTTCTCTAACCTCCTCTCTAACCCACTCTCTCTACCCCCTCGCGTATCTCTCTTTCTGCCTGCCTTTCTTCTCGCTCTCCTTCTCCTTTCTTATTTCCTCTGTCGTCCCTCTCTCTTCCTCCGCTCCTACCGACTCCTTTTCTCTTCTTCCTTCTTCCTATCCTTCTACCTCCTTACTGATCCTCTTCTCCACCTTTTTCCCTTTTCCTTCTTCCGCTGCCTTTCCTGTTCCTCTCGTCCTCTCTAGTTCCCTATAGCTTTCTCCTTCTCCATCCACACATTCCTTTTTCTTCAACTCCTCTGCTGCTTTCCTCCTATCTTCTCCCCTTCCTCCTCTCTTCCTTCCTCCTTCTTCCTTCTCCCTTATCTCTAGAGCCTCCTTCCTGTCCTCAACCCTTCTTCCTCCTTTTCCTCCTCTTCTTTCTGCTCTTCCTCCTTCTCTCCCGTCTTCTCTTTATCCTTCCCTCCTTGTCTCTCTGTTTCTTCCTCCGCTACATTTTCCTCCTCTACCTCTTTCTCTCCCGTCTTCTCTCCATCCTTCTTTCCTTGTCTCTTCACCCATCCCAGTATCTCCTCCACGTCCACCGCCATCCTCGCCATCTCTCTCACCAACTTTTCCTGCTCCCTTCTCATCTCTCTCAGCTCCCTCCATATCTCGCACTCCATTCCCTCGTCTCCTCTTCCGTCTTCGTCCTCCTTTTCTCCTTTTCTTCTTCTATGTCTTCCACTCCACACACTCTATGTCACTCTCCTCTATTCACTCTTCCACGTGTCCGCGTTCCACCAACACTGCTCCGCCATCTTGAATCCGTCCCCTATTCCTTTATCCATGCCGCCGTTCTATCACCTGCTGCCATCTACCTGTTTTTTGTCTCTATTCCTCGCTCCTCTGTCCCCCTCACTGCGTCATCTCCTTCCTCACGCTCCCTTTTTCTTGTCTCTTCCACGTCATCCTTTCCAACTGTCTCCATACTTCACTTTTCTGTCCACCTAACTTCTTCCATCGTCTATCTTCTTCCTTCCCTCCATTTTCCGGTACTTTTCCTTTTCTCCGCTTCTCAATGAGATCCCTCCCGTCTCTCTTCTCTTTCTATTTCCTCCCAATTTCCTATTCTAATCCGCTCATCCACAAAACACCTGTCACTCCTTCAACCGCCATTTTCAAGCCCCTCTATATTTTTTCTAACATTTTTCTAAGATTTTTTCTATAGTTTTTTCTTACATTTATCAAAAAAATTTACGAGTACAATTTTAAAATTAACTCTATATTTTATAAAAACAACGAGTATTGCTGACATTATGTAATGTAAATTATATGAAAATTTAACCTCGATCGGATTTTACAAACTAATGTTTCAAGAAAATTCAATCCATATTTCAAGAAAAGAAGATAAATATTAAAGAAAAAAAGAAGCAATCAATGTTAACATCATAACTGCTCTATTAATATTTCAAGAAAAGGATAAATATATTGAAGAAAGCATAAGAACCAATCATCAATATATATGTTAACATCATAAAATTATTCTTTGTTATAGGATAAATCTTGAAGAGACACAAGGAATAATCATGCTACCATCATCATCATGATTTGAAGAAGAATAATAACAAGACGAATTCGCGAAAACTTTAATTTTTTATTTATTATATATTGTTCCGACTGTAACTCTAGACTCGTACAAATATTAATTTGGCCTGTACAAGCAACAAAATCATCCTCTCTGAACTTCTTCGAGTAAAATAAAATAAATAATATTAAAAACTTCTTGAAATTAACAAATTAAAATGAATAATAAAAGGCAGTAAAGAGCCAACGCAGTTGTAGGGCGTGAAAATACTTCTTCAAGACAATCAATTTTAAGGATCAATCTTCATTCATCTTTATTTCAAACGTTTCGGACTCAATTCGAACCTTCTTCAAATCTTACATCTGTCATTGCCGAATAGAGCGCTTAATCATGATTTTGATGAGGTTTTGGATGAGGAAGCGTTTTTGGGGAAAAGATTGATATCGGAGATGATTTATATTAAGCGCCAAAAGAATGCGTTGAATCTCCAAAGCGACATTTTAAAACTAAATACTTCGTGTCTGTCGATAATTGAAAACATGCCCAAGATTTAATTGTTGTCTGTTTGATTGGTTTTTTCCTCAATGTTTATGGTTTGTTATTGTTCAATCGCTTGACATCATTTTATCGTTGCCGTTTGAATTTTCGGCCTAGGCGACTGTTAGCGTGCTGAGTGTTCGTGTCGGTTGTGTCGGTCTTCTCGTGTCCGAGTAAGTGATTTTTGACCAGCGTAAATCAACTTCTTTTATAAAGACTCGATTAGATTTATATTTATTTTTGCTAGTGCATCGCTCTTCGCGTTTTGCATCGTCGAAGGGACTACTTGCATCGGAGTTTCTCGGGTGGATCAGCTCTGACGAAGTCGCGTCGCTCTTAAAGACAATACATGCATGTGACTATGCTTTCTTTTCTCTTGCGTTTTTTATTATTATTGCGTTTTTGTTGCGATTTCATATTTTTGTTTCTTGTTTTTATTAGAATTCACTGAAGAAGGCTCGAATTGAGTCCGAAACGTTTGAAATAAAGATGAATGAAGATTGATCCTTAAAATTGATTGTCTTGAAGAAGTATTTTCACGCCCTAAATTGCGTTGGCTCTTTACTACCTTTTATTATTCATTTTAATTTGTTCTTCGAGTAATTCTCGATAGACACATATACGACATAAGGCTATATAAAGTGATCGTATACTATATAAAATGCCTTATTATAAGTTTTACTAAGTTTTATGGGAAATAACACAGTTATCCACTCACGAGTAGCTACGGAGTCTTATGGAAAATAACACAGTTATCCACTCACGAGTAGCTACGGAGTCTTATGGAAAATAACACAGTTATTCTCTTATGCAACGCTACGGACCGCGGAGACTGCGCGACCACAAGAATTGTTGCCAGAAACGCCACGCGCAAGTCGTTTGTTAGATATCGCACGTCGCGTTTCTGGCAACCATTCTCGTGGTCGCGCAATCTCTGCGGTCCGTCGCTTCATGTCGAGTCATGTGCTATTCGCGTTTCTTTTAAAGTAATTTTTGGTATCGATAAATCGATAGTTAGTGAATAAAGTCGTTATCGCGTAATCTGTGTGAAACTAATAAGCGAGAAAGTTTCGCGAGAATGTGTCGCGCATCTCTAACAACCGTCTCATAACCATACAGCAGATAATAACAATACATAGCATGAAGATTTGCTACGCTGCTTACAAGGTAAGTAAGCATGTGAGTGAGAGAGTAAGTGAGAGACTGAATGAGAGAGTGTATGAGTGTTGCGTAAAAGAGAGAAAGAGAGCGAGAAAAAAGTGCGTGTGTATGAATGTCCGTCCCTCCTACCTTCCCTCCCTCCCTTCCCCCCCTCTCTCTCTTTCTCTCTCTCTCTCTTACACATACACACATCGCGTGTAGCAATCAGCTGATTGCCGCGTCGAACGGCCGGCGATCCGGAACAACATTTCATTATTAAAATAACATTATTTTAAGGAACACGTATTTCTGACATAATTCTAAGACATTTTCTTCTTTACCAAAATTTTATTTAAAGCATAATTTTATGTTATAAGATAAAATAGTTAGCGACTCATGCAATCACATGGTAATCACCCGTCGGGCGGTCAGCTGCGCCTGCGCTCGCGGCACGCCGCGCCGTTCTTGCCTGCCTTCTGTATCCGACGCATGATTTTACTAACTATTTTTGCTCAATTCAAAAACTACGTTTCAAATCAAATTTTGGTAAAGGAAAAATTGTCTTAAAATGGTGTCAGAAATACGTCATTTTAAAGACGGAAGGTTTTTCGGGATCGCCCTGTATATATATATATATATATATATACAGGGTGTCCCATTTTAACTTGGACAGCAAAATATCTCAAAAACTAAGCCCCATATACAAAAATTTTTCAGACAAAAGTTGTATGGTTTCAAGGGGAACATAAGATGTTACCATTGGTTTGACCTTGAAGAGTCATTTGAAAGTCACGCGAAGGTCACTTCAATTTTTTTAAATGGAACACCCTATATATTTTTATATATTCTTGTAGCTCATCTCGAGATCTTTCCAAAACACTATAATAAAGTATTTCTTCATTGAATACTTTTCGAGTTATGAGGCTTGAAATAATTTTTTTAATTTTATATAAACCATAAAATATCTAGTAAAATATTCATTTTTCGATTATCTTACTTTAATACTTTTATAAGAAAACATACAGTTGCTTTTATAAGAAAACATACAGTTGTTTTTAAGAAAAAATATGGAATTTGCAATTAACAATTCCATATTTTTTCTTAAAAACAACTGTATGTTTTCTTTACACCAATTGATTCCTCTCATTATTTTCTACATAAAAGTATTAAGGTAAGATAATCGAAAATGAATATTTTACTAGATATTTTATGGTTTATGTAAAATTAAGAAATTATTTCAAGCCTCATAACTCGAAAAATATTCAATGAAGAAATACTTTATTATAGTGTTTTGGAAAGATCTCGAGATGAGCTACAAGAATATATAAAAATATATAGGGTGTTCCATTTAAAAAAATTGAAGTGACCTTTGCGTGACTTTCAAATGACTCTTCAAGGTCAAATCAATGGTAACATCTTATGTCCCCCTTGAAACCATACAACTTTTGTCTGAAAAATTTTTGTATATGGGGCATAGTTTTTGAGATATTTTGCTGTCCATGTTAAAATCGGACACCCTGTATATACAGGGTGATTCAAAATAAGTATATTGTCCGTGAAATGATACATTTTTGAGTCAATTCTAAGACGATTTTTCCTTTGGCAAAATTTTGTTCTACGCTTAGTTTTCGAATTATTAAAAGAAGTAATTAACTTATAACGATCGGATACAAGAGGGCAAGGGTGGCGCGATTCACCGTCAGATGCGACTGCTTACGCGGCACGATCGCTGCAATCAGCTAGTCACACACATGCGAATACATAATTCTCATTCTTTCCCTCTTCCTCTCTCTCTCTCTCTCTCTCTCTCTCTCTCTCTCTCTCTCTCTCTCTATCTATCTATCTATCTCTTTTTCATTTGCTTACTCGAAGTTATTATTACTCTTACTAAAATTATTATTTACTTTTTATTGTTACACATTTTCACTTTAATTATTTTTTTATATTGTACCATTTTTTTTACGAGAGAGGGGAAAATGCATTTTATGCATACTCACTGTGCGATCCAGTGAGTTATGTGGGACTCGAGTACCAAGTCGAATTACCAACTCCGTACTTTCTACCCACTAAAAATCCCTCTCTTTCGCTAATTTTCTTCTAACAGTGTTTATTTGACATCCCGAAATTTGTTTTCACACAACACCAAAGAATAGTTATTATTACCTTGTT
Source organism: Camponotus fellah (assembly GCA_030586385.1). Lineage (NCBI taxonomy): Eukaryota > Metazoa > Arthropoda > Insecta > Hymenoptera > Formicidae > Camponotus > Camponotus fellah. The sequence goes on from JAPIVC010000364.1 coordinate 98,694, forward strand.
CGATATATTGCTGTAACTTCTTGAGAAATTAATTTTCCAATAGATCGTACTTTCACTCAAATTGAACGTAGATATCACATTCTAAAGGACAGAGATCCACACTAAATAATTAATCGAAAATTATTTTTTCTTTTATAAACTGTATTCTTTTATAAACTTCAACATAATCACATTCATTCACTCACTCGATAAGACGAGAAATTTACCAACGACTCTATCACTAATCATTATCAATCACTGTCGAATAATCACTGTTGGCAATTAAAAATCACTCGATTAAAGAAAGATATACGTGACGATGCGACAACGCGATATTTACCTGACGACAGCAAACAGTTTTTGGTTATGCTAGGTTGTGGTAGGTTAAGGTATTAGCGCTGTCGAACGTGAACATGTGCTTGATTGAAGACGCGACAATTTAGCGTATAATATTATTATTATATGATATTTATACATCGTATGATATTTGTTTTAAAATTAATTAGAATAAATAAATGTTTAATACTTTCATTGTTAATATTAAATATTATTTATTATTAATACTAAATATTATTATTAAATATTCTTAATTATTATTATTAACAAATTAAAATAGATAAAGAATTAGGCTCTGAAATGTATTAAACAACCGATATACGAGAAAAGAGCGATAAGAGTCACCGCGGATGATAGTGCGTAAAATTTATAAAGATTAATAAATCGCGAAAAATAAGACGCGAAAATAAGACATATACATATATTTTACTTGGTGCATAAACCAAGGTAGATTCTCCATTCGAGAATACTATATAAGACCCCTCTTTACCCCCCTGCAGAGATGTAAGTAAGAAAAATATCGGGGCGAAGTCGCTGAATCGGGAGTCGAACCCGAGTCTTTCGCTTGCCAGACGACTGCTCTAAACCAACTGAGCTATTCAGCCCCACACCGATATCCCTCTCGCCTATTATTATTAACATTAAATATTTATTTATTATTATTAAATAGTATTATTAATATTAAATATATTTATAAATATATTAGTATATTAATATATTATAATTATAATTAATATATTAATATATTAAATATATTTATTTATTATTATTAAATATTATTATTAAATATATTTTAATTATTAAATATATTTATTTATTATTATTAAATATTTATTAAACCATTATCTGATTGAAAATCAATAATAATATGAAAATAATATGAAAAAATATCATTAAATTCTGGCGTTTCAATCTCTCTTGGCTTTTTCTTATGGTTTTAAAAACATATTCAGAGCGACCAATATTTTTGAACATTTGGAACATCTTACGTTTTTAAAACCATAAGAAAAAAACCAAAAGAGATTGAAACGCCAGAATTTAATGATGTTTTCATATTATTTTCATATTATTATTGATTTTCAATCAGATAATGGTTTAATAAATATTTAATAATAATAAATAAATATATTTAATATTAATATATTTATAAATATATTTAATATTAATAATACTATTTAATAATAATAAATAAATATTAAATGTTAATAATAATATTTAAGAATATTTAATAATAATATTTAGTATTAATAATAAATAATATTTAACATTAACAGTTGTTAAATAGTTAACTAGAATTATATTAGAATATAATATTCGTTAATTTATATTATGGAAAGATTCATATTATGTAAAGCTTCGATTGTTATTTAAATATTTTGCCTTATATCTCAATTGAAACAGTCAGTCTCACATGTCGAGATTATTGTTCTCCGAGCAAACAACAGATTAAGGATCATAAATCCGTTTCATATTTATCATGATTTATTTGTTATTAGTATGACTCGGCAAAACTGCCTAAATTTAAGCCATCATATATGATAAACTCAGGATTCCCTTCCCGCTTAGAAGAACGTTCTAGAAATCTGCGATTGTATATAAACCCGCGACGGGTCGGGATCGAGAGACAATCAATTTTTGAGAGTCAATCTAAATACGTGCGAGTCCGCGATATATCGAGCAATTTCAAACGGCAATCGTTCCGATTCTGAGAGTTAAGAGTTTGTTAAGTTTATTAATAATAATTAAACATATATATATTTTTAAACTTAAATTCAATCATTGTTTCCTCTGAATCTATAATTATCCAGTCTCTCACTATCTATTTTTCTCTGTTCCTTTATCTTTCTCTCTCTTTCTCTCTCTTTTTCTTTATCTCTCTTTCCGTTACATTCTCCTACTGTTTCGCTCTCGTTCTATCTAAGCAAGCCGGCGGTCGAGGTTTACGAACAACAAACTTCGCTTGTTCATAAACAGTGAAAGTATTAAACATTTGTTCATAAACAACAGTGAAAGTATTAAACATTTATTTATTCTAATTAATTTTAAAACAAATATCATATGATGTATAAATATCATACGATAATAATATTATACGCTAAATTGTCGCGTCTTCAAGCACATGTTCAACAACGCTGTTAGTACTTTAACCTACCGCAATCTAGCATAACCAAAAACTGTTTGCTGTTGCCGGGTAAATATCGTCGCGTTGTCGCGTCGTCACGTCGTGTAATAACGTATATCTTTCTTTAATCGAATGATTTTTAATTGCCAACAGTGATTATTCGACAGTGATAGATAATGATTAGTGATAGAGTCATTGATAAATTTCTTGTCTTATCGAGTGAGTGAATGAATGATTATGTTGAAATTTATAAAAGAATACAGTTTATAAAAAGAAAAAGAATTTTTGATTAATTATTTAGTGTGGATCTCTGTCCTTTAGAACGTGACATCTACGTTCAATTTGAGTGAAAGTACGATCTATTGGAAAATTAATTTCTCAAGAAATTACAGCAATACATCGAACAAGGTAATAATAACTATTCTTTGGTGTTGTGTGAAAACAAATTTCGGGATGTCAAATAAATGTTAGAGAAAATTAGCGACAGAGAGGGATCTTTAGTGGGTAGGGAGTATCGAGTTGGTAATTCGACTTGATACTCGAGTCCCACATAACTCACCGGATCGCCCGGTAAGTATGCATAAAATGCATTTTCTCCTCTCTTGTAAAAAAAAACGGTATAATATAAAAAAATTATTAAAGTGAAAATGTGTAACAATAAAAAGTAAATAATAATTTTAGTAAGAGTAATAATAACTTCAAGCAAGCAAATGAGAGAGAGAGAGAGAGAGAGAGAAGGAGAGAATGAGAATTATGTGTTCGCATGTGTGTATGTAGCGACCAGCTGATCGCAGCGATCGCCCCGCGTAAACACCCGCGTCTGACGGTAAATCGCGCCACCCCTGCCTGCCTTTTGTATCCGATCCGTTATAAGTTAATTACTTCTTTTAATAATTCGAAAACTAAACATCGGACGAAATTTTGCCAAAAGAAAAATTGTCTTAGAATTGACTCAAAAATGTGTCATTTCACGGACAATATACTTATTTTGAATCACCCTGTATATATATATATATATATACACACACACACACACACACACACACATACACATTATAAAATTTAAAAATTTATGCTGAATATATAATCCAAAATTAAAGAATTAATACTTTTATTATTAGTTTCATGATTCTAAAAAATTACTTTATTACTGTATATATGTATTACAAATTGTTATTACTTGTACTTTGCATATACCAATAATTTCTACATGATCATCTTTTCGTATATCATATGTTGAATAATCATTGTCCGTAAAGTTCAATATGTGTACTTCGAGTTTATATGTTCCATCTGTGATAAAGCCACAGCCAATCATTTTATTTAGTTTATTATTGTGCGTAATTAAAAAATTTGTTTTTACGTATTCTCTTACGTCTGTAAAATAAACTAAAATAATTTAATAAAAAAATTAATTTAATAGGAATAAGTAAAATAAAATTATATTTTATTATATTATTAAAAATATAATAAATTTTTGAAATAAGTTTTACGTGTATAAACAAATATATACGAAGAATCTCGCACGATTCTTATGTAAAATAGAAAATCCCGATTAAATTGACTGAAATTTTGAGATGATGTAAATTATGACTTCTTGAACAAAAGTTTCAATAGTAATAGGCCAAATAATTAATATATAATAATAGTTCTTAAGTCATAGCAGCTTAAATCTTCAAAATTGACCTTCATCGTCAGGCCATCATCAGATATGTTAATATATTTTATTCTTTTTATAGTTTCTCTATACACTTTTATTTATACAAACATCATATAGCCAATTTGACCGGGACCCCATTTCACACAAAAATGCGCACTTCTTTATGATCTATTAATGTTAGCACTTGATCATTTAATTTTTTAAATATATTCTTAAATTATATATTGCGACGTTATATTCAATTCAAATTTTATTAATTTTTCAACATTCCTCAGGGTGTTAGAGAGGAGAATACGAAGGGGACGCGAAAACGTCGTCAAAAACATAGCGAATATAGTATACTCGCGCTCTGAGGAACAGGGATGGAGGGTGTTCGCGCGCGAGCCACGGCGAAGCAAAGGCCGTCTCGATATATCGAAGTTGGACGCCAAATACGGTCTTTTACGTATCAATTTTCGCTAAATGTCAAAAAAACGCAAAAAACATTAGCCTGTTTCGCCACGGGCCGACTAGCTCGTCTAACAATACAGGGGCGGCGTCTTGGAAAAAATCAATTGATTATGTAAGACTTAGCTAATTCGAGATTCGGACAAAACGGAATTCGACAATCACGACAGACTGACACTCAAATAAATTACGCGGATTTAATAAAAAAATATAACAAATTTATTAATGAGAAAATAATATAAAAATAAAATAAACAATAAATCAGAGAACGGATATTCACAATAATTTCGAAAATAGGAGATAACGAAATATATAACAAATCCAAACAATAGCGTTAATAATAACAATGATAATTCAATCAAGTCGAATATTCGCTCGAAATCGACAACTCGAGAGAGAGAGAGAGAGAGGGCAAAGGCATTTCTGTTATTTACCCGAGCCCGTTTTTATGACTGGAATTCGCCAGGTCGAACAGTATTTCCCTAAATGTTATAAAATTTCGGCACCTAAATCGACGCTTTATCGTATCGGTCTTTGTCCTCTCAATTTCTTAACTCGCTATTTCAATCGACAGCAAAAAGAAAAATTCCACAGCATGACTGATAATTTAGCGAGATTAATTACGAAGACGATGGATCTCATTTGCGACAGGCGAGCGATACTCACTATTCGATAACTGACGATTGTCGGAGATTTTTCTCTCTTGGCCTTTCATCTCTTTTCTCAGCACAACCAGCTTAAATTTCGATAACAGCTGGATTTTTCGGCGATTATCTAGCACTGCGATATATTCAACAAACGATGATTATTACAGAATAAACGCTACTCACTGACACAATGAGCGCAACGGAGACGCAAATACTCTCGCACATATATTACCAAACACTCATACTCACACGTAATAATCGACTACACAAACGCCGCTAATCACGAAAATCGCTCGTAGATCGTTTACGGGTGTGTTTCACGCAGCGACGACAGCGATGCGACAACACGGCGGTATACGCGTTTTCCGCGATTTTTAGCGCACGCGGTCAATACGGCGATAGCTACGCGTGTTTAACATTCCGGAGAGAGAGACGAACAATGTCTTATTAATTACGGCTCCCGTTACGACGGTCCGCGATACCTCGGCCGCTATTCCCCGATCGTCCGATATCCACGAAAAATCGATCGCTCGACACGAGGCCCAAGCGGCAGCAAAGACGGCGACAAAACGACCGGCCGTCGGATCGAGTCGCGTACGTGGCTTACAAAAATGAATCATCAGATTGATTTCCTGGATCTTCCGTTCCAGGCAGTGCTGCCAGAAATAAGCTTCTGCACGCTCGGCACGGACACACACACACACACACACAAAGAAGGGGGCCCGTGTACGTGTGGCGCTCGGCGCTCGGCTACCTCCGGGCGGCTTCGGGTAGTAGAGGAGCGCCGACGTATAATCTACTGTCTCCTTCTCTCTCGCGCTGTAGCTATAGCTAACGCCTCGAGAATCCTATGTTAGCGGTTCGATTTATTTATGAAATCTCGCGTGAAAACTTGTAAAATTTATACGTAAAATTTAATAAATTCTTAATCCTGTAAAAATTTAAATAAATTAATTAAATAAATATGGAATAATAAAAGATGAAAAGAGAATAAAATTTCACTTTTAGTCAACGTGTACGTTTTTTTCTTAAGAAATAAATATAAAGAGATAGGTAAAATATAAAGGAATATAAAGAATAGAACATATATGTTAATAATATTTTCTAATAAATAATATAATATTGTAATAGCATGTACAATATTTTATCAATTTATAAATAAACAACGTACATGTTGTTGCTCGGAAACCGCGAGAAGATGGTGGTCTGTTCTGTCAGAGGAAATGTAAAAAATGTTTTTTTAGAAAATATGTATGAAATATTATTAAATACTATAAATTTTTTAAATACTAAATACTATTATTAAATACTAAATTAAATAGTATGTTAAATATATTAAATATACAGGGTGAGCCATTTTAATTAATATTAACGCACGCAATTATTTCGGAAACAAAGCATTTTAGAGAAAAATGTTTCAGACAAAAGTTTTATGGGGGTTATGTAATTTGCAATTAACAATTCCATATTTTTTCTTAGAAACAACTGTATGTTTTCTTTACACTAATTGATTCCTCTCATTATTTTGTACATAAAAGTATTAAGGTAAGATAAAAATGAATATTTTACAAGATATTTTATGATTTATGTAAAATTAAGAAATGATTTCAAGCCTCATAACTCGAAAAGCACTTAATGGAAAAATATTTAATTATAGTGTTTTGGAAAACTCTCAAGGCCAGCTACAAGAATATGTAATAAAAAATAGGGGGTGCCATTTTAAAAAATTGAGGTGACCTTTACGTGACCTTCAAATGACTCTTCAAGGTCAAACCAATGATATCATCTTATGGCCCCCACGAAACCATAAAACTTTTGTCTAAAACATTTTTCTCTAAAATGCTTTGTTTCCGAAATAATTGCGTGCGTTAATTAAAATGGCTCACCCTGTATATTATATATTAAATAAATTATACATAATGAAATAATATTATATATACATATGTACATATAAATAAATAAATAATTAAATATACATATGTAGATAATTTAATATAATATAAAAGAAAAGATTTTTTTTGTACATTTCCAAAGAACATAGAATACAGAAGATAGAACAGGATAGTTATAGAAAAATACACATAATAAAAAAGATAAAATTTAAAGAAATATAAAAAATAAAAGATAGAAAAAAATAAAATCAGAAAAAAGCGTATATATTTTATTTAATATAATACTGAGAAAATAATGTGTATGTATATATATGTGTATATACATACATACATACGATGAAAAGAATATACAGGGTGGGCCAGATAAAGTGTTACAGTTTAATATCTTTGAAACGGCTAGATGGATCTTAATGTTCTTGAATTCGATTTTCTCGATTTGATGTGCTTTTTCACGTGGACTTATTTTCATTTTCCGCAATCGGCCCTTCGTGGAGTGGGGGGGGCACCAAGCTCCGTTTTTTTAAATGGCACGTTCCCAAAAAATTAATATTAATGGATTCTATGTTGAAAAAGAAGTAACTTTTATTCGAAAAATTTTTTTTTATAATCATTAATTTCCGAGCTACAATTATTCAAAATTTTTCGGAGCGCCGAACTTCACACTTATGTGAAACAGTGTTTATACAATCTTAATCTATAGTATATAGGATTTCTATATAGGATAGGATAGTCTATATAGGATTTTATGTTGAAAAAAAGTAACTTTTATTTTAATAAGTATTCAAAAAGCATACCATGTACTTCCAAGCACTTAAGTAATCTTTCGATAATATTTCTGCGAACACTGAATAGCATAGCTGGTGTAATTGATGCGCAAGCAGTCCGAATTCGTTCCTTCAATTCTTCTCTCGTAGTAGGAACTGTGCTAAATGCTTTTTCTTTTATGTATCCCCATAAAAAGAAATCTAAAGGTGTTAGATCACAACTGCCTAAGGTTGAGAGTATAAACACTATTTCACATAAGTGTGAAGTTCGGCGCTCCGAAAAATTTTGAATAATTGTAGCTCGGAAATTAATGATTGTAAAAAAAATTTTTTCGAATAAAAGTTACTTCTTTTTCAACATAGAATCCATTAATATTAATTTTTTGGGAGGATGCCATTTAAAAAAACGGAGCTTGGTGCCCCCCACAGTGATGGTAGGCCGGGTGATTTTTTCGCGCATGCGCAGTAGTAATCGCAGGAAAGCAACGGTGTATCGGACAGCGGATTATGGGCGCCAAAGTTTTGGCGGACAACAGCATCTGATCGGTGATGTCCTGAATCCCGAGTGAGTGTTATAAAGTGAGTGTTATAATGTTTTAAAGTGAGAAATGTGAAATGAAAGAGTGTCTTCCCTCTCAAGAAGGATAAAGAAAAAAGAGCAAATTACAGTGGCAATAACAAATAACGGTTAGGAAAATTTTCGGTAAGTAAATATATATTATTATAATGGAGGCTAATATTTGTAAAGGTGCTATTAAAAAGTGTAGAATTAGACAATTTCAAACTGCATGGTTAGATGAAAATGTTTTTAAAGGATGGTTGGCTCCTCATCCTTCAGAAAATAAAGCGCTTTGCATGGCTTGTAATAAAACTATCAGTTTTCACAAAGCGGATTTAATTAAGCATTCACAGAGGGTCAAACACATCGAAAATTTTAATTCTTCAGATTATAAAGCCATCAATAATAATGATAATAATAATATATTGTCGCATAAAGATTAGCAGCTTTTTTCGCGGAACATAATGTCGCCTTTTCGACCGTAGATCATTTAATTCCATTATTAAAAGATATTTGTATAGATCCTAAAATTGTGCAAGTCTTTCACTCGCTCGAAAAAATTGTTCATCTATAGTTAAAATTGTAATAGCTAAACGCGAAACAGAAAAAATTGTTGAGGATTTAAAAACTAGCAGATTTTCTATTTTAATTGACGAGAGCACAGACATATCGGATACAAAATTAATGTATATCCTTGTTCAATACATTTCTCCTTTGAGTAAAAAAATTACTACTAAATTATTAGAATTATATCTTTTAAATGCAACAGATTGTTCTGCAAGTAAAATTTTCGAGTCATTTAAAAATTGTTTAGAGGAAAAAGAAATTCCAATTAAAAATATTGTCGGATTAGCATGTGACAATGCATCTGTTATGGTAGGATGCAATAATTCTTTTATGAGTCATTTAAAGTCAGAAATACCAAATTTAATAACAATGAATTGTATTTGTCATTCATCTGCACTTGTAGCAAATAAAGCTTGTGAAAAATTACCTTCGTCTTGTGAACATTTGATTAAAGGAGTTGCTACTTATGTTTCGGGCAGTGCAAAGAGAAGTGCAATTTTAGTTGAATTTCAGGAATTTTTTAATGCAGAACGACACAAAATATTAAAATTATCTAATACTAGATGGCTTAGTTTTCACAAATGTGTCGTTAGATTTCTTGAAAATTGGGAAATTTTGAAAAATTATTTTGTTTTAGCTGTAATGGAAGATAAATTAAAATCTGCAGAGACTATTTTAGAACATTTAAATGATAATTCTATTAAAGCATATTTATTATTTTTGAAATATTCTTTGAATTTTTTTAACAGCTTTAACGCTTTGTTTCAGTCTCGTAATATTTTACATAAATTATATGATAATAGTCAACAAATAATATTTCAGTTTGCTCAAAATTTTGTAAATTTTGATGTTTTAAATAATATTTGTAATTTAGATTTAAATAATAAAAATAACTTACAACACATAGATAATGTATATGTGGGACCGGAATGTGAAAGCTTTTTAGAAAATTTATCTTTAGAATGCGCGCATAAGATTAGATTAAAATGTTTAGATTTTTATATTACTGCAGTTCAAGAAATGCTGAAACGTTTACCGTGTACAGATATATTTTTTAAACAATTAACATTTCTAGATCCTCAAAATGCTTTATATAATGAAGGTAGAAATAAAATTAGAGATTTGACTTCTATTGCAACGCGAGTAGAACAAATTAATTTAACACAATTAGCTTTTGAATGGAGGATTTTGCCATCAATTTTTGATGAAGAAAAGAAAAAAGAGTTAGCTTCTTTAGAAATAGATGAGATGTGGGAAAATATATTAAGTTCTAAAAATTTTGACGGGGAAAAGTATTTCCAAATTTAGAATCTTTAGTTTTAATCGTTCTTTCTCTTCCACACTCTAATGCTGAGGCCGAAAGAATTTTTTCTATAGTAACAGATGTAAAAAATAAAAAACGAAATCGTTTAGCTAATGACACAGTTTTCCGCGATTTCTATAGTTCGGTCCAGCTTTCAAGACGAAGATATTAATTGTACAAATTTTGAAATCGATGCAAGGCATTTAGAACTGCATAATACGCCAAATTTATATGGAGAACAGCGCACATCTGATAGTTTTTAATGTTTTAATATTCTTATATGTTAAATATTATTTTGCATGGAAGCTTTTGCATTATATATATTTCATAATTTGCCATTAGACTATGGAGCCATTTTCTTCAATGCATGCTGCATATATGTTATTATTAATTGTTATTATTTTTCAGAAATTTATATGTTTATTTTTTATATTAATTATAAATTTTATATTTCTGTGCAATATTTATGTGCAACATTTTTATTTTCTTATATGTTGAGTTTTTTTTATTATTTTTAATAGATTTTAAAAATGTTATATATAACTTAATTTAAAACTAAAATTATTTAACAAATGTGATATGTGTAATTAAAATGTGATAAATTAATATGATAATGTAATAGAAATTATTAGCATTTTAGTTTTAGAAATTTCATATAATAGTTAAGATTATAATTATAATATAATAATAATAGTTTAATTATAAATATTATAAATATTTAAAAATTAATTATAAATATTTTTAATAATTATTCTTAATAATATTCTTATATAATATTATTTTATAAAGTTAATTAATTTTCTGTTGCTTTTATATTAATAAGTACATTTCTTAATATATATAACATATTATTTCTTTAAATTTATACATAAAAAAGATATTTATTTATTTATTTTATAAATGTATTTTTGTTTTATGAATACTGATAAGGTTTTTGGCAGTTTTCCTTATCCTTGCAACAAATGTTGGTATTCTATGATATTTCTGCCAAATAAATTATTTTTGTTAATATAAAAATTGTGTTTTGTTTTTATATCTTTTCCTTTTTCAGCTTAATTAAATTTTTGATAATAATAATATAGTAGTGTGGTGTTGGTCGCTCGTAAAAAATTTTCTAAAAATTTTCCTTTAGAAATTTATTTAAGAGCGACCAGTGACACACATTTTACATCTACTAGATACTTCGTTAACGCTGCGTTCGCGGCGCATGCGCAAAAAAATCACCCGGCCTACCATCACTGGCCCCCCACCCCACGAAGAGCCGATTGCGGAAAATGAAAATAAGTCCACGTGAAAAAGCACATCAAATCGAGAAAATCGAATTCAAGAATATTAAAATCCATCTAGCCGTTTCAAAGATATTAAACTGTAACACTTTATCTGGCCCACCCTGATATATATATATATATATATATATATACACAGGGTGTCCGATTCGTGAGGGACCAAACGAAAAGTGATGATAGATTGGGTCAAACTAAGAAGAATAGTCCTGTTCATTTGCAAAATTCGCAATAATTATTAAGTAATAAGCAAAAATGTCCCGGCGACGAGAAGCGGTAGATCGCTTTTTGCTTATTACTTAATAATTATTGCGAATTTTGCAAAATGGTAGAGGACTATTCTTCTTAGTTTGACCCAATCTATCATCATATGTATGTATGCATGTATGGACTTCCGTTTCCGGCAGGTTAGGTGTATGATACGTGTGAGTGAAATTTTTAGAGTGGAGTTTTGAAGTGTGTGAGGAGAGTGTGTAGTTGAGAGGGAGGTCATTGGAGAGCGAAGGTGGAGGTGAAGTGAAGGAAATAAGGATAAGATAAGGAGAGAAAGATAGGAGGAGGAAAAGAGAGAATAAGTGGAGAGTGAAAGTAAACGGTTAATCACAGATTAGGAAGTTAGTAAAGGTGCGTACGTAATAGGTGGGAAGCGAAACCTAGCCGGGACTATTAGGTGTACAAATAAGCTTCCGCGGTTTGACAAAAGATAGCACCACCAAAAGGTCATGTTGAAATTGTCAGATGTAAAACGTAATATCCCAAGTTTCGTCATCTGGCAACACCATAACCTTGGAAGTATTAGTGATTCCGTATCAGCATCACGTAATTTTTTTCGTGCGAAAATGTCAAGTTTTGTGCCGAATAAGCGTCATTTGCGGGAATTTTTGATTTACTTCTTTAATTTGAAAAAATCTGCAGCTGAGGCGCATCGATTGCTTCTAGAAGCATATGGTGAGGCTGCTTTAAGTGAGAGAAGTTGTCAGGAGTGGTTTCAAAAATTTAAGAACGGTGAGTTTGACGTGGAGGACAAAGAACGCAGTGGAAGGCCGAAAGTGTACGAAGACATGGAATTGGCAGTATTATTGGAGGAAGATTCGTCCCAAACGCAAAAAGAACTTGCACTTACATTACAAGTGACTCAACAAGCAATTTCACATCGTTTAAAATCGTTGGGAATGATTCAAAAACAAGGAAATTGGGTTCCATATGAACTAAAGCCGAGAGATGTTGAACGCGATTATGCATGAGCGAAATGCTGCTTGCCAGGCATAAAAAAAAGAGTTTTTTGCATCGTATAGTCACTGGTGACGAAAAATGGATCCACTATGATAACCTAAAGAAGAGAAAGTCATGGGTTAAGCCCGGCGAACCATCAACATCGACAGCTAAGCCGAATATTCATGGAAAAAAACTCATGCTGTGTATTTGGTGGGATCAGCTTGGTGTCGTGCATTATGAGTTGCTCAAACCGAGCGAAACCATTACTGGAGCTCTCTACCGAACACAATTAATGAGATTGAGTCGGGCACTCAAGGAAAAACGCGCCCATTACTACTCCAGACACGACGAAATTATTCTCCTACACGATAATGCTCCACATGTTACGGCGGCGGTAAAAACTTACTTGGAAACACTCAAGTGGGAAGTTTTACCCCACCCGCCATATTCACCAGACTTAGCCCCTTCTGATTATCACCTGTTCTGGTCGATGGCACATGGTCTGTCTGAGCAGCGCTTTACATCATATGAAGATACCAAAAATTGGGTAGATTTGTGGATAGCGTCAAAAGATGAAGAGTTTTTCCGACGTGGTATCCGAATGCTGCCAGAAAGATGGAGAAAAGTGGTGGCAAGTGATGGAAAATATTTTGAATAAAACGTAATGTATCTTCACAATGTTCCTTCACAATAAATTCCTAATTTTTTATAAAAAACCGCGGAAACTTATTTGTACACCTAATAGAAATATACATAGGAGAAATAAAAGCACTAGCGAGGAGCAAGAAAAGCTTAGGGATAAGAAAAGGAAAGATGAAGAATGATAGAGACGCAGAGAGGGGAGGGAGGGTAGGAAATATAATTTTAAAAGGAAAGATAGGGCAAGCAGCGATAGGAAGAAGAGATAGTGTAAGATCAATAGAAGAGTGGTGTAAGAGAAAAAGGGATGGAATAGGAGAGGAATTAGAGGAAGGGGGGTCAATTAAAAAACCTCAAAAAGATATGATAGGAATAGTTTTGGAAGAGATTAGAGGATTGAAAGTAGAAGGGAGAATGGGGAGGGAGGAAGTGAGGGAGGGAATAGAAGGGATAAAAATAGAGATGAGAATGAAGGAAGAGAAGTGGGAAAAAGAAAAAGAGGAGATGATGAAGAGAATCGATAAGTTAGAAAAAAGCATAAGAGAAAGTAGAAGGGGAAAATAGAGGAAAATATTCGAAGAATAGAGGAGAATTTAGAGAAGGAAGAAAGATTAAAGAGAAAGAGGAACTTAATATTTAAAGGAATAAGAGAAGAATAAGAGAAGTGGAAGAATTAGAGAAGGAGTTGAAAATATTTGTAGAGAGATAGGAGTGAGTGTAGGAATTGATGAGAAAAGAAAGAAGTAAAGGCAAGGAAAGAAGAGAAAGGAAAGATGGTGATAATTAAATTAAATTCAGAAGGGGACAAGAAAAAGATTTTGACGAATAAAGGTAAACTAAAAGGGAAAGAAATATGGATAGAAAACGACCAGACTTTTAAAGAAAGAAAGATTAGATGGAGATTTAAGGCAATTAGTGAGAGAAGAGGAGAGAAGAGGGTTAGAATAGGATATGGTAAGTTATGGATTGGAAATGAAGCTTGGTTTTGGGATGATAACGAGGAGGAATTAAAAGATGAAACGGATAGAAAGAGGAGTAAGATAAAAGAGGAAAGAAGAGGAAGGGGGGAATAAAAAGTGGGCTTTTAGCCGAGGAAAGGAAAGCGTTAATCATAAAGAAGGTAGAAGGGGAGAGAAAGAGGGAGGAGGGGGGAGGAGAACGAAAAGGAAAGGGGAGAGAGGAAATAGGAGGAGAGAGGGAAAAAAGAATGGAATAAGATAAAAGATAAGTATAAGATTGCTTTTTGGAATGTGGCAGGTTTGGGAAATAAGGATAAAGATTTTTGGAAGGGATTAGAAGAGTGGGATGTGATGATTTTATGTGAAACGTGGATAAATAGTAAGGGGTGGGAAAAAATTAATATGAAACTACCGAAAGGATATATATGGGTGACACAATGGGCGGAAAGAAGAAACAGGAAAGGAAGGACAATGGGAGGAATAATCATAGGAGTTAGAATAGGAATAAGAGCGGAAAGGGAAAAGGAAAAAGAAAATATGGAGGGAATGATAACAATAAAAGTATGGTTGAGAGGGGAGAAATGGAAAGTAATAGGAATATATGTAAATAGTGATTTAGAGAGAAAATTAGAAGAATTGAAGAAGTGGACAGAGGAAAGAGGAGAAAAAGAAAGAATAATAATAGGAGATTTTAATGCTAGGATAAGAAGAGGGGGAGGGATAATAGGAGAAGAGGATATAGAGGATGAAAGAGAATCTAAGGATAAGAAAATGAATAGAGAAGGGAGGAAGCTATGTAGTTTTTTGGAAGAACAAGGGTAGTCGGTGCTGAATGGAAACTTTAAGGGGGATGAGGTAGGGGAATGAACTTATGTAGGAGAGAGGGGGAATTCAGTAATAGATTATGTGATAGGAGACAATAAAACAAGAA
Organism: Camponotus fellah; assembly: GCA_030586385.1. Lineage (NCBI taxonomy): Eukaryota > Metazoa > Arthropoda > Insecta > Hymenoptera > Formicidae > Camponotus > Camponotus fellah. The sequence continues at coordinate 113,997 of JAPIVC010000364.1, forward strand.
AAAGAATAATAGAATTTAGAGAATAGGATTGAGTCGGATCATAGACCAATAACGGTAGGGATTGAGGGAGAGAAGAGAGGATTGGGAGGGAATAAGGGAAAAGGGAGAATGAAAAGAGGAGATTGGACAGGAAAAAGGGCAGGAGGATTTTAGGGAAGCTTTTAGAGGGGTAACAGGATACGGGGAAGGAGTAGAAGAAGAATGGGAAATATTGAAGAAAAAAATTAGGAAAGCAATGAAAAAGGTGGGGCAAAACGAGGGAGAAAAGAAAGAGAAGGGATGGTGGGATAAAGAATGTAGGGAGAAGAAAGAAGAGGAAAGAAATTAAAAGATGGAGGAAAGAGGGGGAAGTAGGGAAAAAATATAAGGAGATAAAAAGAGAATATAAGATATTGTGATGTGAGAATAAAAAAAAGGAAGAGTTAGAAAGGTGGGAGAAGGAAGTAAGTGAGGCTAAAAGGAAGAGCAGGTATGGAAGGTAGTCAATAGGGATAGGAAAAAGAGGAGAAGATTGAATGAAGGGATTAAGATGAAAGAGTGAGATGAATATTTTAGGGGACTTTTAGGAAGAGTAGAGTGCAAGACAGTGTGGGGAGATGGAAGAGAGGACGGAGAGGATGGAGAAGAAGAGCTGGGATGGGAAGAATTCGAAAGGGCAGTAAACAAGATGGAAGATAGGAAGGCAATGGGAGGAGATGGAATAGAAAATGAAGTATGGAAATATGGAGGGGAGAAGGTAAAGAGGGATTATGGGAGATATGTAGGAAGGTGTGGAGGGGAGAGGCAATAAATATTATGAGAGTAGTACGGGAGAAAAAAGATTTCTTAAAAGGATGCCGGAATCACAGCCGAATTCCGACGGTTAGGCGCCCTCATTTTAACATAATGGAGGGGAAAAGGTAAAAGAGGGACTATGGGAGATATATAGGAAGGTATGGAGGGGAGAGGGATGACCAAAGGACTGGAAAATAGGATATATAGTACCATTGTGAAGAAGGGGGAAGGTGAAAACGTAGGAGATTATAGGGGTGTGACTTTGACGCAGACGGCGTATAGAATTTATACAACAATATTGGCGGAAAGGTTAAGGGAGGAAATAGAGGGAAAAGGCTTATTACCACCGAGTCAGACAGGATTTAGGAAAGGGATGTGCACAATAGACAATATCTATACATTGAACTATTTAGTTAATAGGCAGATAAATGGGAAAGAAAGGAAAATGATAATTCAATTTGTGGATATGACGGCGGCTTTTGACTCGGTGGATAGAGAAAAGTTAATTGAGGCAATGAGGAAAAGAGGGGTAAGAGAAGGATTGGTTAAAAGGTGTAAAGAGGTATTAAGGGAAATAAGTAATAGAGTTAGAATTGGAGAAAGGGAGGAAGAAATCTTTTGGACAGTTAAAGGGATGTCCGTTGAATCCGAGTCTGTTCATATTGTTGCTCGCAGATATAGATAAGGTTTTAAAAAAAGGGAGGTGTAAAGTTAGGGGGGAGGAAAATATATACTTTAGCACACGCGGATGATATCACAGTTATGGCAGAGGATGAGGAGGGGATGAAAGGAATAATGAATAAATTAGAGAAATATTTGGACGAAAAAGGAATGGAGTTAAATGTAGGAAAGACAAAAATTATGAGAAGTAGAAAGGGGGGAGGAAGATGGAGGAAAATAGATTGGAGTTGGAAGGGAAGAGAGATAGAAGAAGCAAAAGAGTTTAAATATTTGGGTTATGTAATTAAATATAATGGCAGTCAGGATGCACAAGTGAGAGATAGGATGAAAAAAGGAGCGGCAATCTTAAGACAGATATGGGGAATTGGGAAGAGAAGATTTGCAAGGGATTGGGGGAAGAGGATATGGCTATTTGAAATTAGTATGGACGGTAATTAGTTATGGAGTGGAAATATGGGGATGGAAGGAAAGAGAAAGGATGGAAAAGTTATATGAGAGATATTTGAGGTGGGTAATGGGAGTGGGAAGAAATACAGCAGGTTATATAGTGAGGGAGGAAATACAGAGGGAGAAGTTGAAGGGAAAGGCGGGTTTAAGAACATGGGGGTACGAAAAGAGACTGGAAGAGGGAAAGGGAGGAAAGTTAGCAAGGATATGTTGGGAAGAGATGAGAAAGATGGCAAGGAAGGGTAAAACGTTGGGGGGATGGGAGGAGGAGAGAAAGGAGTTTGGGAAATAAGAAAATGGAAGATTGAGGAAGTGGAAGAATTAAGGGAGAAGGGGTGTTTGAGGGGAGAAGAATTGTGGGAAACGGAGAGAGGTGTTACGTCCCGTTACAAAAATTTTGTTTAATTATATAATCAACTTATATTACTATTCATATACTCTTTTAAACTAGCTTTTCGCTATTATATAATCAATAAATCATATAAACTCAATGAAGATCAAAATGCTGTATTATTTATCTAACAAGAATATTTCTAAAAATGCTTTATTCTCTCTTTACTTGAAGAAAAGCAAGTTGAACCTAACTATTTTACATAAAGAATCCGCATTACATATGCGAAAGCCTTATAAAAGTACATATTAAAACTCTATATTAAATGGCACATTGATCTTCATGCTTTAATTTTAAAATATAAATTGCAATATGCCTGCAAGGCTTAAGAGGCAAGCGCGCCTATAGAACTATAATCAACTATATTCATATTCAATGCACCTGCATAATGTTAGCCATGTATACACATGGCGAAATTCTATATTAATATTTATTTTATTATTTTCAGCTATTACAAGGAGATAAAAAACGCTATAAGGCAAATATACACTTTACATACACTCTATAATAACGAATAATCTTCAATATCAAAGATACTCTATAATTCAGAAAAACATTATAAATTCTATTAAATAGCCTTATTGATCTTCTTTCTATTATTTTTATTAAGCGCCGTTGAAACCGCAACCATTTATACTCTTAAAACGTCTCAAAACTTAATTTTTATATTTAAGCGCCTGCGGAACCTATATCATATATACAGCGCCTGTGGAATAACAACCCTTTATACTTCCAGAGCGCCTACAAGACTTCAACCCTTTATACACTGGATGGTAAGGTTCCTTCCTACTTTACCGACCGATGGTAAAATGATTACATTAATAATTCCTATCTTACCGACTGATGGTAATCAAGATTTCTACTTTTACCGACTGATGGTAACTATATCGACCTTTTTTACCGGCACTTTTTTCTACTTTTACCGACCGATGATAATTTGAGATTTTCTACTTTACCGACCAACGTAAAACATACTCTCTAGTAGATGGCAGAGACATTTCCTATTTTGCCGACCGATGATAACAAAAGATTTTTCACTTTACCGACCAATGATAATCAAAATTCCTGCATTACCGACCGATGTTATATTCATCTATCGAAGGCATATGTCAATTTCCTACATTACCGACTGATGATAACAAAGATCCTTACATTACCGACCGATGGTAACTTACCGACTTTTTTCCTCCGACACTTTCTACTTTACCGACCGAGGATAAGTTGACACTTCTGACTTACCGACCTTCTACCAGCAGCCTCTTTTATGAATATGCTATCCTGATTCTTTAAAACTTTTAAACTTTAATTTTCAAAGAAAATAACTAATATACATATATATATCTATATATATTCTTTCACTAGGAATTATCCTCCTTCATATGTTTACTATCCTGATACTTTAAATTTATTTAAACTCAAAAGTTATCAACGTACTGACTTACCGACATACTGACGCATACCTCTTATACACATATGTTATCCTGATACCTTGTAATATTTCAAACCCAAATTTTGAGGACCACAGCCGAAAATTTACATATACTTTTGGATATTCTTATAAATTTCGGATTTCCCCAATCTATCGGGAGGTCCAAAAGTCGAATTCCATTATTTTTACAAATTTTGAAGTCTTGTTGGTAAAACAGATCTTTTATACGTACACATACTATATATAATTTTATTATACAGCCGACATATACTGTATACACGTTACTAAGTGCGCATATTCCTATTGTTTATAACAAAGATTTGACCATGAGCTCATCCGTTTTAACAATTTAAATATAGATCAAAGAAATACCGCGCGACATCTAGACGCCAAAAATGTAATACGAGAATTTAGGCGACCCTGAAGATATCCGGGCCTGTCACATAAATTATACGAAAAAATATCAGGTATCCAAGATAACCTTGAAGAAAAATATCGAGTATCAGAAGAATTGTTGCAAAAAGTGACTCATCGATGACTCACCGCATCCGGTTGCATCATCTTGGATTTACTTCCTGATTGGCTACTTCATGTCCTTCACCACTTCAAGACCCAAAAACGGGGACCCAATCATCATTCAACCGCCTACGCAAAGTTGCGCGCGCATCACCCTTCTACCGACAAAAAGCTGCGCACGCATCCAATTTTAAGAGGGGAACCAATCGCCAACGGCTCCGCCCAGCGAAAAGGAACCTGCTCCCACTCTGCAAAAATCGCCCGAAAAGTAGGAATTGTAGTATAAAAACCCATGCAGAGCAACTCTCTTCGCATTTGACACACAGCTCCTTCGTATTACTAAATCTGCGCAAGAGCATTTGACACATCAGCTCTTCAAATTATAAACTCTGTGCATTTGACACATCAGCTCTTCATACTAAAAAATCCGTACGAGTATATTCAACCTAAAGACTACTCCAGCATTGTATCACGAGCATATTCTGAGCCAAGCAATTACTAAGAGCTGTTAAATCTTTGTACTTGGAACAAAGTAATAAAGTTTTTCTTAATTCTTAAACCTTGTGTCACTTGTCGCCGGCTCCTGACTCTCCTATAGCGACGTCACCGAGGTAGACTGTCCTCCCTGGAGATCTTCTATTTTATTATTGGTAAGTACTTATTACTTTTATTAATACTTACTTCAATTCTTATTCTCACTCGTGATATGCTACTACATCTATGATATGTTATTACATCTTTGATATTCTATTACATCTATGATATTTTACTACATCTATGATATTCTATTACATCTATTACTTTTTGCTACGATTTGCTATGATCAATTAATGCATCTATATTACATCTATTACTGACATTTATTCTTGAGATGCATATATACTATCTTAATTAAATTATTGAATTAATGCAACAACTATACAATTGATATATTGTGATTTAAAGAATTTATTTCAAGCTATTGAATTACTCTTGTGAATTATCAAAGATTTATTAAAGAACTCTATTATAAAGAACGTATTAATATTTGCATTTTATTATTGAACTCTCTCTTTTAAATACGTTCATAAATATTGCATATGAATTCTCTAACATATTAAAAACGAATATTCTTCCGACATAATTATTTTAATGCACAAAATATCTGAATATATATATATACTTGTCTTACGGACCTGCCATTTTGTCTTACCATATTTCATGGCAGTCCGCCATTTTGTGAACCTTTTTCAGCAGCGCATCGCATATTCTTTTATTAAATTTTTATTAAAGTATTTTTGCCAGATGACTCATCAGTGTATGACTCATCACTGAATGACTCATCCATTTCCTGTTGTCGAAGTCTATATGACTCATCGCGCTATATGACTCATTCTTTATTCTATTAAAATATTTCGTTAATGAATATTTCTCAACTATTTGAATATTTTATTGAATTTAATATCTTTATAATTATTTTAATTAAAACTTACATTGCTATTAATATTTTATTTGAATTATTACGCGAATTATTTTGTGAAATTTAAATTAAATTCAATCCAATTATTTATCGCGTTATTTTACTACTATTTTATTTTACAATTTACTGCTGCATCTGCGCAATATTCTATTGCTGCATCTGCGCAATTTTATTTAATTTATATATGATGATACAGAATTAAAATTATTATTCTTGCTGAATGACTCACCATTGCATGATTCATCATTGTGTGACTCATCCATTTCCTTTTGTCAAAGTCCATATGACTCATCAGCATATGACTCATCGTCGTATGACTCATCGCGGAATTTATAAAAATAAATATCAAGTCCAATGTCAAGCCAAATTAATTAAATTCATTTATTAAATTAAATATTTTATTATATTAAACATTTGGCAATTTGAATTATTTTATTTAAATCATTACATGAAATACTTTATTTGAATATTTTATTAATTAAATCATTTTAATACGATTTTATTTCACGATTTATTGCCGCATCTGCGCAACATTTTGTTGCTGCATCTGCGCAATTCTATTCAATTTATATGCGATAATATTGAATTAATATTTCATGTTTAATCTTAACAGCTTAATACGAATAACATTTTTATAACAGGATTTTAACAGGTTCACTCTACGCATAGCAGCGAATAAAGTCACATTATCACAAATTATATAAAAGAAACCAACGGAATATATTATACCAAAGGAATAATACTTTTTTATATAACATTATTATTATTGGTGGCAGCAAGGGGATCTGCCAAAACAAATTTAATATTATAATCAAGGAATAAATAAAAGGAAAAATAAATATATACCTTTATACTTTTTAAATAAATTAAATCTTTATTATTTAATACATATCCCTGAGGCCTATCCTACAAAAGCAGATAGATCCAGCCGATCCAGTCGAAACAGATAGATCCTAGAGCTCCCGGCGATCCCGAGGTATAGCCGGCATTGCGCAGGTTGCCTTACAAATAAATAGGGAGACTCACCTCGCTCGTCTGCATGGTAAGCCCAGCAGTTCTGATCCTTGAATCGGGGAGGGCCACCATACTTGATTCTTGAATCAGATAGAGAGAGAGGCAACGTTACGTTGAAGCCGAGGAACGAGACGTAACAGAAGAATACAAAGGGAAAAAAGATGGGAGAAGATAAAGGGATCAAAATCGAATAGATGGTATCAGTGGATTAAGAGGGAGGAAGGAATATCAGGATATTTAAAGAAGGGATGGGGAGAGAGTAGATGGCAAAGAATAGCTAAGTTCAGGTTAGGAGACGGGATAAAGGAAGGAAAATATTGGGAGGAGGAGGAAGAAAGAAAGTGCAGAATATGTGGGTGGGCAATGGAGACATGGGAACATTTATGGGAGGAATGTGTAGTTAAAGAAGTGGGGAGTACATGGAAGGAAAGAGTTGGAGAAATTTTGGAAGAGGAAGGAGAAGAAGAAGAATGGTTAAGAGAAATAGAAAAGATAAGAAATAGGGAAAAGGGGGAAGAAGAGATGGACGGGAATGAATGAAAGGAAAGGAGAAAGGAATTTGTAAACGGAGACGGAAATCCAAAATAAGGAATGGATGGATGGAAGGAATGTGTGTCTGATGTGGTATGAGATATCTCTCTCTCTCTCTCTCTCTCTCTCTATTAAATGCGAAGTTTTTAGTTTTGGTTCTTTTTGCATGTAAAAATGTTAGCAAAAGACCAAATTTATAAGTTTGTAAAAAAATTTTATGTTATATTTTATAGGTATTTTTATTAGGTTTATAAGTAGATATCGGATAGGTAATGAAATTTAAAATATGTTTTGCGTTTTTTTTTATTTGCTTTTCTTTTATATTTTATTTTTTATATATGATTTTTCGAAGCGATAAAAGAAACAGATTAGAGGATATGGATTTTTGTCAATGACGGATATAGACACACGAAAGAAAAATGTATTATTTTTGTAACTCTGAGGAGAAACAATAAAGTTATCAATATCAATGTATGCATGTATGTATATATGCATACATACATATATATGCATATATGTATATATATGTACATTTTTGCTTATTACTTAATAATTATTGCGAATTTTGCAAAATGGTAAAGGACTATTCTTCTTAGTTCTCAATTTATCATCATTTTTCGTTTGGTCCTTCACGAATCGGACATCCTGTATATATATATATATATGTATATACAGGGTGTTATTTTAACTTGGACAGCAAACTATTTCAAAATTAAGCCCCATATACAAAAATTTTTCAGACAAAGTTATATGGTTTCAAGGGGGACATAGATATTACCATTGGTTTGACCTGAAGAGTCATTTGAAAGTCACGCGAAGGTCACTTCAATTTTTTTAAATGGAACACCCTATATATTTTTATATATTCTTGTAGCTCATCTCGAGATCTTTCCAAAACACTATAATAAAGTATTTCTTCATTGAATAATTTTCGAGTTATGAGGCTTGAAATAATTTCTTAATTTTACATAAACCATAAAATATCTAGTAAAATATATCATTTTTCGATTATCTTACTTAATATTTTTATGTACAAAATAATGAGAGGAATCAATTGGTGTAAAGAAAACACATAATTATTTCGAAGAAAAAATATGTAATTTGCAATTAACAATTACATATTTTTCTTAAAAACAACTGTGTGTTTCCTTTACACCAATTGATTTCTCTCATTATTTTGTACATAAAAGTATTAAGGTAAGATAATCGAAAAATGAATATTTTACTAGATATTTTATGGTTTATGTAAAATTAAGAAATTATTTCAAGCCTCATAACTCGAAAAGTATTCAATGAAGAAATACTTTATTATAGTGTTTTGGAAAAATCTCGAGATGAGCTACAAGAATATATAAAAATATATAGGGTGTTCCATTTAAAAATTGAAGTGACCTTCGCGTGACTTTCAAATGACTCTTCAAGGTCAAACCAATGGTAACATCTTATGTTCCCCTTAAAACCATACAACTTTTGTCTGAAAAATTTTTGTATATGGGGCTTAGTTTTTGAGATATTTTGCTGTCCAAGTTAAAATGGGACACCCTGTATATATATATATATATATATATATATATATATATATATTGTGACGTTGCCGTCTTGTCGCGCGTTCACCCGCCCCGACAATTCTGACGGGGCGCAGGCCAAGCGGCTGCGCCAGAAGCCGAATCGAGAGAGAGTTATTGAACTCCCCGGAGAGACGAGCGATTCTGTCGAGTTTCGTGTATTAATTTATTTTATATTATTTTTCATTTTTGTATCCACGAAAATTCGGGCAACCCGCCGGAGGACATACGGAGAGCGAGAATTACGTCGAAGGAGGCGTGCAGCGGCCTACGGCGCGACGCTTCTGCCGGGAGCAGAGGAAAGAAGTAACGTTCGATTTATCTAGCCTCGAGACAAGCACGGGAAGACATCACCCCTCGCTGAAAAGAGGAGGAGGAGGGCCCGATCAGTACCACTCTCCGAAGGTGGAGGATGGTCCTCCGCCGGGCCACGACAGCAAGGCTGGAAGTTTTATATTCAGCGCCGTTCCGCGCTGGACGCCTGAATATCTCGCGCGCAATAAAGCGCGAGGATATCGCGCGTGTCGCGCTGTGATTGGCCGCGGGACCGCGCACCCCTGCGCGCCGTTATCGACGCATCTATCAACCCCGGATCGGAAGATCCTGGGGGTCACTCTGGTCCGGGCGCTCGGCACATGAAACTGCCTTTGAAAAATATCGTCGTTGTCGTGTCGTCAGGTGACGTTCTTTTCGTTGTTGAGATCGTGAGGCGAGATTCCCGAAGACCCTCCCCTGCGAAGAGGACCAGGATCGGTAAAGTTGCCCAGTAATTGATTGTGAGCCACGTACGCGACTCGTTCCGCCGGCCGGTCGTTCTGTCGCCGTCGCCATTTTTAGTGTCTCGCCGCCGTTCCGGCCTCACGCCGGGCGGTTGATTTTCGCGAATATCGGGCGACCGGGGACAAGCGGCCGAGGTAATGTGTCGTAACGGGGGCCGTAATTAATCAGACACGATCTCTCTCTCTCTCTCTCTCCGGGGTACTACACACGTGTAATTATCGACCGTTGAGTATCGACCGCGTGCGCGAAAGATCGCGGAGAACGCGAACTCCGCCGTGCTGTCGTATTGTTGTCGTTGCCGCGTGAAGTATTCGTGTGACGATCTGCAAACGAACGTGTTGTGATTAATGATGTGTGTGTGCGATTAATCGATTTTTGCGTATGATTGTGAGCATTCCGTAATAACTACGTGTTCAGGAGCGTATGTGTGTCTGTCACGTCTATAGTGTGCGTGTGTAGCGTCGCGTCGTAATAATTGTCGTACGGCGAACGTGTCGCGGTGCGAGATAATCGCCGAAAGATTCCGCGATTAACGAAATCTGAGTTGGAAGCGCTGTAAGGCGAACGTTAGGCGAAGAAAATCTCCGATAATAGTCAGATATCGAACATCGACCGTATCGCTCGCCTGTCGGTATCTGCCGTCTTCTCTCACACCCTAATAAATCTCGCTCAAATATCAGGAGCGCTGTCGAATTTGTATTGCTATCGATCAAAATAGCGAGTTTGGAAATTAAGAGGGCAAACATCGAGCCGATAAAGCGTCGATTCCGACGTAGAAATTCCATTACATTCTGAAATATTATGCGGCCTAGCGAATCCTAGCCATAAAAACGGGCTTGGGTAAGAAACCGAATTACACTTGCGCTCTCTCTCTTTTCTCGGGTTGCCACTTCCGAACAAATATTAGACGCGATCGAATTATTGTTGTGACTACCGCTATTATTTGAAATTGTTAGCGATTTCGTTATCTTCGTTCTTAGAGCTTTCTGTAAACATCCGTTCTCACTCTGAGTTGTTATTCATTTTACTTTTATATCATTTTTCTTATTAATAAAATTTGTTATATTTTTCTTTTAAGTCGAGATACTTTATTTGAGTGTCAGTCTGTCGTGGTTGTCGAATTCTCTGCCATCTGTCGAATCTCGAATTATCTAAATCTCGCATAATCAATTGGCTTTCTCCAAAACTCCGCCCCTCTACCATTAGAAGAGCTGGTCGGCCCGTGGCGAAAAAGTTCGTTTGTCTCGCGTTCCCTTGACGTTTAGTGAAACTGATACGTGCAAGACCGTATCTGGCGCCCAACTTCAGCACATCGAAACGACCTTTGCCGCGGCTCGCGCACGAACTCCTTCCATCCTGGTTCGTCCGAGCGTGAGGGCATTACATTCGTTGCGTTTTTAACGGCGTTCTCGCTCCTCTTTCACGTCCTCCTCTTCACCATCCCGAGGAGTATTAAGGTGAAATTTGAATTGTAATAGAACGTCGCAATATATATATATATATATATATATATATATACAATATATATATATATATTTTTGTTTTTATTTATATATATATTTTGTTTTTTAAAATTATCTCTAAAAATATATAGACATATAGAAAAATATATAAACCTTGAATAGAGAATATTAATTTCATACATCACGGATTACACGATAAAAATGTGTAATCACATGAAATAAAATGTCTTTGAGACACATATTTTATACATAATGGACATTCAAAACAAGGGAAATGCCTTCTAATCTTTTATCTAGAAAGCTTTCATATTTAAAAGAAATGTTTTATTTAAAATAACAATTTTACAAATACAACTTTATAATTACAATTGTGTTAATACAAAGTTATAAATTTATCTATATTTTTTGTTTATATTTTTTTATTTTTAAAATAAACAATTTTAAAGTTAACTTTTTTATTACTTTGTTATTTTTTCTCTATTTGTATTTTTCATTTTATTATTCTTTATTTTATTTTCATTTTTATTTTTTATTTTATTTTTTTCATGAAATGAGATCGCCGATCTAATATGCATTAGGGAAAGTCGATCGAATTTTGCAAGTCGTGTATACAATACACACACGCACACGCACACACACATACTATTTGCAAAATCCGGTCAATTTCTGATATATATTACATAACATTAGATCGGCATACTCATTTCTCATTAAAAAAAATAAAATAAAAAACAATAAAACAATAAAATAACAAAAGAGTTAACTTTAAAATTATTCTGTTAGGAATAAAAAATATAAATATACTTATTATAAATATGTATTTATACAGTTAACTATAAAATTGTAGTTTTTAAATTATTTTAAATAAGGCATTCCCCTTTTAAATATAGTATAAGATATTTCTCAATAAAATCATAAAGTCCTATTGTTTTTAATGTCTATTGTATATAAAACATGTATTTAAAATACATATATTATTTTTATCAAGTGATTATACATGTAATACGTGATGTATAAAATTAATTATATTTATTTCTTAAGAGAAAAACGTACACGTTGACCAAGAGTGGATTTTTATAATTTATTCTCTTTTCATCTTTTATTATTCCATATTTATTTAATTAATTTATTTAAATTTTTACAGGATTAAGAATTTATTAAATTTTACGCATAAATTTTACAAGTTTTTACGCGAGATCTCGTAAATAGATCGAACCGCTAACATAGGATTCTCGAGGCGTTAGCTATAGCTATAGCGCGAGAGAGAAGACAGTAGATTATACATCGGCGCTCCTCTACTATCCGAAGCCGCCCGAAGGTAGCCGAGCACCAAGCCGAAGATAGCCGAGCGCCGAGTGCCACACGTACATGGCCTCCCCTTCTTTGTGTGCGTGTCCGTGCCGAGCGCGCAGGGACTCATTTCTGGCAGCACTGGTTCCAGGGTCAATAGCTGCGTCAATGACGGCGCGCAAAAGTGCGCGGCCTCGCGGCCAATCATGCCGCGACACGCGCGATATCCTTGCGCCTTGCTACATGCGAGGTATTTCTGCGCCCTGTGCGAAATACCTCGCATGTAGCAAGGCCCCGAATATTTAAATTTTAGCTGAGGTGAACCCTGTTGTCATGGCCCGGTGGAAGCCCATTTATCATCCTCCACTCCTGGAGAGTAATGCCGATCGAGCCTTCGTCCTCCTTTACCTGACAAAGGGCGATGTTCCCCCATGGCGTCTCGAGGCTCAATTAATCGGGCGCTATTTCTTCCTCCGCTCGCCGACGGGGAGCGCCGTATCGTAGACCGTTTTCAGAAATCCCTCGATGTGATTCTCGCCTTCCGGATGTTTTCCGGCGGTTGCTCGTCATTCCATGAATACAAAATAAAAAAAATATAGAATAAATTAATAAAGGCGCGAAATACAATAAAATCGCTTGTCTCTCCGGGGATATTGTTCGATATTGTTCTCAATCTGGCTTCTGGCGCGGCCCGCGTCCCGTCAAAATTGTCGGGGCAAATGGACGCGCGACAAGACGGCAACGTCACAGTCCCCCATGCCAAGAGAAAACATATCGGCTTCAGTCATCCATTATGGCCACTAACTCGGACTTTACATCTGTCCTTTCGCGCATGTTCGGGCGACCAAAAGTCCCCGGAGCCGAGACAGATACAGACACAAATCGTAACATAGAGAAACAAAACAAGCAAAGATAATCGGAACGGGAAGCGACCTGTCATCATCTTTCCTGAATTTCATTCGCGATGTCGTCTCTCACTGGGGTCCGTGGTCCCGTTTGTCGCGAGTCGTTCCATTCGATGTTCGCGATATAACGCTCCAGAGGAAAACTAAGTGGATTTGGGCGCAAAAAGAAAGAGGAAAATCGAAAATAGGAAAATAGAATCGAAAGAGGAAAATAGAATCAATAACAGAAATTGACTATAAGTTTTATTTTTTTATTTATTTTCTTTTCTTAATATGCCATAGAGGGGCTTCCAACCAGAACGACAGCAAGGAAAATGAGAAGAAAGAAAAAAAATTGACTTCTTGGTCCCAGCAAAACCCAAGGCACTAAGGGGTTGACAGCGAGAAAAAAAGAGAGAAAAAAAATAGAAAAGAAAATAAAGAGATCCAAAAATTTCTTCGACAGTCCATGTCGATCTTCTAATAGGGCGCCGGGCAGCTGCCGTTCTTTGCTCGACGACCTCGTGGTGAGTCAGGCCCTTGGTGGTCTCTACCCTTCCTGTAAGGGCCCTGTGCCAACCAATCCATGTGACAGTAGGGGCAGGTTTTAACCGTAAAACCCTGGATGCCACAGGGAAAGCAAAAGCTTTTGATTCTACGGCTGTCGCCTCTAACGACGACAAAGCTTTCTCCGTCCCAGTCGCGGTTCGAGTTGCTCGATTTTTGTTTTACCTTTCCTGTCGCGAATTAGATTTCGACGCTGATTCCTCATTAGACGTATTCAACGCGGCAAGAGTTTCTTCGGGAGGACTGTTTCGCGTTACGCGATGTGTGGTATGCAAGATCCGGAAACAATGATTTTTCTAGAGTCGGAGGAGCCCGATAACGTTGCGACAGCAAATAACTAGCCTCCACGCGAGTCGCTAAATCTTTTAAAGTGTCTAAGTCTTCCACCTCATTCTGACGAATGGACTGTTGTATGTGCGGTAATAAATTTCGAAACGCGCTCCTTACTTGCTCGGATTCAGTCCACGGTGGCGACAACCGATCGAATATGGCTCGAAGACACGTCAAAAAGTCAGCGACAAACTTATGTTCCCCTTGAGTTCTTCTCATAATTTCCTCGCGAAGAGCAAACTGAAAATCCGGATCCCCGAATCGCGTTCTCCACGTATTTTTAAAAGCGGTCCAACTCGACAGCCGATCGCGTTTACTGCGGAATTAATAAAGCGCTATACCACTTAGAAAGAATGGCAGGCAACGAAAAATGTCTTCGTCAGATATGGGAACTAACTCGCGACCTTCCTCAATTTGGACTAAGAAGGTTTCCGCATCCTCGTGTACCCGAGAATTTCAAATTCCACTTACGCATGACGTTATACGCCATTATCGCAGAATTTCCAATATTTTCGCGCGAAAAATCTCGTCCTCTCGAGCGCGGAGTATCGCGGAAACCAGAAGGTACGCGAGATCTCGCCTGATCCATCGAGCTATCAGGTCGAGCCATCACATCCGTAGGAACTTCCAAAAGCTCCTCGTTCGACATCTTGTCCGTATTAAATTTTCGATCTCTGCGTACGCGACGCAGCAAACGCGCGGTTTGAATCGAATAACTTCCTTCCGTTGAAAGTTTACGCCGCTGTAATTCTTCCAATAATCGTTCACGACTTAACACGAAAATCCAGTTGTCCTCTGGGTCTTGACTCCAGTTCTCCTCTGGGACTTGACTCATACGATACAGAAAGAAAAACCCGAAACAAAATAAATAAGCTCGAACTCAACAAGACGTGGCAAATCACCGCGATCATAAATATCACAGCTCAATAACACAAGACAAGGTTGTTATTGTTCAAGCGATCGAAAGTCGACAACAAACGTAAGGATCGGCAAAAGAAATTTTTAAACGAAAGTATTAACTACAAAAGAATCGAACATAGAACAAAAGAAACGAACATAGACAAAAGAAGAGTGACTTTGAGATTACTCGATAAATAATTTAGCTCGCATAAGCTCCCCAAACTTTTTTCTATTCAACGCAGCGCCACGTTGGGCGCCAAATTTTTGCGACGTTATATTCAATTCAAATTTTATTAATTTTGCAAGACTCCTTAGGATGTTAGAGAGAAGAACGCGAAGGGGGAGCGAAAACGCCGTCAAAAACACAGCGAATATAGTATACTCGCGCTCAGAGGAACAGGGAAAGTGTTCGCGCGCGAACTACGGCGAAACGAAAGCCGTTTCGATATATCGAAGTTGAGCGCCAGATACAGTCTTTCACGAATCAATTTTCGTTAAACACCAAAAAACGCAAAAAACGTTAGCCTGTTTCGCCACGGGCCGATTAGCTCGCCTAACGGTAGAGAGGCGGGGTCTTGGAAAAAGTTTTGATTATGCGAGACTTAGCTAATTCGAGATTCGACGGACAAAACGGAATTTGACAATCACGACAGACTGACACTCAAATGAATTACGCGGACTTAATAAAGAAATATAATAAATTTATTAATGTAAAAATAATATAAAAATAAAATAAACAATAAATCAGAGTAAGAACGGATATTCATAATAATTTCGAAAATAGAAGATAATGAAATATATACGAAATATAACAAGTCCAAACTATAGCGTTAATAATAATGATAATTCAATCAAGTCGAATATTCGCTCGAAATCGACAATCTGAGAGAAAGGGCAAAGGCATTTCTGTTATTTACCCGAGCCCGTTTTTATGACTGGAGTTCGCCAGGTCGAACAGTATTTCCCTAAATGTAACAGAATTTCGGCACCTAAATCGACGCTTTATCGTATCGGTCTTTGTCCTCTCAATTTCTTAATTCGCTTTTTAAATCGACAGCAAAAAGAAAAATTCGACAGCATGACTGATAATTGAGCGAGATTAATTACGAATTCTACGAAGACGACGGATCTCATTTGCGACAGACGAGCGATACGGTCACTATTCGATAACTGACGATTGCCGGAGATTTTTCTCTCCCGGCGTTTCACCTCTTTTCTCAGCGCAACCAGCTCAAATTTCGACAGTTGAATTTTTCGGCGATTATCTCGCACCGCGATACATTCAACAAATGATGATTATTACAGAATAAACTCACTAACAATGAGCGCGATGCAGACGCAAATACTCTCGCACATATAATATTACCAAACGCTCACACTTACACGTAATAATCGATTACACAAACGTCGCGTATCACGAAAATCGCCCGTAGATCGTTTACGGCTGTGTTGCACGCGGCGACGACAGCGATGCGACAACACGGCGGTATACGCGTTCTCCGCGATTTTTAGCGCACATAGTCGATACTCGGCGGTCGATAGCTACGCGTGACTAACACTCCGGAGAGAGAGACGAATAAATGCCTTATTAATTACAGCCCTCGCTACGACAGTCCGCGATACCTCGGCCGCTTGTCCCCGATCGTCCGATATCCACGAAAAATCGACCGCTCGACACGAGGCCCAAGCGGCAGCAAAGCACGGCGACGGCGACAGAACGACCGGCCGTCGGACCGAGTCGCGTACGTGGCTTACAAAAATGAATGAGCTACCTCACCGATACTCGTCCTCACCGCTGGGGAAGGTTGTGTCTCCTCTCGGATCCCGACAGCGCAAACGGCACACAAAGATACGAGAACTACTTTCGTGTAGACACAACTATCTGCGTCGAGCGTCCGCACCAGATTGATTCCTTGGATCTTCCGATCCAGGGTCGATGACGATACGCAGGAGTGCGCGGCCAATCACGCCGCGACATGCGCGATATTCTTGCGCCTTGCTACATGCGAGGTACATGCGCGCCCTGCGCGAATATTTAAACTTTAGCTGAGGTAGGCTCTGTTGTCGTGGCCTGGTGGAGGCTCATCTATCGTCCTCCACTCCTGGAGGATAGTGCCGATCGGGCCTTCATCATCCTCTGACGAGGGGCGATGTACCCTCGTGGCGCCTCGAGGCTCGATTAATCGGGCGCTATTTCCTCCTCCGTTCGCCGGAGGGGAGCGCCGTATCGTAGGCCGCTTTCGGAAATCTCTCGACGTGATTTTTGCCTTCCGGATATTCTCCGGCGGTTGCCCGTCATTCCATTAATACAAAATAAAAAAAAATACAAAATAAATTAATAAAAATGCGAAATACAATAACATCGCTCGTCTCTCCGGGGAGTTCGATATTGTTCTCACAATCTGGCTTCTGGCCGCTCGGTCAAAATTGTCGAGGCGGATGGATGCGCGGGAAGACGACAACGTCACAATATATATATAATTTTTTAAATATATTTATAATTTATTAAATATATTTTTTTATACATATTAATTTGTAAATATATTGCATAAAATAATATTTAATATATAATAATTACAATTACAAAATATAATACTATAATAATTATTAAAGATTTATCAATTATAAAAAAATATTCATTATAAAAAAATATATTCTACAGTATTTGACAATCTTGGAATGTATCAATAAAACTTGGGATAACTATATTATTTCAATAGATAAGTATTAATTATATGTTTATAAATATGTTAATAAATATATAATTTATATATTATTATATATAAATATTATATATTATTATATATTATTATATGTAAATATTATATATAAATATTATTATATATTATTAAATAATATTTTATGTGTTATATCATATTTTATTTATTTGAAACTCTTATAAAAATATAATAATAAATTGGAAACGATAAAAATTAAAAGTATAAAATTAGAAGTATATATAGAAAAGATATATAAGAAGAAATACTCACTAATTCGATTTGTGGTATTGAGAACCTCACAAAGTTCAACCGTTTCAGGTTTTGAATCCACTAAACTTATTGGAACGAATATTCTCAAATTGTTAACAATAGTGTTATATTTAATTAATAATTTGTAAGACATATTGCTATTGTCAAAATGAGCCATTTTTGAACGTGCTTGAACACCATCCAAATGAATGATTCATATATACAGGTTGTCCCAAAAGTTATGGAACGGTCAAATATTTCATAAGCTATGCACTTTAAAAAGAAATGTTTCAGACAAAAGTTATGTAACGATGCGCCCCGAAACGCATCGTTTTCCCAGCAAACCATCGGCCGGAAGCTGCCATCCTACGACCACCGGTCGGGTAATGGCAGAGGGCTGTGTGCCTACATTTTTACAACGTAAAGAAACACCGGGTAGAAAGAATAATCGAGAGAGAAACACTGCCGTCGGGAGCCGACGATTGAGAACCCGTGGCCGGCACCCCGAACTCCCTGGCGCAGCCGAACCGAACCGATTGTTTTACCGGCGCCAGGTGGGGGTAATTACCGAATACGCCGGCGCGGATGATTAGCGCCGTATAAAAAGGGCGGCAGGGAAAGGCAGATTCTTCCGATCATGTCGAGAGCGAAGCTAGTCCGAAGGCAAGCCAAGCAAACGATAATCTCGAAACGAATATCGGAAAGTCAGAAGATAGTGCGAACGTTGCCTCTGCCAATTGATATCGGTGCTTAACGGATCGCCTTTTATTTTCGATCCTTATCAGGCATCGCACTAATCACGGGGTGGACCTAGAACCGCCTCCGACGCTCGCTAACGTCGCGACGCCTTCTTAAAAACCTTATCCGTCTGAGAATTAAATTCCCGTACATAAGATTTCGATTTAAAGTACCGAACAGCTAATCGTAATATCACGCGAAAGACTACGCATAAGAACCGCGACAAAAAGCGCAACAAAAACGCGACCCCAGGCCGTAAGGAAAAACCGCGAAATCGTGCATCACTTCGGCGAAAATACCACGCGATTAACCGAATTATCAGTCACGCGACCGGATCGACGGATCAATCGTACCTTTATACATTGTTTTCGCGAATTTATCCGCTACTTGAAAATGAATTATACACGCACTTGTACATTCGCTATACCCCGCACACACATTATACCGTGCATTTGCACACGCTTGCGATTATACGCTGAATTCATCCGCACACGCTTACACACATTATTCATACACACTCGCAACTATACACCACATTCATCCGCGCCCACTTACACACAATATATTCCACGTTTGCGCGCACACACACCCATACTGTACATACACTCTTCATTTAAATATATTTTATTTGTTACCTATATATCGAGTTTCCTTCCTGGAAACCGACGACTATCCGCGATACAAGAGACACGAAAATAACGACGTTACATTGGTACCCGAACAGGGACCGTAGGAAATTACCAAGTGTGCGGGTGTACGACTACGCGAATAATGAAGGGATGGATTTACACCTTACCGAAGGCCCAATTGGCGGCAATACTGCGGTCATACAATCTCGATGATTCCGGTTTACTGGACGAACTCCGTCGCCGGATGAGTACCTATATCGACGAGAATCCGGATGAGTTTGACGCGCCGGGGGGAGAAGCGACTCCGGGGGCCGGCCCCGTACATCCCCGCGACTATACAGAACCGACACGAGCACGTGTCCTAGTGGACACTCAGTCCGCGAACGCGAAAATAATTAACCGGAAATGGGGATGCCATTTCGACGGCCGGGATACCGCCGCGTTCCTAGAACGGCTCCAGGAATTGAGGAACAGTTATGGGGTCTCGGGGCCTATATGCTGAAGGAGCTGCCCGAAGTATTAAGGGGTGATACGCTGCTTTGGTACCGGAATCACCGGGAAGACTGGCGGACTTGGAGCGATTTCGAACGGGCTTTTGAATTACAATTTTTTCCAAGGCGATATGCCGCATTGTTACGTCGGGAGATTATGGGACGTCATCAAGCGAGTGGCGAGGAATTTGCACGCTACTCCACTATGATGGCACTGATGCGCCGGGCCGGAGAATTTTCGCGCGAAGAATAGCTCGATATAGTGTACGAGAATATGCTTCCTCGTCGCCATCTTGTCGTGAGGGAGCACGGTCCTGAAGCCCTTCGGAGTGGAAGGGTCGCGAAGAGCGCACTGTACCCTCACTGAGGTACAAGTGGAGTCCAGCGATTCCATAGGGATGAAGTCTGTGTTTACACGGACCAAGTCCCCAATCGCTGGAAGGGGTTGGCGACCCTGACTTCAATCGCCCAGTGGCACGGCACTGTAGAGGGAAGTTGCTCTCTGACCGTGACTTTGCGGATGCTCCCGCGGGATGAAGGTGCCGAGCGGTGGGTGCTCCTGCCGTGAGGCGTCCCTCTGTGGGGAAAAGTGGGAGCCGGTCGGAGCCCTCGCCCGAAGGACTGAATGGGTGACTCAGTCACCCGACGGGCCAGAGGCGGGGATCACCCCGATCCCAGTGACTCCCACGTGTGAATGTGAGTGTGTATGTTTGTGTGAATGTGGGGGTGTGTGTGTGTGTGTGTGTGTGTGTGTGTGTGTGAGAATAATCTTTTATTTTCAGTACTTTTGGGTTTCGGCTGTTGCCGTCTGAGGTTGAGACTGCATAGCCACGAGTCGGTGTCAGCCCTGCTGGCCAAATGGCTCTTATGTGGCACTAACAGAATGCTCCTAAAAGTGGCATTTTTTCCTTTCGGGGGCTATAGCGGATGGAATTTTCGGGCTCGATTGTGCCGTCTGTGGCTCATCGATAGGCGTCGTTATCGTTGCAGTCGGTTCCGCAGATGTCTGAAGATCAAGGTGTTAGGAACCGTGCCGAGGATCTGCTTGATCGCGTAGATGCAAAATGTCGCAGTCGCGAACGGTCCATCCCGGGATACCTGCCGTCCTCCCGGTGTATTTAGGCTTGGCGGCGTAAAGGTGGCTCTGCGTCGTTTGACCACCTCTTCCATCGTACTCGTAAGAATAATATGGGTAAATTTCAAAACATAATCTTTGACGTTGTGAGGAGGAGTGCCCGCCTGACGACCGCTTCCGGCCTGGCACGGTCGCTGTTAGGGAAGCGCGGGGTGTCTCCGTCGTTGAGTTGCGGGTCTGCTCGACTGCGTGCTCGGTGGCGGCCTCCGCCTCCTCACCGAGCAGCACGCGCGCGGGCCCGAGATACAGAACGCGATGGTGCACAGCCCCGAGATTACGGCCTTCCTGCCGTTAGAAACGCGTCAGTCCTTCGCGATGTAGCCGTGATGAAAACCGCGTCCGTCGTCTTAGAACGTTGTTTAATTACCGAAATTAGGTCCGCGTCGATAGATTTAGTGCGAAACTCCGGAACCGTCAATAGCGTAATGCGCGAAATAAATCGGTCCGCGATTAGATCCGCGCTTAGATCCGTGAACGATATGAAAGCGGTACGAAAAACGGTTAGATTCGCGGACCTCACCCCATCCCACACAGCGAGTGGCTCAATGCCACAAGAATTAGGCTAGGTACAGCGGTTAGCGTAGACAATGCGTCCACGGGTGATAGGATGCTGCAGCTGAACATGCGACGTTTGGCTGTGGTAACGGGCGAGGTGCGTCAGCTCAAGTCAGAAAGCGACTTGACGATCTGTTATTGCAGGAACCATACGTCAGGAAGCAGAGCTCGAGTCACACCTTCATAGGGCTAGATATAGGGATGAAAGTTGCCACTGTGCGCTTGCAACGTGGGCAGCAGTGGCGATCTATAATCCCAATTTCCAAATGGTCTTTGTTTCGCAGCTTAGCACTACACATTGTGTCTGTGTGAAAGTGCAAACCCCCAACTTCCCCTTCTACGTCATTTCGTCTACGTCTACTTTCAGTACAGCGACAAGATTGAAGGGTACTTCAGACACCTCGAGACAGTGTTTCGTTCACTGAGGGGAGAGAGACTCATTATAGGTATAGACGCCAATACTCGGTCGTCATTCTGGGGTCGCCAAGAGACGATAGAGGTGCCAAATTCGAGGACCTCATCAGGGCATTTGGTATGTTCGTGGTCAATGATACTGGACAGCCACCCACCTTTTGGACGACAAGAGGTTCGTCATTCATCGACGTGACCTTAGCGTCGTCCTCCATGAACAAATTCATCTGTGATTTGAAGGTGAGGTGTGACTGGACTACCAGCGACCACAGAGCAGTGGACATAAGATTGAAGGTGCCCAAAGAGTCAGGTGGCGATCGGGAAGCTGTGAACACGAGGTTCGATACGAATCGGACCGACTGGGAACAGTTCTCTCTGAGATCCTGACAGATTTTTCAAGGTCGCAATTAGAGGCTATCGATCTGTGTTCCACAGTAGAGGTAGAAAGGATGGCAGAAAGTTGTACTCACGCTCGCAGTTGTACTCACGGAGACCTGTGTCGCGATGCCTAGAAAGCGTAGATTTAGAAAGTCCAACTCGTGATGGACACAGAAATTAACAATCATTAAGAAAAAAGTCTATAGGTTACATAGAGTTCTCCAGAGAGTGCGGGGGAACCTGTCTACCTCAGAGTACTGCTGGAGTATCATTCTTCACGAAAGCAGTACAGTAGAAAGGTAAAGCAGACGAGACTCGCGAGCTGGCGGAAGTTCGTCACATCACACGGTAACCAGGAGCCTTGGGGCTTCGTTTACAAGCAACAGGCGAGCAAACTCCAGGTTGAGGGGGTGCTGAGCACACTCCGGTGTGGTGAATATTCCACGAAAACATTAGGGGAGACCGCCAGCTACTTTCTGGACGTGCATATTCCAGATGACCGAGAGACAGAGGACACGCCTGAGCAGCGTGAAATCCGAGTCACGAGTATGCTCCCGATACAGCCGACGCTCCTCTCATCACGGTGGAGGAAATGGCTGATGTGGTTAAGAAATAAGAAAGGGTCTAGATTTAATAGAGGTTGCCGTTCTCAAGGCAGCCTGTAGTGTAATCCCCAGTCAAATAGTTAGGCTTTTCAATGAATGCCTCCAGTGGGACGTCTTTCCTTCTATCTGGAAGGAGGACTTGCTTCGAGTCCTTCTGAAGGGCGAAGACAAAGATGAGAAGGACCCAAAATCCTACGACCCATTTGTCTTCTCTCCGTGGTAGGAAAGCTTTTTGAGAAGATTCTCAAATCCCGGCTGATGGACACGTCATTGACACCGGATAAGGTCTCCCGTCAACAGTTTGGATTTATGCCAGGAAAGTCGACGGAGGATGCTGTTGTTGAGTTGCGGCGAATGGTCTCTGTCTCCAAAGAGAGGTATGCCGTTGCACTTCTCTTTGACATTTTCGAGGCTTTTGATAATGTCTGAATGCCACTCGTTTTAGATAGCTTAAAGAAACGTCAACGAAACGTATTTGGGATGTTTCAGAACTACTTTGACGACCATAAAGTAAAGATCGCGCTTAGTTCCGCGGAGGTGTCCAAGCGAGCAACAAAGGGGTGCCGCAGAGTTCCGTCCTTGGTCCGGCTTGCTGGAACCCATGTTTGATGGGCCTTCTAAAGATACTCGAAGAAACGATTCCAAATAGATTTGCCACGTACGCGGACGACCTCGTGGTCGTCATAAGTGGAAATTCGTGTAGGGAACTTGAGGCAGAAGGCCAGCGTGTAATTAATATAATTACAGAATGGTGTAGGTTCGCGAAGCTTCAGATTTCCAAGCGTAAAACTGAAGCCATCATTCTAAAGTTTGACGCGATCGCGCGAAATCCAATAGCTAGGCGGGGAGGAGCGCGACCGAATAGGAAGCGAAAGACCATGAAAAAAACCATCAACTTCGAAAATAGGCCGCCCATAATTAAAATCGGTAGCACGGGAATAGGGTTTAAACAAATGGTCAGATATCTTGACGTCCATATGGCGCGTGGAGTGCTCCGTCCGTGCGTTGAGGTTAGGTGTGTCGTCTCGTAACAAGTGCTAAATTATGTGCAGTGCGTGGTGCCGCGGTGAGTGCGCGGCGCGAGGGTGCGGCGCGTGACGGCGGTGTGCCCCGGGTTCCGCCCGAGACCCACTGCCCGCGTCTCCGCAGGTCGTTGTCCTCCCGTACCCGCTCCCAGCGAGGGTGCAATGCCCCCGCTGTTGGCGGAGCGAGGACACGGAGGTTAAATCACGGGACGACTTCCGCTCCACTTAGCGAAACATCTCAAAGCGAAGCACCCTGGGGACACAATAACGTATAAGTGCTCGATCTGCAATTTTCGCGGTTACGGGGCCTACCCCGTAAAGCCGGTAAAGGCTCACTTTGAAAAAGAACACGCGACTCCCCGGGGCCGAGCAGGTCGCAGCACGGACGGAGCAAGTAGTAGCTAATAATAATAATAATAATAATAATAATAATAATAATAATAATAATCATCCGGTAAGTCCACAGGAGCACGGGGCCGGCTGGCGGCGGGTTTCACCCCGAGGTCGTCAGCGTCCGTCGGAGTATTATCGCGAAGCCGCGCGTCCGACTCGCGGCAACCCAGTTTGCGCTTTACGGCTCCGGCGCACAACGCAACGGCAGCAACATCACCTGCAACAGCATCACCATCCGCCACATCAGCGGCGAGGATGTCCCCCTCGTACGCGGCCGTTATCGCAGCCGAGCCGTCGACGAGCAGACCATCGCCGTCGGCGGCAGCCACGACAGCAGCAACATCACCAGCAGCAGCAGTAATGACAAGTGGCATGGCCATCATCTTGGAGAGCGCCGTGACCGTCGGCCGCCGCAACTACGAACCTAGAGGTGCATCCGCAACCTAAAAGCAGGCTCTCATTGAAGCGCGGCGCGGCCGATAAAAAGAGCTCGCCTCCCGCGTCAAGAGAGGCACGCGGATCGCCTCGCGTACCATCCGGCGATAGGACCGTCGAGGAGGACCTCCGTGACCCCGCCATCACCAGCTCGGCGGGGTCCAGCAACAACCCGAGGAGACGGAGGTCTAGTAGCGTGCCTCTCGAAAAGAGCGGCGCATCCAGGCCGATCCCGGCCCCCCCTCCCCTCTCCAGACTCCGCCGACGAAACATCTACGTTCGGTGGGAGGGGGGGCGACAGGAAGAGGAGATCGCCCGAGAGGACCCCGCCAACCATCACCCGTACCAGGAGCCAGTCTCGGACGGCGAGCGTATCGGCCGCGAAGTGCGCAGCGGAGGCGAGGACGCAGGCCCGACCATTGGCCAATATCGCGGGGGCTCCGAAGAACATCGAAGAAGAAGAGGAGCCCGAAGGCCCAGCCGGCACACACCACCCGAAGAGCCGGCACCGCGGTGCGTGACTTGAGCGCCGCGCTGACACCGCCATGCGCGACTTGAGCGCCGCGCTGACACCGCGGGCGACAGAAGCGGGGGCCCAGGGGACGGTGAAGACACTCCCCCTGCAACGCGGGACTAGGCCCCGCAGGACGCACCCCCATCCCGTCACCGAACATCCGCGACGGTTCCGTGGGGATCCAGAGGAGGTCGCCACCACCATCGGCGATACCCGCGGTGTCTTCAGCGCCTGCCACACTCACGACCAGCACGGTGACGACAGTCTCGTGCGGGTTCCCCGTGATGTCCACGGGGTTCCCTGCGGGGAGGCGGGACACGCCACCCCGTTCTCCCCACCTCCCCACCATCCAGGAGGTGTCACCATGTCTGGTCGAGCAGCGGATGCGTCCGGAGAAGAGGACCCCCATCCGGGAAGTAGGAGCGGCGGCATCCGGAGGGAGCGGCGGAGGAGCTCGAGAGACGAAGGGGACAGCGGAGAGGATGAGCCGTGGAGAGTGCGCCTGGGGAGAAGAGCGAGGCGATGGTGGAGCGGTGGCTCCTCCGGCGGCGATAGTCCGGCGGCCGCGGGGCGAGGCTCGGTGTCCGCCCCTCCCCCGCTGCAAGCGCCGGCGAATAACTTTAATAATTTAGTCAGACCGTGTTCGGTCGTAATACAGCGAACTCTAGTTCGTTCAATTTCTAGATAGAAATTTGAAAGTTAGATTTCACTGCGCGTATCTTAACAGCAAAGTCAGGTTGCTGTTCGCTAAATTGAGTAAGTTAGCCCGTGCCCATTGGGGCCTTTGTTTTAGAGCACTCTCCACGATATACCGGGATGTATTCGCGCCGACAGTAGCCTATGCCGCCGCGGGGTGGACCGACTTATGTACGGAGAGTGACAGTAAGACCTTGAAATCGTTACAGCGCCGTGTACTCATTTCGCTGACGGGCGCATATCGTACAGCCTCGTGGGAATCGCTCTCGTCGGAGGAGTGATTCCAATCGATATAATTCTTCGCGAAAACGCCGCGCGATACCATGTTAGGTCGGGAAAAGACGCCAATATCGGTAACATAGAGATATCCGCCGAACAGATAGAAAAATCGCGATAAGTAAGATTGGAGATGAGACGATTAACATATGGCAGACTAAGTGGACATCTTTGAATAAGGATCGTACCACGTTCGCCTTTTTTAGCAACATGCGCTCTTTAGAACCGAAACATTGGAGCACGCAAGCCCTTACTGGACACGGTGATTTAGGTTCCGTTTAACCGTGCTAAATCTCGTCGATAGTAAAGCGTGCATTTGTGGAGATAGAACAGATTCGATTCAGCATTTCTTGCTGGAATGTTTTATGTTCGATGCGCAGAGAGAAGTCTTGCTCAGTGCAGTCCTGGAAGGTAAACGGCAATGGCCAGATGTAGCACACTTCTTCGTGTCTAGTCAAAAGGTTTTTGCATTGTTTATTGACTTTTGTAGCGAAACCCTTTGACTTAAGGGACACGAGACGTAGAGTAAATAGTAGGTAGGTCCCGTTGTTCAACCGGACAGATCGGAACTTTCGGTTATGGAAGCGCGGCCCTGTAATCTTCTCGGGATCACCGCGCTTTCGAACGGCGGTCGCGTAATATTAAGTTAGATTTTGGTTAGGTAGGACTGTTCCAACCTATATTCCAACTTTCCACGGCCGACACCTGGGTGTGTCACATGGCCACATCCTATCCACTCATCCCACATCCTACTCCTTTCAAAATTCCGCCCGACAGGGTCAGAGCATGTATCCGGGTAGGATGCAAATGGACAGGCCTTCCCGTGGTTCCCCATGTACATTGCCAGTGGGGGATGGTGCACTGAGTCGGACGCAAAGGTGCGGTTCGGCGGCTATAGGTGCGCCTGGATGGAAGATGTGGAGCCTCACTGATATGTGACTGAACTGTCCATTCCCGCGATAAGAATCCCGCCTATCTAGATTTTTCTATCGCCCGGCTCGAGGCGGTTTCGATAGACAATGGATATAAAATGCGGCGTATGCCCGAAAGAGCGGTGTAGCACGAGCCTTTGCCATTCGTGGGAACGGCTCACACATTAAACTTGTACGAGAATATGCACCCGGAATACAAGGCGCATGGACGATGTCCGAAGCCTCGCCGAACTGCAATTTCGGGCAAAAAAATTTGAGGACATAGAGCGGGAGAAACGAGAACACAAAAAACGCGAGAAACTAACTCCAACCACCGCGATCGCGTACACCTACAACAAACATGAATGCTGCCGTTGCAAGCAGTGGGGGCACACCCGGACCAATTGCCGATGTCCCGCCATAAAATTTTGTTCCCAGTGCAAGGACGGGGTGTTGACCGCAGAGTGTCATCCCCGTCCGGGAAACGCGTTAGGGGCGGGGGTTTCCGTGGCCGCAAATCCCGCAACCAACCTCACATAAGATTCCTGCCGCGACCGCATATCTTCGCCGATATTAAAGGGTGCCGCGTCGACGCCTTAATTGACTCCGGGTCGGAGATCTCCCTGCTAAACGGACGCACGATAGAGATGCTACGTCAAGAGGGAATCGTGGAACGGCCAGGAGAGGGGCAAATTGTACTCGTGGACGGGACCCCGACAAATGTTCCCGGTACCGTGACCGTGCCCTTCCGCGTACAGAGAAGGAGGGGACGCACACGTTTTACATCGTACCGGCCATGGAAACCGACCTCTTGCTCGGAGTTGACGCGCAGGCGAAGTTCCGACTGGGAGTACCGTCGCCCCCTCTGTCCCTTTTCGAAGAGGACCACTGCGCGACCACCGGCGAACTGATCAGCCAAACATTGAGGGAACGCCAGGCGCTCCAAACCTTCCTGGAGCACGAATTCCGGAAGTTTGAAGGGGTCAACGAGCCAATCGGGAAAACACAACATCACATCTGGTTGAGCGAACCGACTCACATCAAACAGAGATACCGGCCGCGGAACCCGGTTATGCAGGTCGTGATTAATAGAGAGGTAGAGGAGATGCTCGAACAGGGCATCATAGAACCTTCCGATAGTCCATGGAGCTTCCTGATTGTCGTCGTAAAAAAGAAGGACGGCCGACACGGTTTTGCATAGATTTTCGCCGCGTTAATGACGTCATCCACCGCGACGCGTACCCGCTGGCCCAGGTAACCGCTACCCTGGACAAACTACGGGGGGGCACGCTACCTGTCAATCTTAAGAACGGCTACTGGCAAGTACCCCCTCATTCCCGAAAGTCGACCGATCACCGCCTTTACGGTACGGAAAGGGACTTTTCCAATTCCGCGTAATGCCTTTCGGACTGCATTCGGCGTCCGTCACCTTCCAACGGTTACTCGACACCGTCCTCGGTCCAGAACTCGAACCGCACGTTTTCGTCTATCTAGATGACATCATTATTATCAACTGCACATTCTCCGAACACCTCGAGCTGTTCGCCGAAACCTTCCGCCGGCTACGAGGGGCGCACCTCCGACTGAACTCGGATTAGTGCAAATTCTGCGTCACGCAACTGAAATATCTGGAACATGTGGTAGGACAAAACGGTATTCAAACCGACCCCGAAAAAGTTAGTACCGTGGCCAATTGGTCCGAACCGACTACGATAAAGCAGGTCCGCCAGTTCCTCGGCCTCATGGTACCGGAGGTTCATCGCCAGTTTCTCGACCGTAGCCGAACCATTAACGCGTCTGACGCAGAAAAACACCCGGTGGACATGAGGGGAAGAGAATTGACCGCTTTTCGCGCGCTAAAAGAACGACTGATTTCCGCTCCCGTACTCGCTTGTCCGGACTTCTCGCGACGGTTCTTCCTACAGATGGACGCCAGCAGCGCCGGACTCGAGGCCGTATTGATCCAGCGATACGAAGAAGGCGATCGCGTTATTGCCTACGCGAGTAGAACTGTAACGGTCCGGTTTTCCGGAATAGATCGCGAATAACTCGTCGGATGTAGAGCAATTAAACGTGAGCGATTTATGTGTAAAATAATTCTTTATTCAGAAAAGAAACAGAAAAGGTATAATGCGTAGATGCAAGTGTTCGTGTATCGGTGCGGCTGTGTGCGGGTGTACGCGACGGGTGTTTTAACGCGCGTGTTTCTGTATTCGCATTCGGTCAATGACCGCGCGATTGTTTTGATGGTGTTCTTATCGCGTTTTTTACACGGGGAATCCCGTCGTTCCGGGAATCCCTTAATCGGCGAATCGGCTGGTCGGTTCCGCGAATATCGTTTATTTTACCGCGTAGGAAAATCGCGCTCGGTAGTTGAAAATCGCGTTTGGAGCGGGTGGCCTCGAGAACTCTCGAGCGGGGCGGCTCTGAACTCCACCTTCTGTGATCTTAGTCCAGCCGGGATACGGAGGAGCGGATGGAGGCAGTACCCCACGCGATAACGAGAACTCTCGACTCAGGCCGAAGACTCGACCTGATTGATCGGGGCGGTAGTGCCGGTGTAAGTTTTCTCGGAATTCTCTTTAGCATACGGCTAAGAGCGGAATAGGAATAATGTCTCGATTAGTCAAAACGCGGTCTTTTTATACCAGCTAATTACCCGCGTCGACGCGCGGCGGAGTTACCCCTTCCGAACGAGTTAATTCGGAACGGTACGGTCGGGCCCATTCGGAGGGGTTCGGGTGTGCGCCAAGCGCGGGTTTTCACCGGTCGGTGCTTTGGGCCGCGTCGGCTCCGCTCGGCAATTTTCGGCCGTTTAACGGCCCCGAGTTTTAACGACGCCGGTCTTTGCTTTGGCTAGATGACGTTATTTAAAAAATGTGGGCGCACCGCGCCCCTGCCCGTGCCCGACGGTGTTCTGCCGGGCGGCAGCTTCCGGCCGATGTAGTGGCCGGGAATTCGGAACGGTGCATCAGAATGCACCGTTACAGAACGCTCAATATGGCTGAACAGAATTATAGCGCTACGGAGTTAGAATGCCTCGCCGTGGTATGGGGCATCCGGCGTATGTAAAGCTATCTCGAGGGATATAGGTTCACAATCATCACGGATCACCAAGCGCGATGGCTGCGGATGAACTCACCGACCGGCCGACTCGGGCGCTGGGCTCTCGAGCTCCAGCAATACGATATGGAGATCCAGTACCGCCGCGGAACACTAAATCGCGTTGCGGACGCGCTGTCACGACGACCGGAGGTGCCGCTCGCCCGGCACAATGCCGTTGGTATCAACGCACCTTACGCGAGATCAAAAACAATCCGGCTGCTAGACCAGATTACCGAATAAAACACGGTCAACTGTACAAACATGTATTGCACAGCTTGGACTTCAAGGAAACACTGGAGGTAGACCAGTGGAAAGTGTGCATTCCACAACCATTACGGGAGAAAGTATTGCAAATGGCCCACGACGCACCAACAGTCATCTAGGGATCGCGAAGACTATCGTCAGGATGGCCGAACGCTATTACTGACCAGGGATGTTCAGGGAAACAGCGAAATATGTTAAGTCCTGCCGCAACTGCCAGCAGCATAAGGCGACCCAACTCCGCCCAGCCGGACGAACGCACGTGACCAACGTCACGCGGCCATGGGAACAGGTCACCATAGATCTAGTAGGACCCCTGCCACGGTCTCGACGGGGCCACACCTAGCTTCTATCAATGCAGGACAGGTTCTCGAAATGGACAGAATTCGTACCGCTCCGCAAGGCTACGGTCGACGCGGTAACCCAAGCTCTGACAAATCACGTCATCCTGAAACACGGGCGACCAGACTCGGTGCTCACAGATAACGGGACGTAGTTGCGGTCGAGACAGCTCGAAAAATGACTGATAGAAAGCGGGATCCGACATAACCACATCGGCATACGCCCCGCATTGCAATCCGGTGGAATGCATCAACCGGATGATAAAGACGATGATCAGTCAATACGTCGACAAGGACCATAGAACCTGGGACGAACACCTGCCCGAACTACAATTCGCGTACAACACGGCGGTGCACGACGCGACCGGATACACGCCCGCTTATCTGAACCAAGGCCAGGAACTCATTTCGCCAACTGAAAACGAAAAGAGAGAGACGACGCCTGAAAACCCGAAGGGACTACAGCGGAAGCTGCAAGACGCGTACGCGTTAGTTCGCATAAATTTGGCAAAGGCATTCCAACGGCAGCGCAGATACTACAACCTACGTCGGCGAACATGGAGACAAGAAATCGGAGAATGGGGGCTGAAGAAGGAACACCCCCTATCGAAAAAGGCAGACGCATTCAATTCGAAACTCGCGCCAAAATACAACAGCTCGTATAAAATACAAAAATATATATCGCCGGTTATCGTAGATCTGAGAAGTAATCGGAGGAAATGGATTGGACACGTTCACATCCAGGATTTGAAAACGACAAACGAAAACATCAACACGCCAAGAGACGACGATCCCATCCTCACCGACGACGAAAACAACGAATACGGAATTAACCGGCGGGATAGAAAAGACAGCCGATCATAAAGCCGCCATGTCAACCGAAGAAGACATACTCGCCGTTATCGCTGATTTTTTAGCCGAGGAGCGCGAGACCGGGGCAACCCCGGATGCTCCACCGAATCCACCGGCCCCAAAGCCCCGGCCACCCCGAGTCGACACTGTTATCCAGTGGTCGGACCGTGAAAACGCGGTCAAGGCCGCTATAATGATCACAGCGCCACCATCGCCATCGACGCCGACTAATGTTGAGCTAACAGCTGCTGATGTTGATGGGGCGATTCCTGCACCGCCGATCCGGGTGCAAATCGAATCGGGCGGACGGGATCCGATAGCGCACGAGCCCGATAGCGCACGAATCCGATAGCGCACGAGCCCGATAGCGCACGAGTGTTGCTAATTGGTCAGTTAGAACACTAGGACCTTCTGATTAGTCAACTGTGCTGGTTACCTTAAGCATCGGGCGTTGTGTGTTATCGGGCTCGAGGGCTAACGGAACCCTCCCGAACCGGGCATAGAAGTCGACGTACCGCACTTCGCGGTACACATGTCCCGGCGATACCGACTCCGAACCGCCAACGGCCAGTGGATTTTGCGGTTCAGCCAAGACGATACACTACGCTACCACCGAGAGACCGGTCAGCGCCTCAAATGCAGGCGCCATTTTACGAGGGGGGTGATGTAACGATGCGCTCCGAAACGCATCGTTTTCCCGGCAAACTATCGGCCGGAAGCTGCCACCTGGCGATCACCGATCGGGCAACGGCAGAGAACTGTGTGTCTACATTTTCATAACGTAGAGAAACACCGGGTAGAAGAATAATCGAGAGAGAAATACTGCCGTCAGGAGCCGACGATTGAGAACCCGTGGCCGGCACCCCGAACTCCCCCTGGCGCACCCGAACCGAACCGATTGTTTTACCGGCGCCAGGTGGGGATAATTAATACGCCGGCGCGGATGATTAGCGCCGTATAAAAAGGGCTCCCGGCGGCAGAGAAAGGCAGATCCTTCCGATTATCTCGAGAGCGAAGCTAGTCCGAAGGCAAGTCAAGCAAACAAGAATCACGAAGCGATTACCGGAAAGCGAGAAGGTAGTGTGAACGCTGCCTCTGCCGATTGATATCGGGGCTTAACGGATCGCCTTTTATTTTCGATCCTTATCAGGCATCGCACTAATCACGGGATGGACCTAGAGCCGCCTCCGACGCTCGCTAGCGTCGCGACGCCTTCCTAAAAACCTTATCCGTCTGGGAATTAAATTCCCGTACATAAGATTTCGATTTAAAGTACCGAACAGCTGATCGTAATATCACGCGAAAGGCTACGCATAAGAACCGCGACCGCAGGCCGTAAAGAAAATCCGCGAAACCGTGCATCGCTTCGGCGAAAATACCACGCGATTAACCGAATTATCAGTCACGCGATTCAAACGGCGATCCCTGACCGGATTGACGGATCAACCGGAAATACAATCGTACCTTTATACATTGTTTTCGCACGAATTTATCCGTTATTTGAAAACGAATTATACACGCACTTGTACTTTCGCTATACCTCGCACACACATTATACCGTGATTTGCACACGCTTGCAATTATACGCCGAATTCATCCGCGCACGCTTACACACATTATTCATACACACTCGCAATTATACACCGCATTCATCCGCGCACTTATACACAATATATTCCGCGCTTGCGCGCACACACACCCATACTGTACATTCACTCTTCATTTAAATAAATTCTATCTGTTATCTATATACCGAGTATTTATTTCCTTCCTGGAAACCGACGGCTATCCGCGACACAAGAGACACGATAACGATGTTACATATTTACAATATTTTTTTAATATTTATAATAATTTATTTATAATAATTTATAATAATTTACTGTAAATATATAAACACTAAAGTTTTTATTTAAAATTAAAATTTTATTCAAAATTTTATAATTCTTAAAATTTTATATTCCATCTCTTTGAAAATAATTAAAATAGATTAATGAAATTTTTTCTTTTCAAATGGCTCAATATAAAATATAAAATAATATAAAATAATAATATGAAATAATTCAGATAATTTTTATTTATTGTTACATAAATCTAATTGTAAATTATTCGAATAAAATGTCGGGTTTAATATGATTTAGTTTCAAAAAACATATTTATTCTAAAATTCGTTCAATAAGATAAACTAAAAAACTTCAGTTTCTAATATATTCAATGTTTCTTTTCTATTATATATGTTGCTCTTATATGTATATGTTTCCATTATACAGAGTGTTTGTCAAAAGTGTGGAAACCCCTAATTAACTTTTGTAAAAATGAAAGTATCAAAAAACAGTAAAACACGTATTTTGATATTTCAAAAAAACTGCCCTATGACATGGATACCGATCATCCCCCACCCCTTGGTACGCGGTGGTAAGAGGGGGTTGAAAATTTTAAATTGGACTGGGGGATCGAGTGGAAGCTCATTTGAAAGGTCTTTTCATAATAAACACACTCTTAAAATTTTAAGTCGCTACGACCTCCCATTAAAAATGGCGGCCGTTCAAATTTCAAACTTTCATGCACTTAGTGTTATCCAGGATCAACTGCGTGGAAATGGCATGAATTTGATCCCTTGTGTGTGTGTGTGTGTGTATATGTGTGTGTGTGTGTGTGCGCGCGCGCGCGCGCGCGTGTGGCTAAACAAGTGTGAATGTGTACATTGTGGTAATAGATTGCAGAACAGACTTGAAAACTGATAACACTCAGTGCATGAAATTTCGAAATTTGAACGGCCACCATTTTTAATGGGGGAATCGTAGCGACTTAAAATTTTAAGGGTGTGTTTATTATGAAAAGACCTTTCAAATGAGCCCCCACTCGACCTCTAATCCAATTTAAAATTTTCAACCCCCCTCTTACCCTCACGTACCGGAAGGTGAAGGATGATCGGTATCCATGTCATAGGGTAGCTTTTTTGAAATATCAAAATACATGTTTTACCATTTTTTGATATTTTCATTTTTACAAAAGTTATTTAGGGGTTTCCACACTTTTGACAAACCCTGTATATGTAATTGTGACAAATAAATAAATTAATCATTTTAAGATATATTTATAAGAGTATGCAAGTAATTTTAATGGAACAATGAAAATTTTGCGATTAAAACAACATAATGATACTCCGTCACACTGTGTTCTCATTAAAAAGCACCCTACATTTTCCGCGTTGATTCGTTGGTTCTAAAAGTAAATTCGACGTTGATTTGTTGGTTCTAAAAATAAAAGCCAATCACATTCGATTGCTATAAAGCGATTTGTTCTGCGGAATTGCCTGTTGGTATTGTTTATCATTAACAAAGCACCAGCACACTTATTTATTACACAATTCACATTTCTACAAAATATTAAACATGATTTATGATATATTTATGATATATTTATATTTACATTTATTATATTGATAATTCACATAATTCGTGTGCGATATCCTCAGAATATACAAAATGTTCTTAGTTCATTATATAGGGTGTCCCGAAACTACCGCTCCATATTTTAGATAGATTCTCTGGCTAATTTAAAAACGATTTTTCCTCAGCGAAAATGTCGAAGAAGATCATTATTTTTTGCATATTCCCAATTTTTGTCATAATGTATCTTTCTAACTAAGCCTTAAATTAAAATTCTATTAAAGTAAACTCTACCTAAAATTAACTAAAGAATGTGACTTTATTAATATTTTATTCCCATAAGGCTTAGTTTGCAAAAAACCCTTTATTTTCAATCTTTTATAACTCGAAAATTATTAGTGCCTCGATATTTTCGCTGAGGAAAAATCGTTTTTAAATTGACCAGAGAATCTACCTCTCGGGACATCTTGTATACTGATTATGATATTGTTGTGCCCGGAACGGCACAAGGATGTGGGGTAGCCGGGAAATTCCAAAGGGAGCAATACTTTCCTTAATATCTTTATTATTATCACTTTATATACCTATTATCACTGTTAACAAATATATTATTTTACGCTACGCTGATCTATTCCTTTTAGTCTTCTCTCCTTAACGTTGTCCTTCCCTGAATCGCGTTGTTCTTAGATTTAGAGCGTTTAATAATTTTTTCGGCATTTGAATAGTGGTTAGTCTTAGATTCGCACTATTTATCGATTGATTTTCAATTAACGACTGTCCGCCGCAGTAGACGGTTTTTAACACCTCATTTTAGGCGTATTTTTGGAGGAGATCGCCTAACGATATGACCATATATGATCATGGAGAATTTTCGGCGATCAAGTCTAAGTACTAACGAAGGAGATTCAAAGTCGAAGCCCTTCGTTAGCATTTTCTGCGTTTCCGGCGAACTCGCGCATGATTCGCTGAGGCAGCGGTTTTTTACGCGGTTCGCGAACGTTCTGTATAACAATAAAATAAAGTTATAATCTCGCGGATTATAACATCCCTCCTCCGTTGGAAAAGAAAAACGAAGATTCTAACGGAGTTTTTCTCTCTTCTAAATATACATATTTCTATTCCTTTTGAATACAATATATTTCCAGTATACAATGTTTATTATAATCGTTTCTTATTCCTAAATTAAAATCTATTTATTCTAGAATCGTGTGCTCTTGCTTCTTTTTAATATTGACCTGGACATTCCGTATGGTTTATCAATTTTGTCTATTATTGTAACAATTGGTCATTTTGATTTCTTTTTCTTATGCTATATAATTATTCATATTATTATATTAGTATTACAATAATTATTGTAGTTATTCCACTGGAAGCCATTGGATAAATGAATTCTTTTTGTGTAAAAGAATTATTTTCATTGTTATTTAAATTGTTGTTTATTTCTTTTTACTTGTTATTTAATTCTTTCAATTCTAAAGGATTATTTATTACACTTTTGAGTTTTCGTTCATCCATTTTTTGGGAAATTGTTATATTGAATTCTAGTAAGAATGTTTCTATATTTGTTCTATATGTAATTGTTTCTGTTTATATTGTCATGTCTGCAGTTGTCAGTCTACAATTGTCGTTCAGAATAATTCGACCCATTTTATGAGTGTCTTTATACTCAGGATGATTTTCTCAGTTTATCGTAATTTGCTGCTCGGATGTCGTCGAATATAGATAGGAATGTGGCTATTGTAACGTAATCTATATAGTGCGGTTTGTTATCGTATAGTCTAGGTTGCACTGTTCGCTATTATCTTGTGCTCTTATATACATTTAATTTCGCACGGGGTATTCCTATTTACGTAATATATTGATTGGCTTTTTTCGCACAAATATTAATTGTTATTATTTATACAACTGTTTAGATTTTGTTTTTTTGTTAAAATTACATATATGCGCATGTCTCTATTTATTGCGATTAATTTATTATTTACTTTCGTGTACGCAAATTTATTTACATAGTTATACGTTGGTAACGGTATTACATTTAAAATATCATACATTGGTTGTGAGACTATAGGAAATTTTAGTATTGTATATACATATAATTGTTTATCGCAGTACGCGCTTACTTTCATATAATTTTCTATCGTTAATCATTCGTCGTATTTTATTTCGAACGGAAAATATGAACCTTGTGGTATCTATAACATGGCTTCTTTTAAATTGGAAATTATTTCATTTATTGATGTTAATAGTGGATGCATTATGCTTTTACTTATGTATGTGAGGTATTCTAGAATGTCTTTTGCGTCTCTGATTAAATCTTAACATAGCGATAATTACAGTGAAATGTTCATTTATTTTTTCTCACGTCGAGTATTCTCTAATATAATGATTTATTAATTTGTCATTATAATCTAGTATGTTTTCTAGTTTGTTTAAGTTGAATTATAGTAGTGTTTAAAATTTTTATTTGATTTTTTGCGACGTGTTTTAGTGTTTGTTGATTATTTTGTAATAATTGAATTTATTCGTTTATTAGTGTTCTATCATTCGCATCCATGAGCCCAAATAACGTTTTAGTTATCGTACCTATTCCATCTATCAGATCTCTGCGTCCATATACAGGGTGTCCCATTTTAAATAATCCAGTCAAATATCTCGAAAATCAAGCCCGGGAAGGAAAAATCAATTTCAGACAAAAGTTGTTTGGTTTCGAGGGGGACATAAGATGGTGCCATTGGTTTGACTTTGAATAATCATTTGTAGATGGCGCAAAGGTCACCTTAAATTTTTAGATTGGACACCCTATTTTTTATTGCATATTCTTGTAGCTTACCTCGAGAGCTTTCCAAAACACTATAATTAAATGTTTTTCCGTTAAGTACTTTTATAAGGCTTGAAATAATATCTTAATTTTACATAAATGATAAAATATCTAGTAAAATATTCATTTTTCGATTATCTTACCTTAATACTTTTATGTACAAAATAATGGAAGGAATCAATTGGTATAAAGAAAAAACATAGTTGTTTCGAAGAAGAAATATGTAATTTGCAATTAACAATTCCATATTTTTTCTTAGAAACAACTGTATGTTTTCTTTACATCAATTGATTCCTCTCATTATTTTGTACATAAAAGTATTAAGGTAAGATAATCGAAAAATGAATATTTTACAAGATATTTTATGGTTTATGTAAAATTAAGAAATGATTTCAAGCCTCATAACTCGATAAGCACTTAATGAAAAAACATTTAATTATAATGTTTTGGAAAGCTCTCGAGGTAAGTTACAAGAATATGTAATAAAAAATAGGGTGTCCAGTTTAAAAAATTTAAGATGACCTTTGCGCCATCTACAATGATTATTCAAAGTCAAACCAATGGCACCATCTTATGTCCCTTTCGAAACCAAATAACTTTTGTCTGAAACATTTTTCCCTTCCGGGCTTGGTTTTCGAGATATTTGACTGGATTATTTAAAATGGGACACCCTGTATATAGTACTCCTATATTGCCAGTTCTGTAGGAGGAATGCGCGAAAACATCACGGTGCAGACGATAGCTTCTCTCTCGCACAGTTGGCAGTAGCAAATATGTATGCGTCAAATATATATATATATATATGTATATATATATATATTTATATATATATCTTTACATACTCATTTTTTAAGTAATGTATATAAAAATGTATTGTATATAAAATTATTTGGCTGTTCTTCCGAAAGCGGCCGCGCTCCGATTTTCTTCAAATTTTGTAAATAGCTTCCATTTGGATAGAAAAGAAGTATATTAAAAGGATTTTTGGCGACTCAAAAGTTAAGCCACTTTTTAAATTATTTTTTGTATTTTAAGAACATACTGTTTTTACGCGATTAGGAAGAGGCGCGGAGCGCGCCCCTCGGAGCGGGGAAGGCGGTAGGGCGCGCTTAGCGCGCCCGTTAAGCCGCCTTCCCCGCGGAGAGGGGTCGGGCGGCACTGTCGGTAGCGTAGCCCAATGTCTATCGCCCAAAGTAGTTATTTTTTTTATATAAAGTTTTTTTTATATAAAATCATGTAATTAGGATAGTTCCAGTGTAATCTTAAAAAAATAATATCTCGCTTCGCGTGGCAGAGCGACGATTTTGTTAGAGGAAAAAGGTTCTTTGAAGGTCTTGTTTTGCTCCACTCCTCCCGCGCTCACTTCGCGCTAGAGCTGCCAATTTTGAGACGCTGCCTCATACGCATACATAGAACGAGACGTGTATGGTTGTGTACGTGTGCCGCTGTGTGGCACGCCGAGCGGTACATGTACACGGCTATACACGGGTCGTTCTATGTGTGCGTATGAGGCAACGTTCGGATTGGCAGCTGTGAATTCCGCGCGTATGTGTGTGGCTACACTTTCTCGATAATAACTTGCGCACAATGTAAACAATATGCATATTTTCAATATAATACACAGCTAAGTCAAGAACAAGAGTTATTTTGGCTTGTAGTTAGGAGATAGTTGAGTTATAACGAGTGCTTTGTACAGATGTATATTCAACGAAGTTTAAAATGTCGAATCGTATAAATTTATTTTCTCTTATGAAGAAGTTAAGTGATTTTCAAACAACAATTGAGTGGCTTAGAGCGATGGTTAAAACTTTTAAATACTTATTTAGAATGACATTTATGTTAATATATGTCAAAGTAAACATCATCAAAACGTTGTATATTAAAATATACAGAAAATACAAAAAATAATTTAAAAAGTGTGTTAACCTTTGAGTCGCCAAAAATCCTTTTAATATACTTCTTTTCTATCCAAATGGAAGCTGTTTACAAAATTTGAAGAAAATCGGAGCGCGGCCGTTTTCGGAAGAATCGCCAATTATTTATCGCAGAAAGGGCCTGCTACGTCAGCATAGACTTTTAAATTGTTTTTATTAGCGGCATATGATTTATTCGCCGACATAAGAGATAAATGTTTTTCATTAAGCATATTTAAAGCTGTTTCTCCTCTAGTTTTTAATGCGGACTTAAACACAAATAGCATTAACGGAAAGTTGGAAAGCTATTACGTGTTTTCGTTTTTAAATTGTTCAAAAGAGAAAACATTCTCTCAGGATCGGCATTAGAATTTGGAAGCGTTCGAATAGTATTTATAATATTCGTTAAATTGGAATATTTAGGAACATTATTCGTGTGCCAACGTTGTAAAATTGCTTTCCACATATTATCAAAATTTAGAAAAATTTTGTTTTTCTTCTACTGTAAGGTCTGATGCTAATGCAATCCATTCTTTTTTTAAAGTATCTTCATCAAAACCGCCGAGAGTTTTAGCTACGAGAGAAACATCATCAAATGATGTTTGTCTATTATTATCGAATAAACTTACAGATGATTAAAAAACTTGTAACTTTAATAAAAATTCATTATTTATAGGTAATCTTTTACAAATTTCTTCTGCAGCAGTCACATAAAATGTTAAACAGTTCTCTCGAACAATTTTAACATTAAAATATAAGCGTTTAAGAGTTCTGATAATATAAATTAAAATAACAAATTGAATAAAGGCCAATACAAAACTAGCTCGCTGATATTAGTGTGAAAAAACGAAAATAGTAATATTGTTAAGACAATAAGGATTTTACTTTAAACGACCAAACTGACAGGTAAGGCTTCATTTATTGAAAGTTTGACAACGTTTCGACCTTAGGTTTAGGTCCTTTTCAAGTCTATAATAAGAAAAATTACAAATAATTTAAAATGACGCATTAAAATTATAAACGAGTTTATGATAAAGAAACGCAAACAATAGTAATAACAAAAAGTATTCACGATACAAGGAAGAATGGTGTAACATACCTTAATAAACGTGTAACGGAAGAATGTTATAAGTATGACAGTCACATTACATGTCAGAACGTCGACTGTGTAAAAATACAAAACAAAAACAGTGTCGACAAAAAGCCAACGCCAATAACATCAAATATATCCGATGATATTATTATAAATAGGATTTAAATTTTCTGTGTCCCTTTGTAAATGTTAATTGCATTGTCATGATTTTTAATGAAAAACATTTTGGCTATTTCTCTTTTTTTCCGGTGTTTTTTATTATGCAAAATCGAGGGTGTTGTCCATCCAAAATCATTTGCAAAATCTGTTCTGTGTTTACTAATAACTGAATGATTGCTAGGATGTAATTTAATATTATTAACAAATTAAAATAGATAAAGATTATTAATATGTTCTTTGATATTAATATGTTCTTTGCGTATTTAGATGTCTTTTTGTCTGTCCAATATATGTGGCGTTACAATCCTGGCAATCAATTCTATACACAATCTCAGTCTTATTAAGTCTACTAAGTTCATCCTTCCCTCGTTTAATAATTCTATCGAGTTTTTTCGGTATCGTATAAATTGCGCCATTCACGCCTGTGTTCTTAATCTTTCTACTAATATCCTCGCTCAATCCTCCTATGTAAGGCAGCGGTACACAAGAAGCAGTGTCGAAGTCACGATTGTTGTCATCATCGCTAACGCGGTTTTTAGAATATTTTAAAGTGCGTAATCTTTTATGCAAATATCGATCAATAATATCAGGGGGGTAACAGTTATTAGTTAAAATTCGTTTAACGGTGTACATTACTAACATGAAACCGTTCGTCAGAAAGTAAAATCGCGTAGTCAACAAGGCTATTAATAGTGTTAATTTTGTACTTTAGCGGGTGACTTGAATGAAAATTTAAATATCTGCCCGAACACGTAGGTTTTTGAAACCAATTTGTCAAGAGCTTGCCATGAAACCTTATAACTGTACTATTTAAGAAGTATTAAGAAGTATTAAGAGTATTATTAGTTTCAATTTCATGGATAAATTGCAAACGTAGCTGTTAAAAGTTAACAAATGATATCAATATGTATCTGTGGAATTGTTAAGACATGTAATTCATAAAATGATACAGTAAATAAATCGATCGCAACGTTTCGGTCAAACATATGACCCTTTTCAAGCAACAGAAAATGTTCTATATCTGCTAACAATAAAAAGAAAGGATAACGCATATATATAACAATTTTAACTATGTTTATGTAATCTTTCAACGTTAATTCGTTCAGATATTCCTCACATTCTGATCCCAAAATAATTTCATTAATAGGTTTTTGATTTTCTTTTAATGATAATATAATATTTGAAGAAAATGGTTTTAAATATTCTTCTTTTATAAAATTTCGACAGATTTGGAAAAGAAAGTTTTTAGATTTTGGCTGCAATAAATGAATTATCGTTTCTGATGCTTGAGAACGCTGAAGAATGCATTAAATGCGTTAAAAAAATTTAAAATCTATTTTAAAAAAAGAAAATAAGCTTTTATCTCTATGTTGTTCATCATATATAATAAATATTTTCTAGAATTTGCTTTTTCACTCGCAACCATTTCAGTAAGAAATTATTTAATTGTATCCCAAAATTCAAGAAGTTGTTCGATACATAAATAATGAGAAAACCAGCGTGTGTCACACAATTTTAATATTTTATGATTTGTTTCTTGGAAACATTGACAAAATTCGCGAAAAATAGCTGTACATTTGAGACTGCTATTTAAATATTTAGCAATTTTTTTAAGAAATTCATCACAATATGCAGGCATTTTAGAACAAACAGCATGCGCTGCTAATGCGGAGGAATGGCACACGCATGAAAATGTTAATACATGTAGGCATATTTCTTCCAATTTTTTTTAAATGATAAATGTTTCCCTGTCATGACGGAAGCATTGTCGCATGACAGGGCGATTTATTTAAAAATAGTATCTGTAATTTCCACATTTCACTTTTAAATGTATTGAACAACTTTTCTGCGCTTGAATCTTTAGCATCAATATTTATTAATTTACCTAATCGCGAGCGAACATCTAATGTCTCCGGATCAATGTATCGGACAAAAAAAGTCATCTATTTATTATTAGTGAAATCAGATATTTCATCGATAAATATCGAAAATTTTGTGTTTTGAATAATATTGACAACACGATTAGTTTCGACCGGGCATATAACGTTTGTAATAATATTTGTACATTTTGTTCGGCTCATATTCATACTATTCATTAAGATCTTTTTCTATATGTTGGAAAAAATTAAGAATTTCTTTTGCTGTTTGATGAGGAATATTCTCATCAATTAATGCGATATATCTGATTTCCGCTGATTTCCTACGCTCATCAAAAGATAAAAGTAATTCATTCATTTGTATATTTGGATCCTCATTCGAAACTTTTGTTTCAATATAATTTTTTTCTTTATTTATATGAACATTAGATTCTGCGTGACGATAGATTTGCGATAAACCGCCAGCGATAGATTTATCACAAATCAAACAAAAAAATAAGCTTGCATCATGTGGCACTTCACGTAACCAACATTTAAATTGCTGAATTTCTAATCATTTTTGTTGAAATTTTATTTTACGCAATTTTTTTATTGGTGAATCAGCATTATTATTATTATCAGTTAGCGTATTTACCTTATTATATATTATTTTTGTAACATGCAGAATCCGCATGCCTTGATAGTATTGAATTGCACGAATAATTCTTATTGCATATACTACAATAATAAAGACTATCATCGGATGGTACTTTGCGTCCAAGATTTATATCGATCATCACTAAGCCAAGCTTCTAAAAAATTTCACTTACGTTTTTTAGTTAATTGATCACACATTTTGATTATCTGTTGGTAATAAGGATCTATATACCACGCGATCCGCAATGGACACTTATCGATTATCTATCGGCGGAGTCGCCCGT
Organism: Camponotus fellah; assembly: GCA_030586385.1. NCBI lineage: Eukaryota > Metazoa > Arthropoda > Insecta > Hymenoptera > Formicidae > Camponotus > Camponotus fellah. The sequence goes on from JAPIVC010000364.1 coordinate 157,910, forward strand.
GTCGTGCTTTTAGATGGCACGATACATATCCGGAAGCTTTCGCCAAAAGAAGTCTCGATCTCACTTCCGTCTTCTTCTTACCGTCGACCATTATACTGTCCGCTCCGCGATACGCATTTTGTAAGCCAACCAACGGTCCCTTAATAGTGCGCTGAATAAAACGTACGGTAAAAATATCTACGCGTATCTTGTACTCTATGTCACCTTCCCGTACTCTATCAGGTTATGGGCCCAGGCGATATGAAGTATTTATTTTATTATTTTGGGATCAGAATATACCTTCGACTATCAAGACACAATAGTGCGCGAGAATATCGAGTCACGCGATTCGGATCCATAACGGCGATCGTATAGACCGACGGTCACAAGGACGAGAAGTAAATCGTGCGAATAAGAAGTGCATTGAGACGCAAGCTACGAACGCCGCGTGAGAAAATATCGGGCGCGATAGTGAAAGCCTCACATCGCACGTGTGCGAGGACCGTGAAATCCACATCGTCGGCCATATTGTGCCCTTCCTTGCAATCAGCGGCTACATTCCGCGAAAACAGAAGACTGTTAGAGAGTGAGTCGAATAATGAGTGCGAACAGTGTTGTACGTATCGAAGCGCTCGGGCACGATAATTACGATACGTGGAAGCTGCAAATGCGTGCACTGTTAGTAAAGAATGACGCATGGGGTTATGTAAGCGGCGGAGTGAAACCCGAACCAACGGCGACGAACGCCGTTGAAATCTGCGACTGAAACACCAAGGACGAAAAAGCTAAGTCGGATTTGATCCATAGGAGCAAACCAGTTAAAGCTGGTGAAAAATTGCATGACATCACGAGAGTTATGGCTAAAATTAGAAAATTCGTTTCAATCAAAAGGGCCCGCACGCAAAGCCACACTATTAAAAAGCCTCACTATGCAAAAGATGAGCGAAGGCGCCGACGTGCGCGAACATCTACGCGATTTTCTAGACACGGTAGACAAATTGTCCGAAATGGACGTTATCATCAATCCAGATCAACTCGCTATAATGATGTTGCATAGCTTACCTTCAAGTTTCGAAAATTTCAGAGTCGCCATCGAGAGTCGCGATGAACTACCTGACCCCGAGACCCTGCACATGAAGATAGTCGAGGAGTTCGATGCAAGAAGAAACACAGCGACGTCGAATCAATCGCAGGATGCCATGTTCGTTAATAAAAAGAAGTGGAACAAGTCAAAAGAAAACTCGATCAACAAGGAGAATCGTTCAAATACAAATGTTTCAAATGTCATGGAAGAGGGCATAAAGCATCCGAATGTCCATCCCAGAAAGTAGACAACAAAGAGTCTTCTCGCATGTCCCTTCTATCGATTGAAGGTGCAGTTAATGTGTGTCAGATCACGGACAACATCGATAGGAGCGTGTGGTGCCTCGATAGTGGATGCACGTCACACATCTGCAAAGACATCAACTTATTTACAGAGATAAATAAAAGTGAGTCGAGCAAGTTGAAGCTGGCTAGTGATGCGTCTGCAGAAATCAAAGCAAAGGGCATGGCGACGATTGCTACGACGATTAATGGAAAAAGGAGCGACGTGATCCTGAGTGAGACTTTACACGTTCCGGAACTAAGGACGAACCTACTGTCTCGAAAATAACTAACAGAGGCTACAAAGTCATGTTCGACGAGCGGAAGGCCGCGGTTATCGATCACAGGGGACACACAAAACTGATTGCGAAGCGGATTGGCGATCTATATTTCATCGACGGAGTCACACCAAATAGTTGCCAGAATGCCGAAGAGAAGGCCGAGAAAAGTAAGCGGTTATCGGCCTGGGAAAGTATTGCACAGTCGTGGCATCGGCGAATGGGTCATCTCAACTTTTGCGATCTCGTTCGCGCATCGAAAAATGGAGCGGTTCGGGGCATCGACATAAAAGAAGAGCCTAAAGATTCGAGCTGCGAAATATGTATTCAGGGGAAGATGACGCGACTATCGTTCCCGAAGGAATCAGATCGAAAAACGAAAAAGTTAGAAATCATCCATATCGACATATGCGGTCCGATGCGCGTTACGTCGAATGGTGGATCGAAATATCTCATCACTTTCACAGATGATTGTACAAGATGGACAGAAGTAAGATTCATCAAAAGCAAGGATCAAGCACTCGAAGAGTTCAAAGTGTACAAAGCCCTCGTCGAGAAGCAACACGACACGAAGATAAAGGCGATTCAATCCGACAACGGTCGTGAATACGTACACACAATAAGGAATTTGACGAGTACCTGAAAACACAAGGAATTCAACGTCGACTCACGACTGCGTACACTCCAAAACAGAACGGAGTGGCCGAGAGAAAAAATCGGAATCTTAATGGATTCTGCAAGATGCCTTCTTCTCCAATCTGGATTACCATCTGGGTCGAGGCGATCTTCACCGCAAACTACATTAGGAATCACTGTCCCACGAAGAAGCTTGATGGGAGAACTCCTCATGAGGGTTGGAAAGGCTATGTACCGGTGGTAAGCTATCTCAAAGACTTTGGATGTAAAGTGTTCTGTTTAGACAGGACTCCTACGAGAGGAAAGTTTGACGCTTGATCCAGAGAAGAAGATATTCATCGGATACGCCGAACAATCGAAAGGCTATCGGATCTGGTTGCCAGTGTCCAAAAAGGTTGAAATCACTCGAGACGTGAAATTTCTGGAGAATTCTTCAAAGGCTCCGAGAGCGTTCTATGAAGACTTCTGTCCAGAAGATGCATCGTTAGATCGGTCAGTGGATCAGAAAGGAACTAACGATATCAATGTAGAGCTGTCTTCAGAACCAGTTAATGAAGAACAGGAAGATCTCGAAGAAACCGTCGAGGAACCAGAGGAAGCTGATGAACGGGAAGAAGAAGCAGTGCCGGCTCGAAAATGAGAACGCCTTCGCATCATCAGAACCGGCCTCCCCGAGGAAGACCTCGAAAGGATTATGGCCGAGAGCAGATCGAACAAACGGAATTTGCTTGCGTGACTGAGATTCCAGTAACACGTGCAATTTCAGGCGCAAATTCTTCTGAGTGGAAGGACGCAATGGGATCCGAAGTAAGCTCATTAATCAAAAGCAATACAAACTGGAAACTAGTAGAACGTCCAAAAGATCGTCAGGTAATTGGAAGCAGATTTGTTCTGCGCAACAAATATAAACATGACGGATCCATTGAAAAACGAAAGGCGCGTCTTGTAGCACGAGGATTCTCTCAAAGACCGGGAATAAATTTCCGCGAAACTTTTGCTCCTGTAGCTAGGATGAGCTCGATACGCGCTGCAGGAGCTGTAGCGGCTCAAAGAAATATGAAGATCGAACAGTTCAACATCGCGACCGCCTATTTAAACGGTGACCTTGAGGAGAAGATCTTCATGGAGGCTCCGGAATATCTCGAAGACATATTAGAACATATTACTCTGACTAGACGAGAGGATAACTCTGTTAAAAGGGCGAGAGAGAGTTGGAGACTCTGCAAAATTCAAATGTCGTTTGTCTGCTGAACAAAGCTTTGTACGGGCTAAAACAGGCAGGTCGAGCCTGGCATTCTAAGCTGGACAAGGAGCTTCGAAATCTGGGTGCGGTTCCATCAAGTGTCGATCCATGCATATATATCGTCGGGCCAGTCGAGAACAGGAGCTACATTATCGTTTATGTCGATGATATACTAGTCATGTCATGCAACGATTCCGAGATCACGAGGCTGAAGAATCATCTTAACGCCAAGTTCGACGTCAAGGACCTGGGTAATATTAAACACTGTTTAGTCCTGGAATTTACGAGAAACGAGAAGGAAATTTCCATAAATCAAAGGGGCTACATAAACGACATCCTCGATCGATTTGGCATGCTCGACTGTAAGCCCGTATCAACACCGTTAGAACCAGGACTCAAACTGATTGGTCAAGACGTCGGCACGGACGACCATCGGTGGGACGTCCCTTACCGTGAGCTGATAGGGGCGTTGATGTACTTGTCGGTTGGGACCAGACCCGACATAGCTCACGCAGTCAGTTACCTAAGCCAATTTAACAGCTGTTGCACAGAGACTCACTGGAAGGCTGCTAAGCGGGTGTTATGATACCTAAAAGAAACTAATAATGTTGGCCTTGTATATTCTTGTTTTAGATCCTCCAATCATGTTTACGGACGCCGACTGGGGTAACTGCAATCTGGACCGTAAATCCTATACGGGGCATGTTTTCATGGTGAACGGCAGAGCCATCAGCTGGGAGTCAAAAAAGCAACAGACCGTTGCTGTATCATCGACTGAGGCGGAATATATGGCCTTGTCGGAAGCAACCAAGGAGGCCCTGTACATGAAAAGGCTGTTCAAGGAACTCGGAGTGAACCTAACCAGCGTCGTTATCAAAAACGATAACGTCGGTGCCCAGCAGCTGGCAATTAATCCCGTCCATCATGGACGCTCTAAGCACATTGATATTCGGCATCATTTCGTGCGTGACGCAGTCAGGGAGAAGTTAATTCTCATCCAGCATGTGTCTTCCGACGAGACGGCGGACATTCTTACCAAAGAATTACCAAGAGGAAAACATAAGAACTGTGTTCGGCTTCTTGAGCTTAAATCCATCCATTAGATGAGATTGATTCCTCATTGCGGTTCGAGGGGAAGTGTTGGAATAAGGATCTATATACCACCATGGACACTTATCGATTATCTATCGGCGGAGTCGCCCGTGTCGTGCTTTCAGATGGCGCGATACATATCCGGAAGCTTTCGCCAAAAGAGGTCTCGATCTCACTTCCGTCTTCTTTTTTCCGTCGACCATTATACTGTCCGCTCCGCGATACGCATTTTGTAAGCCGAACAACGGTCTCTTAATAATGCGCTGAATAAAACGTACGGTAAAAATATCTACGCGCGTGTCTTGTACTCTACGTCACCTTCCCGTACTCTATCATTATCTATTCTTAACTTAATTTACTTTCTCGTCGGCACAATATCACCAATCTTTTATCGATTGCTTTCAACTATCTTTTGACTGGGTCACGAACGTATTCGCAAGACGAGTACAGTCAACAGTCAATAATTAAACGATAACAGTCAACATGAATCGAGAAAAAAACAATGTCAAACACATAATATTTTGAATTATATTTGAATATACAGGGTGTCTCAGATTACCCGTACATCCCTTTTAAAATGGAAATAAATGGCTTTTATCAAAAATCGCGAACAATTTTTAAGTATATCAGGTACGCTCTATCAAATGATATTTTTAATTTTGATTCTGACTGGAAATACGCCATCCGAATCGGAAGTTGAATTTTTTTAAGGGAACATGGTACTTTGTATTACAGATTCGAATTATACGTAAAAAAATAAGAAATTTTTGTATCAAACGTTTTTCTAAAAATGCCTCTGTCAATCTTAAAATTGACCTTGAAAATTGAATATAACTGTAATAATGAACTTCAATTTTAAGATTGACAGAGGCACTTTTAGAAAAAAATATTTGATACAAATTTTGATACAAATGTTTTTTTATTTTTTGACATAAAATTCGAATCTGTAATAAAAAGTACCATGTTCCCCTAAAAAAATTCAACTTCCGATCCGGATGACGTGTTTCCGGTCGAAATAAAAAATTGAAAATATCGCGAAAATATTTGATAAACCGTACCCAATTTACTTAAAAATTGTTCGCGATTTTTAATAAAAGCCATTTATTTTCATTTTAAAAAGAGTGTATGGGATGGTCTGGGACATCCTGTATATTTCATTTTTATACCTATATTTTTGTAATATAACATTTATGTGTAAAAGTTTATGTAAAATTTATTTATTAATTATTATTTATTAATGTTATACATTTTTTATACAATATATAAAGTTTAAAAAAAAATTAATAGGGAAAGATTATGTGATAATAAACGTCACACATGTTACATCGCCAATTCGCCACTTCGCCAGCTCGAGATTTCGAGGATCACATAGCTATTGTATTCAGAGAGATAGGTAAGATAAAACGGACCTCTCAGGAGAGAAGGAATCAGCTAATCTATCTGTCTTCCTCTGTAAACCAAAGATAACCGAAAATGGACGAACGTCAAGCGTACACGGATAAGAGCTCATTCCTTAATGTACGAAAGTGGTGGGGATACGAATCGTGCCGCCGCTGGACGCAACGTACGCCATAATCTGGCAGCCTGCTGGGAAAGAAAAAAACGTGCAAAATGCTATTGTAGGTAACAAAATCTTTACATTGTCGATAATAAAATAACGATTTTATACATAATTTGTTATTTTTAAAACAGATATATAAAAGATTTATACATTTTCGATAATAAAACAATAGCAGAATGATCTAAAATACTCGTATGATTTAAATAACTCTTGTAATTGTTTTCAATAATCAAAACGGCTGATAATATCATCAATCTTTTATTATCTCCGGGCTCATCGGGTCCATTTGGTGGTTACGAAAATTTACCCAGGACTGTCGGTCTTTAACAGCATCTCGTCAGTGATATGACTAGTTCTCTGCCATCAGTCTTATGATACTCAATCAGAAGTTGGCTGTAGCGCAGGACCGAAAATGAAATGGTAGACGTCGCCCGCGATATTTCAAGCAGGAAAATCTTGTATAATATGTAAAATATTTACATTAAATCATACATCGTTATATTTGTTTCAAACAGCTCTACAATTTTTATTATATCAAAATATCTACATTATTATAAAAAAATTATGCATATTTTTCTGTTTTTCAATACAGATAAATTTTGTAATCAATCAATATAGTCACAATAAAGTTCGGTTTAAGCTATTTAATTTCATATATATATTTGTTATAGTCTATCTCTTTTAGTTTAAAAGATAAAAGGGAATGGCCACTTCTAGGTGGGACACACTGTACATGTCATATTTTATTGGTATATATATATATATATACATATATATATATATATATATAAGTATACATATACATATACATACATATATATATATATATATATATATATATATATAAGTATAAAACGACTGTATGTTCGTGCTAGATTCATTAATTATTCGTGAATCTCAAAATAAAATACGAAACATTATTTCATATAATCTTTCTTTCATTTTGGTAATATTTATTATTAGAGTAATATACACATATATTTTTTATTAAAATACTTTTATTGAAATTATTAAAACATTAAATTTTATGTGAAATAAAATAAGCATTTTAATTTTATATATATTATACACGCATATACATATATATTACTTCATAATATATGCTAAAGTGAAAAAAGATTACAAACAATAAATAATATGTAATAAAAATTAATAAATGTATATGTTTCGTACTTTTCAGATCCATAATTATGGATTTAGCAAGACATGAACCAATCGCTCGTTTTACCGTGGCAGTGAAAAGGATCTGACGACGTAGTACCGCCGGCCGTAAAATGAATCCAGTTAGCGTCACTTTACGGCGGGGAAAAAGCGTTCCCTGAAAAACAGCAGCGTAAGCCCTCTCAGTCTTCTCTCTGTCTCTGGCTTTGATTATATATCTATGGACTGCTAATGCCTCAGGCTAATGGCAAAGAACTAGACGTGAGCGCTTACGTCTGTCGTAATCGTGGACGTAAAGTAAGACAGAGAAAAACGTATATCGTACAAGGTCATTGTGACAATTACATCCACGACTACGACAGACATCTAGTTCTCTGCCATCAGCCTCACATTTCTCATTGAAGCGATGCGATCCAAGATCTCAGCGCCCCCCTACCAAATGGCCAAAACAAGAACTAATAATTAAGAATCATATGGTCTGAGTTCTGACCAGTTCTGTGGTTCTGACTGAATTAAGAGAATTAAGAGAAGAAGTGAGTGAAAAAAAGGGAAAAAAATATTATAAGCTTTTAAAAAAATAAAAAATAGTTCGTTATTGTTATGAAAAATTATGTAATAGCAAAATATAAAGCGTTTCAAAAAATAAGTATGAATGTAATAAGAAATATAAATCTTAACAAAGTTTTTAACAATTTTAATATGCATTTAATGAATAATGACTTGATGAACAATCACAAGTATGAATTAATAAAATTATAGAATTATATTTACAAATAAAATTTTATTTCGGGAAAGAATTTACTGGAAAATCGCATTTAAATTATGTTAGAAAAAATTTTACGAAAACAATATTATTTAAAGGGCAATAATTGGAAATTATAATGAAAAGTTAAATTCGTTTATCAATTGCGTTTATGATTATTAGTTCTTCTTTTGGCCATTTGGTAATTGGAGGCGCTGAGTCTTTGATCGCAAAATGGCTGCCCATTAGCAGTCTATAGGTATATAGTCAAAGGTCTCTGGTAAATAACTGCAGAGAGAAACCTGAGAGGAACCACACTGCCATTTTTGAGGGAACGCTTTCCATCGGAAATAAGTTAGCGCTGGAAGATTATATTTTTTTAATAAACTATAGCTCAAACGATTGCTCCTTAATTGCTCCGTCCGAATCTACATTTGCTCCCCTTCTAAAATTAATAGTTTCTTTAATATTTATAAAATTGACCATTTTTATTGAAAAACATATATCCAATGGTTTTCAACAATTATATTTGATATAAAACGATTGCTCCCTAATTGCTCTCTATTGCTTCATCATTAGTTTAACGATTATTGCATTATTTTATCGAAAATTAATAAATAAATCATTTTCACAAATGACGGCGACGCCGCCTGTCGGCCACTTGTCGGAACTAAACGTTTTAATAGTTTTCAGCAATTATATCTAATATAAAACGATTGCTTCTTAATTACTTTGCATTGCTCCATCGTTATAATTAATAATTAATAATTGCATTTTTTAATCGAAAATTAACAAATTTTTAATCATTTCTCTAGTGACGACGTCGCTACCGATCGACTATTTATCGGAATTAAAATTTTAAAAGTTTTCAACAATTATATCCAATATAAAACGATTGTTCCTTAATTGTTTTACATTGCTCCATCGTTATAATTAATAATTATTGCATTTTCTATCGAAAATTAGCAAATAAATCATTTCAGAAGTGACGACGTCGCTATTTATCGGTTACCTAACGGAATTAAATGTTTTAATAGTTTTCGGCAATTATATCCAACATAAAACGATTGCTCCTTAATTGATTTACATTGCTTCTTTATTATAATTAATAATTATTGCATTTTTTAATCCAAAATCAACAAATAAATTATTTCACAAATGACGTCGTCACCTATCGGCCGCCTATCAGAATACATGGTTGAATGTTGGCTAGTGGTGCGAACATTAAAACATAATATATCAGCTCTATTGTTTAAAACTATATCTGTAAGAAAATAATCAATTTCTCCAATTGACTTTTTGGTAGAATAATTGCTCCTCGATTTCTTTATCGAAATATTCAATTGCTCCATTCGTTCTATTAATATTTTATAATATATTAGCCAAAAACCAATCATTTTCTTGGAAAAACATATTTCCCATAGTGTTCGCGAATAATTCGGGTATCGATAGGATAATGTAGAATCGGGCGCGCTGTTGCTAGCCGTCTAACGCGATGCCCGCCTGGCGGCGCCACCTCTCGAGCTTGCATATCACGTGACCCTGTACGGGCCCAATGTGGGGCTTCTTTTCCGGAAGCTCCCGGTCAGTCGTTCTCATCACGTAGTCTATTGTGCATGTGCATTGTGTCACTCCCGTATCATTCTCACGGTTTAGCTTCCTGAACTGTTTTCTGTGCTTTTGCTCAGCGCTTGCTTGTATTAGCACGCTTTCTCTCTGCTTATCAGTGTCGGAATCTATCATTTTCTGCTCATCATAAGAATACACTTCATAATCGATTGTTATCGGCTCACTAAAGGAATACGCCTCACAGCACGATAGCCATTGCTCGCGCGTGCCACGTACTCATCTAGTTCCCGGCATCTAGAAATCATATTGCTTTCGGCTCATTATAACGGAAGTGCGGTGTGTGAACGTCGCATACAACGACGGGCTCATCCCGTACTGCTCAACGCGAACTTTTAGACTGCTCATCTTATTAAAAATGCTCATCGTTATTATTTTGCACTCTAAATATAAGATCGACTATTTTTACCGACCATTTGTGTGTGTGTGTGCTTGTCCCCTCACATTTGGCCGTCTCACCACGCGCGTCCGAAGAATCGGTGCGAACTGCGTCCGGTTACCATTCGCCGCCGATTACTCGATTATTGAACATTTTGTTCCTTCGAGCCGGATCGCGTGTGTGTGAGAAAGTGTATGCATAAGAACGATCTCTCGCTGTACGTGTGTGTGCGCACGATCGGACAAAGCGCTCATTTTGCGTGTTGTGCTGGCAAGGTTGTACTTTTAGTGTGTGTTTACATGTTCAAAGACAATCTCGTGTGTGCCTACGTGCACACAGCCGGTGTTCACATGATTTTGGTACGCTCATCGGTCATTTTTCATAACAGACTATAAAGGCACGCTCTCATTGTCGAATTCATCATGTCTGACGACGGTAAAGGTAATTCAAAATCTCTTAGAATGCTGACAGCGGGTCAAGCCTCTAGAACAACTCCATTATCTACATGGATTCCTCAAGGATGCACCAGCTCAACTCATCGCCAGCCTGCCGCTTACGGGAGTCTCGCTCACACAATCTTGGGATCTACTCACATCGCGTTATGAAAACAAGCGTCTCATAGTGCAATCTCATTTCGACAAACACTTCGGAATCACAACGGCGCAGAAAAACTCAAGCTCACTGAATCTGCTCATCACCACTTTTTCACAGACTCACAAGGCGCTGCTCAATCTCGGTGTGACCACCACTCTCGGCGACAGCATGATGGTCTATCATGTTTTAAAACACCTAGACCCAGCAACCAGAGAAGCATGGGAACTCTCTCTTGGCTTTGCAAAGGAATATCCCTCTTGGGAAAAGATGAGCTCATTTTTAACCGCTCGAATGAGGGCTCTAGAAAGGATCGAGGCAGCAAAAGGAACAAGCTCACAGACATCCTACACACTACAACGGACATCTTCTCACGCAAAAGATCAAAAGATCAGCTCCAGCTCACGAACTGCGGCATTCGCTCATAGCTCACCAGCTCATCCGTGCGACCAGTGTCAAGGATCTCATTTCATAGTCGCATGTGAACATGTGAAATTTAGAAGGTTGCTGCCTGTTGCACGCCGAGCCATTGTGAGTGAGAAAAGATTATGTTTCAACTATTTAGGCAGGCATAATGTAAAGGTGTGCAGATCATCTTAAAAATGTAATACGTGTGCTGGGCGGCATCACACAATTATGCATGATCCTGGCCACGCCAGCTCAACGAAAGACACCGCTCAGCCCTCAACATCATCAATAGCTCAATAATTACTCGATGCAGTCGCCCATACCTGCTCACTTCAACAAAGTTTCCGCTCGGCTCTCCTCGGAACCGCTCTTGCGCAAGCCATCACCAAATTAACAGCTCATCCAATGCCCCTGCTCATTGATTCAGGCTCAGAATTGACGTTTATATCAGAACAACTTACTCTTCAACTTGTCCTTCCTCGGCATGCATCATCAGCACTCACCAACGGAATAGGAGGATCCCGATCAACTCAGACTCTCGGCTGCACTCAACTTCAGTTGAAGTCCCTCCATTCAATGAAAACCGTGACCATTGAAGCACACATCTTAAAAAGGTTAAAAAGGCTCACATCATTGATCCCATCTATCAAGGTCACTCCTAGTGACTGGCATATTTTAATGGTCTTTCTCTTGCAGATTCTGAATAACATCGTCCTCGAACAATGGACATCATCATTGGGGCAAATTATTACGGCTCAGTTGTCAAGCCTCAGATCATTACAGGTGACGCGACATCACCAGTCGCCCAACTCTTAATCTTTGGGTGAATTCTCATCAGACCAGTAAATGTGACCAACTCAGCAAGTGTGCACGCTCACCAAATAACAACTCATCAGCAAGATGCTCTCAGTGAGCTTCTAACAAGGTTTTGGAAACAAGAGGAAGTGCCATCAACGGCTCAAACAACGCTGACTCCAGCGGAAGAAAAATGTGAGGCTCACTTTCAAACTGCTCACATCAGAGAAACATCAGGACGCTACATTGTACGGATCCCACTCAGCTCATCACCTTCAGTTCTAGAAGAATCTCGAGAGATAGCATCGAGATGTCTTAAACGAACAATTCGTCGGTTGAGCAAGGATGTTCAATATCGCCAGCTCTATACAACATTTCTCAAAGAATATGAAGATCTCGGGAGAGTGAGGAGAGTCTCTGATGGGGGATCGGAACTCAGGAAAAACCTGGCACATGATTCTTCGGAATCAGGAGGGTTAAGGATACTGAGGGAAGATTTAACCCGTCTTTGGTTCATCCACCATTCTATCTGCCTTATCATGGAGCTCAGACCGGACAATACGTCGACGAAGCTCAAAGTCGTCTTTAATGGCTTGTCCAACATCCCCTGGGAAATCCATCAACGACATTATGCACACCGGTGCAAATCTGCTGCTCAATGTAATAGACGTGTTTATATGGATCCGTCATCATCGCCACATCTTTGCGACTGAGATTACAAAGATATATCGGCAAATCAAAGTGCACAAGGAGGATTGGAATCTGCAGCGAATCTTATGGATTGATGATCAGCTCAACGAGATTTCTTTCTATCTCACTACCGTAACATACGGCACACGTGCAGCTCCTTTCTTGGCTACGAGAGTATTACTTCAACTAGTCAAAGATGAAGCTCATTTCCACTGACGGTTCCATTACTTACGCATGGACGTTATGTGGACGATATCTTCGGGGGAGCGGACACAATCTCAGAACTCACAAATGTCGCTCAAATCATAAGCTTGTGCAACGCGGGCGATTTCCCTCTCGCAAAATGGCATGCAACGGATCAGCAAGTTCTCACTGATATTTCAGTATCATATTCTGAAACGGATACAGTATCACTGGACGACTGCGAAACCAAATTACTCGGATTCAAATGGATTCCTCAAGAAGACAAATTCATTTTCTCATCAAAGTTCAACTCACCTCCAAGGAAGCTCACCAAACGCCTCATACTATCTGAAGTGGCTCAGATATTTGATCCTCTCGGTTTGGTCTCACGGGTTATAATAAATACCAAGGTTTTATTACAAGAATTATGGTTACTCAAGCTCGGCTGGGATAATCCCTTACCAGCCTCTCTCAGTATAAGATGGCTTTCAATAAGAAACCAACTCAACGCGCTAGCCAGTGTCTCATTTTCACGATGGTTCAATACGTGGAGTGACTCCATCGTGGAACTTCATGGTTTTTCGGATGCTTCTCAGCTCGCCATGGAAGAAGTCATTTATTTGACTGTCAACTCACTGTCCCCTGGCTCACATTCAATATTAGTGTGCTCTAAGATGAAAATAGCACCTCTCAAAAGGTTGACGATTTCACGATTAGAACTCATAGCAGCGCTCATACTCACAAAACTTGCCGCACACGTCAAAGCCACACTGAAGCTCAAGGTGGGCGCAACTCATCTGTGGACAGATTTTCAACTGACTCTCAATTGGATCAGATCGCACTTATCTCGTTGGAAGGATTATGTCAGGAACTGAGTAACGCAAATTCAAGAATTGTGCACAGATACCACCTGGCGTCATGTTCCTGGCAGTATGAATTCGGCGGATTGTGCATCGCGAGGCGTTAACGACCAGCTCCAGGATCATTCATTGTGGTGGGCCACAATAGCTCACTAAAGCTCAAACGGAATGGCCCTCTCAACCAGAATTGTCCCTTGGCAACTCAGAGGCTCGGGCAGGAATCTCATTAATTGTTAGTGCTCCAAGCCCCACATATCACTGGGACTATCTACCGATATTCATCGTTCAATACACTGCTCAGAATTACTGCTCTTTGTACAAGATTCATCGGTAAGCTCAGGAACTCCCTCAACACAACCCCATCTCTCATCTCACCAAAGAATCTACAACAAGCCCGGCTCTTCTGGATTAAGGTAACGCAAACGGCATACTTTTCTCAGGAAATCAAGCTGCTCATTATTACCACACTCTCATGCATTCTCAAGACTCACTGCATTCATCGACGAAGGGGGGTATAGTAAGAGTTGGAGGGAGACTCAACGAAGCTTAGCTCAATTACGAAGAAAAGCATCCTGCAATTCTGCCCAGGAACTCTCCATTATCAAATTTAATCATTGATCAAACTCATCGGACAATTCTCCATGGTGGTATTCAACTCACACTTTCAAGAATTCGACAAATCACCTGGATCATCGGCGGGAGAGCTCCACATTAATCTCACATTCTAAAATGTGTTGTGTGCGCTCGACAAAGGGGGGCACGAGCCCAACAACTCATGAGTCAGCTACCATTAGCACGCGTTCACAACAAGTGAATATTGCTTATCAGTGCGATTCTTGTTTTAACGGTCGAAAAATCAGTGGTACTTGCAGTGTGCGACGCGCAATCAGTTTCTTGTAAAACTTGCGTTCGAGATATCTTGCTTTAATCAGAGAGTGTTTTTTTGTGCATATTTTTCACATTTAATCTGTTTAAACGTGAAGGATGGCCGGTGAACAGAGGTACGTACAACATTATGATAAAGTGTGGGAAGATAATTTTTTTGCATGTATTTCTAATAAAACGATTTGTCTTTTGTGCGGATATGAATTCTATCCTTCTATTGTTAAAAAATTTGTAATTGAAAAACATTATAAACGAAAACATTTCAAGGAATATGCAAAATATGTGGTTTCCACATATTTTCAAGAAAAATTAAATTTGATAGAAGGATTAAAATTAATATACGGAGAAAACTGTACTTCAGTTCTTGACATCGATAATGATGCTACATCTTTTGCAAAAGCAGTTATTGCTTCGTATTCCATATCGCATCTTATCGCGAAAAATTCATTCACTGAAAGCGAATTTGTAAAAGAATGTCTTATCGAAGCTGTAAAATCATTCGGAAATTCACTAACTCTTTCAGAAGTTTCGAGTATTCCATTGAGTAAAAAGACAGTAGCATCGAGAATTACTCATATCGCGTCTTCCCTAGAAGAAAAATTGAAATATTTATTAGCAACGTGCTCATATTTCTCGTTATATCTCGATGAAAGCACCGATAATCGACACATGAGTCACTTGAGTATTTTTGCTCGAATCGTACAAAACGATTTTTCATGTGTCGAGGAGCTCTTAGATTTCGATACATTGCACGATACAACATCGGGTATAGATATTTTCAAAGCTGTAGAACAAACATTAAAAAAATTTAACATCGATTTTTCCAAATGTTCCTATCGTAACTGACGGTGCAAAGGCGATGACAGGTTGGATTCTTCGGCCAAATAAAGAAGCGAGATTTAAAGTTTCCTATTATTCATTGTATCATACATCAAGAAGCATTATGTGGAAAAGCAATTAAACTGTGTACCGCAATGCAAACTATTTCTAAAATTATTAATGTAATTAAAGGCGGTAATAAATCCCTCTCTCATCGAAAATTTCAATCTTTTCTAGAGGAACATAATGCTATTTATAAAGATATACCTTTATATTGTGAGATTCGGTGGCTTAGTATCGGAAGATGTTTAGAGAAATTTTTTGCGCTAAAAAAAGAAATCTTCATTTTCTTGCAAGAAATGTCTCTAGCAAAATGTGACGATTTTATACCCCTTTTTGAAGATTTAGATTTTCTTTCTGAACTTGCCTTTATCACCGACTTAACTTCCCATTTAAATAATTTAAATCTAAAGCTGCAAAAGGCAAATCAAACAATTTCGCAATTAGTAAGTCATATTGACTCATTCCGTAGGAAATTACTATTATTCAAAAATCATATAGAAAGCGATACCTTTCATTTTTATCCCTCTTGCCAAATTCTTTTTGCAAAACATGGCAAAGATTGTGACTTTAAGAAACATCTCCATTTAATCGAATCATTAATAACTCAGTTTGATACGCGTTTCCGTGATTTCGAAACACTTAGAAAAGATCTAATTCTTTTTGAAAATCCCTTTACGGTTAAAATTGAGGAACAAAATTTAGAATTTCAAGAAGAACTTTGTGATTTGCAAAATGATATAAGTCTCAAAACGCGATCAGAAAAAGGAATAGACTTTTTTAAAATTTTAAATAGATCAAATTATCCAAGACTTATTAATTTTAGCCTCTGAATTTTTTCAATGTTTGGATCCACATATTTATGCGAATGCTCCTTTTTAAAATTAAAATATATAAAAACTGATAAACGTTCGTGTTTGAGTGATGCATCTTTATCTTCGCTAATGCAAACCAGTTCATCTAATATTCCTATCAATATTTCGTCTCTTGTAAATTGTAAACGGCCTAGAAAATCAAATTAATATTTCTGCAAATATTCTATATTTTTATATTATTAACTTTTGCATTACTTATTAACTTTGTATTAACATCTATAAAATTTTCCTTCCCACATATATTATTATTTATTGTTGTCCTCTCTAGTGGAATAGGCCTACTGGGGAAATCACTTTAAAAAAGACGCATCAACAATAGTACCTCATGGGTGATGTGAAAATCTATTGTCCCCTTTTTATATTATTATATATGATTTTTAATATTAAAATTAAAATTAAAATTTTTTTATATAATTATATATATAATAATCGTGCCTTCTTTTAATCGAAATATATTTCAATATATTTATTTATACTTATATTTAATTTTTTAATATATGTTGTAAAAATAAATAATATTTACACGTAAATTGATATGTTCTTAACAGCGCGTTAAAAGTTTAAATAAAACATAAATATTTTAAATTGTTACTATTTGTTAATATTTTAAATTTTGTTAATGTTTTAATTATTTATATTTTGAATTGTTTTAAATTGTTGTAGAACATGTATGTAATTAATAATGAAATAATTATTTTTATTATTAATAAACAATAAAAAGAATTTAGACAGATAGATTGCCACATGACCTATGTCATATTAGATTTGTGGCGCGTACGCTCATGAGCGCTTCTTAATTACGAACGTTCGGCGGCGCGGTTGCTAAGGCGCGAGCGGTAAGGGGGGGGACAGTAGGCGTGAGTCGAGAAATTTGGCCGAAAGTTGCAACTAAATCCCAGCACTGACCTACAACATCAACAAACAATCTCGAAATGGCATCATTCCTCGAATCACATCAAAGTTGGAACACTGGTGCTGCTCATGGATGAAAGATTATCCCCTTCAAAATGGCCAAGAGTGTTGGAGCTACACCCAAGAAAGGATGGATCGTCACAATCAAGACAGCGACAACATAGCTCACGCGCCCGATTGTCAAGCTTGCCCCATTACCGATTCGCTCATAGGCCAGTTTTACATCAGCAATAATTGCTGATGGCGGGCGGAATGTTCGCGAATAATTTGGGTATCATAGGATAATTTAGAATCGGGCGCGCTGTTGCTAACCGTCTCACACTCGACGACCAACTGGCGGCGCCACCTCTCGAGCTTACATATCACCCTGTACGGGCCCAATGTGGGGCTTCTTTTCCGGAAGCTCCCGGTCAGTCGTTCTCATTACGTTGTCTATTGTGCACGTGCATTGTGTCGCTCTCGTATCATTCTCACGCTCAGCTCTCTCAATCGCTTTCTGTGCTTTTGCTCCGCGCTTGCTTGTATTAGCACGCTTTCTTTCCGCTCATCGGTGTCGGAATCTATCACTATCTGCTCAACATAAGAATACGCCTCTCAATCTAATGTTATCGGCTCACTAAAGGAATACGCCTCACAGCACGATAGCCATTGCTCGCGCGTGCCACGCGTACTAATCTAGTTCCCAGCATCTAGAAATCATTTTGCTTTCGACTCATTATAACGAAAGTGTGGTGTGTGAACGTCGCATACAACGACGGGCATCCTGCACTGTTCAACGCGAACTCATAGACTGCTCATCTTACTAAAAGTGCTCATCGTTATTATTTTGCGCTCTAAATACGAGATCGACTATTTTTCACCGGCCATTTGCGTGTGTTTGCTTGTCCTCTCGCATCTTTGGTCGTCTCGCCACCCGCGTCCGGTTAGCATCCGTTGCCGATTTCTCAATATGGAATTATCGAACACATAGTCTATCGCAAATAGATCCAACATAAAACGATTGCTTCGCATTGCTCCATCATTATTTTAATAATTATTGCATATTTTAAACGAAAATTATCAAATTAATCATTTCATGACAACATCAAAAATACAATAGTTATTAAAATAATGATGAGCAATACGAAGCAATTAAGGAGTAATCGTTTTATGTTGGATATATTTGCGATAGATTATGGGAAATATGTTTTTCCAAGAAAATGATTGGTTTTTGGCTAATATATTATAAGATATTAATAGCACGAATGGAGCAATTGAATATTTCGATAAAAAAATTGAGAAGCAATTATTCTACCAAAAAGTCAATTGGAGAAGTTGATTACTTTCTTACAGATATAGTTTCAAACAATAGAGCTGATATATTATGTTTTAATGTTCGCGTCACTTAACTTAGCCGTTCAACTATGTATTCCAATAGGCGGCTGATAGGTGGCGACGTCGTTATTTGTGAAATGATTATTTATTGGTTTTCGATTTAAAAATGCAATAATTGTTAATTATAACAATAGAGCAATGTAAAACAATTAAGAAGCAATCATTTTATATTAGATATACCATAATTACCGAAAACTATTAAAATGTTTAGTTCCGACAAGTGGCCAACAGGTGGCGTCGCCATCATTTGTGAAAATGATTATTTATTAATTTTCGATAAAATAATACAATAATCATTAAACTAATGATGGAGCAATAGGGAGCAATTAGGGAGCAATTATTTTATACCGAATATAATTGCTGAAAACCATTAGATATATGTTTTTCAGTAAAAATGGTCAATTTTACGTTTTTTGTAAATATTAAAAAAGCTATTAAGAAGGGGAGCAAATGTAGATTCGGACGGAGTAATTAAGGAGTAATCGTTTGAGCTATAGTTTATTACAAAATATGATCTTCCAGCGCTAACTTATTTCCGATACGCTTTCCCTACGTCATACATTAGCGGTGCGTACATCCATTTTACATCGCCTGGGAAATACATGGCCACATCCACTTTTACGTGCCGATAAAACAGTCGATTTTGGTTCGTGCTATATTCACAATTTATAGACCATAAATACATCTCGCATATAGACGTAATTAATAATATACTTCGTTAGTGCGATTTCTCTTTTCCATTCAAGCATATATTATAAACATCATTTGCTATTAATAAAATAAATTTATGTAATATACATTGTTTAGGATATTTTATTTTTGTGATAAGCAATAGAAAAGAGAGAGATAAAACTTATATAAAATTCAGTAAATTTAATTTTATTTGTTAAAAAACAGTTGTAGAAAAAAGATAATTATCGACCATTTCTAAAGTGATGAAATATCACACGTTTTGAACAATACATTTGATACGCAACATATATATATATATATATATATATATATATATATATAACTCTTTTTCTATAACATTTCACAAATATATGTCATCTACTATAAAAAATAAAATGCGTTTTATTTGTTTTGAAAATAATTTTAATGAAATAATGAGAATTTTGCGACTAAAATGACATCAAACTCGATCAATTATAAATCGAACAGTTAAATGTAAGCAAAATTTTTATTATTAGATTAAAAATTATCCGATTTACATCGTATTTGGTGTCATTTTAATCGCAAAAATCTCATTAATTCATTAAAATTACTTTCAAACCGATAAAATTAAAAATAAAAGTTTCAATTTTTATTTTATAAGATGTTTACATTTTCGTAAATTGCGAATGGATAGAGGAAGCGAAGAAACCGATTGTAAGAGACTTCGGAACTTTTTGATGATAGGTCATCTCGCTCGCTCTCTACTCATGGTCTTGCTTTCTCTGTCACACTTGACAGTCGTGATAGATAATAATTCATTAATATTACTTTCATATCGATAAAATAAAAAATAGGAATTTCAGTTTTTATTTTATAATTTCATAAATTGCGAATGGATAGAGGAAGTGAAGAAGCCAATTGTAAGAGAGTTTGGAATTCTTTGATGATAGGTTATCCCGCTCGCTCTCGACTCGCGGTTTCGCTGACTTGACACGTCGTAAAGATAAGCGGATTCGGTTTTCTCGCGAATGTAAACATCTTATAAAATAAAAACTGAAATTCCTATTTTTTATTGTTTCCATATGAAAATAATTTTAATGAATTATTGAGATTTTTGCGGTTAAAATGATATCAAACGCGACGTAAATCGGTTAATTTTTAATTGGTCTGATAATAAAAATTTTGATTATATTTATTATATCGTGTTATATGTTGATTATATGTATTATACCGATTATGATGTTGTTTTAATCGCAAAGTTTTCATTATTCATGCTGCATAATAGATAATAATAATTTTAATATTAATATAATCTTTTATGTATGTATATATGTATGTATGTGTGTATCATAGACTTACTAGAATAGACTGCTCATGAAGGTAGTGGGGGTATCTGTCACTGAGAAAAGGATAACTGTCGTTAATATGAGTTTCTATCTCTTTTTAATGCAGAATAGTGAGGAAGCATAGCGACCAATAACAGTGTCAGAGCGTGAGTGTATAGTATGCGTATTGTCGATGTGAGCTAAGTCACGCCCACTAGAAAAAGGTAGAAATTCATATTAACGACAGTTATTCTTTTCTTAGTGATGGATACCCCCACTATTATAATAAACGCTCATGAGCAGTCTATTCTAGTAAGTCTATGGTATGTATAGGAGGGATCCCAGTTGCGCACAGAATCAAACGGACACAACCAATCATATCGACCGATGCTTAGGGACTTAGTACGGTTGACCAATAGAAAGTCCTGTGTCCGATTTATTCTGTGCGCAACTGGGCCTCACTCTATGTATATATACAGGGTGATCCCGAAAAACCTTCCGTTTGTAAAATGATGTATTCCTGACACCATTCTAAGACAATTTTTTTTTTACCAAAATTTGATTTAAAGCGTAGTTTTTGAGTTATAAGCAAAAATAGTTAGTAAATCACGCGTCGGGTACAGAAGGCAGGCAAGAGCGGCCCGACGCGGGCGCAGCTGATCGCCCGACAGGTGATTACTATTGCATGAGTCACTAACTATTTTATCTTATAACATAAAATTATGTTTTAAATAATATTTTGGTAAAGGAGAAAATATCTTAGAATTACATCAGGAATCCCTTAACGTAATAACTTTTAATAATTAACGTTATTTTAAGGAATACGTATTCCTGATGTAATTCTAAGGTATTTTCTTTATCAAAGAGATAGGACGGAATTTGTTGGGAGAGAACTTAGGAATGAGGAAGACTAAGGAGTGGCGCCATGAGGGAAGAAAAAGACCAGAGTCAAAGACATCATTTCCTGTCTACTTAAGCTTTTCGAAAAACTTATCCTTTATCGCTTTGAGTAGTGGGTGGAATCGCCTGGAATTCTCCCTACCTTTCAATTTGGTTTTCACAGAAGATCTTCTTGCCTTGATAAGGAATCCTCTCCACTGAAATCCACGATAACTTCATAATCAAACAATCTACGATATGTCTCTTTTTAGACATCCAGGGAGCCTTCGATAACGTGGTTCCTACTATTTTGATCTCGCAACTTGTTGAAATGAGTCTCCCACTCAAATTCTGCTGGTTCGTCAATTAGCTGACGTGTCTCAGAAAGCTTGAGTTTGTTGTGTGGCGAGGAATTGACGGAGCTTCGTTTTTCATACAAGGGTATTCCCCAGGGCTCTAATTTTATTTAACTTATATCTAACGAGACGCGTGGCGCATCTTTGTCTGGAGGATGTCGAATGATTCAATACGCAGACGACATTGCTCTGTACATACGCTCTCAAGATATAAATGCTTTTAAATTAATCCTTGAACAAACAGTAAACGCCCTCTCAACCTTTTTATTGGACAAAGGTTTGGAAGTCTCTCCTTCCAAATCCGCGCTTATTATTTTTACCAAAAAACGTACTAACTTGAGAAATTATTATATTACTTTGAATAACACGGATATTTATCCCGTCCCTTCTTATAGAATTTTAGGGGTTTTTTGGATCCCCATCTGACAGGAAACTTTCACGCCAAATATCTAATTAATAAATGTAATAAATTGACCAATGTTATTAAGTTTCTTCGAGGCGTATGGTGGGGGTTTTACCCCAATACACTTCTTAATATATATAGGGCAATGATAGGAGGTTCTCTGGACTATGCTTCCTTCCTGTTCCCGCACCACTCCGGGAAGTTTATCGAAAGCCTTGAGCGGATGGCCCGTAGGGTCCTAAGATACTGTCTGGGTCTTAGATGTACGACCCCTTGTGGGATCGTGCCGAATCAGGCATTAGTCCGGCGAGACTTAGGGCGGATTTCCTGGCACGCAAATTCATACTTAAATCACTCGCTAAACCTCTTAAACCTAGCATACTGGTCAGTAAACTGCAAAATCTCCATCTTGCACACGTGGATACAGGCTATAGAACTGGTCTGTATGAAAGATTCCCGCTATATCGTGCCTTTCGATTCGTAAAAGATTATAAACCCAAGATTGCTTTCTTTTTAAGAGTTCCACAATTTTTGTTTTCTTACGAGACATCCGTATTCCTAAAGTCGATTTGCTTCGCCCCAAGAGATCGAGCAAATCTCATCGGCAGCCTTTCCTCAGCTTGTCTTCCAGACCTGTTTTTCTCAATATATTGTAGGCAGGTGCCTCTTCTATACGGATGCAAAACTGACTCCCTCCCGCACACAGGCGCGGCCTATTATTCTCCAAGTATTTCTATACAAAGAGGATATATGCTTGATGGTTATTTTTCTATTTTTTCCGCAGAATGTATTGCCATTATTTGCGCAGTTGAATGCATCCTGGAAAGGAACATCAAGAAGGCTTCAATATTTACTGACTCCCGAAGTGTGGTGGAGATGTTGTCCAGTGAAATACTGAACAGGGATCTCCCTTACCTGATTCTGGTTTTGAAGAATGGGCTGAGATCGGAATTTTGCAGGATATAGACATAGTAATAGTATGGATCCCATGTGGGAATTCTTGGAAATGAGACGGATCTTTTGGCTGGCGAGGCGGTGAGACGGGATGAATTGATTAACTCCCTCCTCATATCTTTACTCGATGGGAGAAGCATTTTAACGCAATTGAAAAAAACCTCCTAGCTATGTCGAGGGATCGGGGTGCTCAATATTTTAAATTATATCCTGTTTTTGCGAGACAGCCCTGGTTCTTCTGGCTGGAGTCGAATCGCTCGGAAATTGTCACGGCATGTAGGATTCGCTCTAACCATTACAATCTTAATTTCAGCTTGCACAGGTGCGGCATTGTCGGTCGGCCGGACTGTCTTTGTGGTACGCCGATTCAAGATATCGAACATATTTTGTGGTCCTGTCCTCTTTTGAATGAACCACGAAGTCGCCTCATTGACTCTTTTCATAAGGCCTTGAAATCTCCTTCTCCATTTAACATCTTCGAAATTCTGAAGAAGCCCTCTTCTCATGTAATCCACATAATCTTTTCTTTCTTTCAAAAGAGCAATATATAAATTTGACGATATAATACTGACTGTTTCGACTCTTTATGAGACTGGAAAATTAAAAAAATTGAAGACTATCTGGCAGCATGGGCAAGCAGTGAAAAGACCAGTGCCAACTAACTTGGAAGAAGAAGAAAAAGAAGATTTTCCTCTCGCTCGCTCCTATTATTGTCTCGCTCGTTCTTATTGTTGTTTCGCTCGTTCTCGATTCTTGGATCCTCTTATCATTTCGGGCTATCTAAACACGACTGCCAAGTGTGACAGAGAAAGCAAGACCATGAGTAGAGAGCGAGCGAGATGACCTATCATCAAAGAGTTCCTTAAGTCTCTTACAATCGGTTTCTTCGCTTCCTCTATCCATTCGCAATTCACGAAAATGTAAACATCTTATAAAATAAAAATTGAAATTTTTATTTTTAATTTTATCGGTTTGAAAGTAATTTTAATAAATTAATGAGATTTTTGCGATTAAAATGACATCAAATACAAGGACACCAACCAATATATCGATCATTTTTAATTAGTCTAATAACAAAAATTTTGCTTACATTTAACTGTCGATTTATATCAAGTTTGATGTCATTTTAATCGCAAAATTCTCATTATTTCATTAAAATTATTTTCAAAACAAATATAACGCATTTTATTTTTTATAGTAGATGACATATTCGTGAAATGTTATAGAAAAAGAGTTACATATATATGTTGCGTATCAAATGTATTGTTCAAAACGTGTGATATTTCATCATTTCGAAAATGGTCTATAATTATCTTTTTACTACAACTGTTTTTTAACAAATAAAATTCAATTTACTGAATTTTATATAAGTTTTATCCCTTTCTTTTCTATTTCCATCCAAATAGCAAGTACACGTCATTTTGACGTTTCAAATTGATCATTCACTGATTATTCTTGACGTCACGAATTGACGTTTTTATGACGTAAAAGTGACGGTCTAATGTTACAGATTCTTGACGTTATGACATGTACCGCATTTTGACGTCATAAAATGTACCATATTTTAACATCTTTTTCTTAGCATAATAATATATTTAATAGTATCGAATAAAGCAGTCTAAAAATGAATCAGCATTATTACTAAAAAAACAGTAAATGATTAGTCACTGATCATAGCTCTGTCACTGCTTACAGCAGTTATAAGTACAGCATTCTAAATCAGTGATATTTTATTAAAAGAATCAGTTAATAATTTTGACTATTTCAATCAGTAATATCTCAGTAATATTTCTTTCGTTATTACCAGCAATGTTAAACTATAATTCATTCCCAGCAAGCACACGTCATTTTGACGTTTCAAACTGGTCATTGTTGGTCATATGTCGTTAAAATGACTGATTTCTTATATGACTTTATATTGACGTCTTGATATAACATGATTTTGACGTCATATTTCAGTCATAAACTGACGATTATTTTATTATTAATGTAATAGTTAGTACGTCGATCCCATAAAAAAATCTTTTAAAATTTTTTTATATAATATTATAACTTTTACGATAAGACTTTAACAATTTTTCTTTCGACGCAAGCATTGAAATATATACCATACTGGAATGAGCACTGTCATACTTCCACCACGGTTTCCGCGGGGTACGAGAGATAGCTGAATAGGGACGTTCCTTTCTCTATATATTGTGTACTATCATGCCTGAAAATATTGTCCTTCAGTCACTCAATAAATAGTCGTGCGTCGTACGCCGCGGTACCTATCAGTATTTTACAAGTTTTGTATACGTTTTATTTATAACTTATTTATGACTTTTTTTAGAGAGTTGAGCATCTGAGATTATTAAATTAAAAATGGGGAAAAAATGTATCTTAAAAAACTGCAAATCTCTTTACGACACAACTGTAGAGGTTAATTTCCACGAGTAAGAAATATTAATAAAATATTATAACATTTATATGATACATTTAATACTTTAAATAAATTTTATAATTGATATTTTTTTCTGTGTAGCTTTTCACTAAAATATAATGATAAATACAATAAATGGTTGCAAGCAATACCAAAAGAGTTGATTGAGCTGCCACTACAATAATATACATATATTTGCAGTAAACATTTTTCCACAGATGCATATCAACCACAAACATTATCAAGGATTAAATTATGTAGAGATGCTATTCCATCTATTTTTTATAATAAAGATGTAATATCTAATGAAGAAATAGAAGAGGTTTCTATTGAGGTTAGTGTAAATTTGTAAACATTAAAATATTTAATCTTAGATAAAGGCATGATAGTAAAAGTACAATTTACATGAGTCGATTGGACACCAAAAATTCATATTGCTCGATTGGACACCAAAAATATGTACTGTTCGATTGGACACCAAAAACGTATATTGTTCGACTGGACACCGTCAATTGCACACCGTTCGATTGGACACTGTTTAGTTACACACTGTTCGATTCGACACCATCAATTGCACATCGTTCGATTGGACACCGTTTAGTTGCACACCGTTCGATTAAACACCGTTTAGTTGCACACTGTTCGATTCGACACCGTCAATTGCACACCGTTCGATTGCACACAGTTCTTTTGCGCACAGTTCCTTTGCGCACAGTTTTATAAACCTATGTGAAATCCCAGTTGTGTTGCAAAGTACACGCATAGCCTGCACACCGCCCACCCTCACCCTGTTGCAAACTCATGTGAAACCTCCATTTACATGGAAAAGTATATATGTCCAATCGAACGGTGTGCAAACGAACGGTGTGCAATTAAACGTCCAAAAGAATGAAACGTGTGTCCAAAAGCTACAGTGCCCAAAATTCTTGTGTCCAATTGCACTGTGTCCAATTGAACCGTGTGCAATGTTTTGTGTCCAATTGCAACGTGTTCATTTGCAACGTGTCCAACTGTACTGTGTCCAAATGCATCGCTCCCAATTTACATAGTAGAAATTGTTATTTATTACAATATGAATGAAAGAAGTATTGAGTATCGATAATTTCGTAATCTATAATAGTTACTCTTACTTATTAATATTTACTCGTTAAAATTGGTAACATTTATAAAAGAAAATGTACATAAGAGAAAAAAACTGAATTAAAATTATATATTTTGACTCAAAATTAATAGAAGAAAAAATTATAGTTTACAACTTTATATTTAAAATCTAAAAAATTTTAAAAATAATTTATTTACAACGCCATATTAAATTCTTGTAAATTTATTTCCAATTACTAAACTAATAATATTCTTGTGTATTTAAAGTAGTTATTTTATTGCAGGAAAAGAGAAAATCCGTAGATATATGTACGCAAGTTTCGCCAAAGAGAAGAAAATAACAGAGAAAGAAATAGAGTTAAAGAGAAAAGTGAACATTTTGCAAAATCGTCTACATCGTCGAGATGAAAATTTAATATAATAAATTTATATCATTAATAATTATATTATATTTAACATTAATAATTTAAAGAAAAATTTATTTTAAATTATATTACATATGGAAACATTATATGCTTATATTATATATACAAATAAATTTAAATAATTTTTATACAAATTTTAATTTCTTTATTTATGTTTTTAAAAAATATTTTGTTTAATTAAAAATAAAATTTAACAAATTAAATTCTAGATTATGTTACAAATGATCTTTCTCAATCTTTTTCAAAGATCAATGTTTTTAGAATGAGTAGTACATAGAGTCATGTAGTTGCCTTAGTTAGTCAGGCAAAAGCAACAACGTCCTAAATCAACTATCGCAGTCGCACAAGTTTCACCGCCAATCAGATCGCAGTGCACATTCCAGTATGGTATATATTTCAATGGACGCAAGCGTTTATTTGTGCACGATTCATGTTCCTGCATAGTTACACGCGCGGAGTAGAGATGGCGCGCAAATTACGACATGCGACACTCGCAGGTCGCAGTCATCGGGTGCTTTCCAGCTATGGTAACACAGTGATACACTGTGTGACACAGTGTTACACAATGTCGACTTGTAGCTTTTTAGCTTTCTTATTTTGCCACTAGAGTGCAGGGCAGTCACTTTTAATGTTGTCACTAGGTCTAAATTTTCAGAACGTTTATGTAGAATATTTTTTATCATTTATAAAAAGTTAATTAATATCTACCTTTTTAATTAATTATATGACTTGTGTACATGCATTATTATCGTGACCACAGATTTCTGTGTCGTTAGTCGTGACATATCATTCAGAGAGAAACCTTCGCAGTAAATGTATGTATAGTAAATAGTTATAGGTTGTTTGGTTTAATAATTAATATTTATTACATATAAGTTTTTTAATTTATAATTTATATATATATTTATATATAGTTTACATAGTTTGCATATAGTTTATATAAACTTTTAATATATATATAGTTTATATAAAGATTGTATTAATAAATATATATAATTATTTAATTAATAAGAATAATTTATTAATAAGTTTTGTTTATTAATGAAATAATTTTTATTTAGATGGATATAAAAGAAAAGGTTGCAATCAGCCTTTTAATGGACAGTAACTTGAGTACTACAAGTACAGAAAATTCGAGTATTAGTGACTGGAGCAATAGTAGTTTTTCCTTGAATGAAGCAAATAGTCTTACTGTAGTAATAAATCTTCAAGCAGTGAAGAAAACGAGGAATGTTTACTTTTGTTTCCTTTAATGAAACATTTAATCAGTGAACGTAAAAGATATCGGGTTGAAGATTACATTAATACTGTGGATAGCTGGACAGATTCAGAATTTAAGGAGCACTTGCGAATCAAGCGCACCATAGCAATTCTATTAATAGGTAATATTTATTAATAGCTAATATCCATTAAAAGTAGTTAATTTAATCTATAATTTTATACATATTTTGCATATTTTTTACATATTTTAGATGAATTACAAGAAAGTGGATTTATTCCTTCGCATTCGTTTGGAGTGAAATCAATTGAAGCAAGAGTCAGCTTTTTAATATTTTTGTGGCATTTGGCAAACACAGAACCGTTACGTACAATATCAGATCGATTTGATGTGTCAATTTCATCTGTTTTTCAAGTTATTCGCCGAGTAACTGCTTGGATATTAACAAAGTTAGATGATATTATCAAATGGCCTCAAGGAGAATACGTTTGCCATCAATTTTATAAAAAAAGAGGCATATCCAAATATAATAGGTGCTATAGACTGCTCTCATATTAGAATACAAAAACCGAATGTAGAAAATGCAAGAGACTATTGTAATCGGAAAAATTACTTCTCTATAAACTTGCAAGCTGTTGTAGATGCAAATATGAAATTCACCAACATATTTTGTGGTCAGCCAGGTTCTCTCCATGACGCACGAGTCCTAAGAAAATCTGTGTTATACAACTCAGCTAATGAACATAAAGAAGTAATTTTTCCCAATGAACGATTTATAATAGGGGACTCTGCATATCCATCAATACAATGGCTTGTACCTCCGTTCCGTGATAATGGTCACCTTACACCTCTTCAGACTGAATTTAATACATTCGTCAACACGTATGGTCGTCGAAAGGGCATTTGGCTATCTAAAAGGACGATTCAGACAAATTAAATTTTTTTCAGAATACCGCGAAATGTCATTTATTACAAATACAATTGTAGCTGCATGTATTTTACATAATTTATGTATCGATTATGATGATGATAATTTCAATGATGTAGAAATGGAAGAACTAAATGATAATATCGATATAAATGATGATCCTGACCAAATTGTTAATTGTGAACTTCAGATGGATCGAAGAATGCAATTATTTAGGAAATTGTATGGCCAGGATTAAACAATGTACATTGATTATGTTTAAGTAAAAAATAATTGTATTTAGTCATAACAGTTTGACATTGAACATATAAAATTCTTATTTTACTAACGTATACTATCATCTAATATAATATGTGAACATATTTCTTAGAAATTAACACATAATAATAAACATTAATTATTTAATTAAACGTAATTATTATTTATTATAGAATACAATCCTATAAAAATGAATTTTATAAATAAATGAATTACAGTAAATAGTTATCTACACATATAAATACTTTTCAGACTTATAAAAATCACAGATAATTTTTGTATAATTTTAATAGAAACTCTTCCAATAATTATAAGTGCAATTGTATTGCAACATGTTACACGCTAAATCACATCCCAATTGCAATTAAAAATAACGTATTTGATTAAATTTTAAAAATAAAAAAATAAAGCATATATTGCTAAAAAAAATTTACATACTAAATTACATCCTAATTGCAACTAAAATTAAAGTATTTTTGTTGAATTTAAGAACAAAAGAAACATAAAACAATATTTAAACAAAATTAGATAATATTATGAAGAGACTTCAAAAAGAACATGTAGCACACATGTTTGTATTTTTTTCATAATTTATCTTCAACTATGGATATTAGCGCGTTAAGATTAAGAATAATATCTGTTATTCATCAGAATCATCGAAGATATCTTTGACATTAGCATTAAATAATAATTTCTTTAACAATTTACATTTTGTTTCCTCTATTTTCATCATTTCAGCATATCTATTTTCTTTCTCTTTAAATTTTTTATTTAATAATTCTTTTTTCTGTTCTAACTGTTTTCTTTTTAAAGATACCATTTGTTTCTTCAGCGAAAGGTTTTCAGTTGCTCTCTCTTCAGATTTCGCATGCCTCACATCACGATCAGTATCTCTTTGTTCTAATTGTTCTAGAAATTTTAATCACTGTTGTTCAATATTTAATTTTTTCTGTGCTAAATTCGATCGTGTTCCATGCCGAGGACAAACTCTTGTATTTTTATTCATCAATGGCGAGGCACTAGGACTTGAAACTGCAGAAGTGGAGGCACTAGGACTTGAGGAAACACATAAAATCTCAGCCGATGGTGACGATTTGGAAGTAGTACATACAACATCCTTTTGGCCGGATAATACAGAAACTTGTTTTTTTATTATTTGACTCGATACGATATGAGCAGCAATAGCGTCTTTATTTTTACCAAAAATTTCGTCCATTTGATCATACCATTTAAATTCCATTTTATCTCTGCCTGACTTGTTGTTATTATCATAACATTCTTTATATTTTTTTTGTAAAATGTTCATCTTCCATCGAACCTGATCAGTGGACATCTATAGAAAAAAATTTTTAAATAAAAACGTTGCTGTAACACACTATAACAATAAAGTGTGTGTGTATGTCTAAAATTAATCTTCCTTGAATATTTTGTTTTATGATTAACTATCAAGTCGAGATATTATTTTTTTCTTTAAAAATAATATATTTTAGATCAATGAAAATATTTAATTGTATTTATATAAAAAGTATGTTATCATATTTATCTTACTTCAATTTCGAAATCTTTCAAGCCATCTGATATTGCTGCCCACATTTTGGATTTTTTCTTAGGATGATCCAACATATGCATATTGGCTTCATAAAGACTAAGAAGAGCCATTATAGCATTATCAGTCCACACAGCATCTATTAAATATTAAGTAACGTTTTTAAAAGTAATATGAAAAAATAATTATATATACAATACATATAGGTACATATAAAACATTTATTTTGTTTAGTAGACTATTTACTATTCTCTATGGTTGTGTGTACTGTTTTCTGACAATCATTATATCTTGTAAGAATAAATTATAAAAAATATAAATTGTTTCAAAAATAAATTGTATAAATACGATAATTCGTATATATAATACACACACACACACACACACATATAATGTATAAATATATATATATATATATATTTATATACATATATGTACAATATGTTGTACGCATGTATCAAATATAAGATATTATTACATTTTATATAAGATTTTATTCCAATCTTAAATCGCGAAAGAGAACTGCTTTAAAATTAGATTAAAAAGTAGCTTTTGTTTTTGGATCTATTCTAAAACTTTTAACGATGTCATTATGTATCAATGCGCAGCTAATTATTACAAAAATTTGCACAGTAACATATAAACAACATCATTAAAAGTTACAAAATGAATTTCTTAATAAGTAAAATAAAACTATAATAAACTTACGTTCATCATCGATATTCAGATCATTTCCAAATAAAACGTTGTTGTTTTCCATATATATTTCTTTATCTTTTAGACATTCATGAATAGTTGCCATCTCTATCGAAGAAATAGATTCATTGCAGTGTTTGCATACAAATTCTCCTATTTCTGTATCTATATAATTAGGAAATGTATAATTATTAATAATTAATTATTAAATAAATTGTAAATATAAGTATTAAATGAATAAATATAATAATGATTAATTATTATATATTAAACAACTGTAAAAGCACAAAGCGATACGTCAGTAAATTAATTATTGTATCGATAATAATAATTATTTTAACAAATAAAATATGCAATAAAAATATGTACTAAATACCTTTCATGGTTAAAGAAAATCTTTTTAGCGAATATAAAAGTTTGGTTATCTTCTATCACACAATATCACGCAATACCATTCTTAAAAAAATTAATGATACCAAATATGAAATGTTATGTTGGCACTCACTGGGGTGCTACAAAACGACGACACAGGCGAACACAGCATTTTTGCTGTGTACGATTGTGTCGACTTGTCGTAGTTGGAAAGCATCTGTATCGACACTGTGTTACACAGTGTTGCCTGTGTTGCTTGCTGGAAAGCACCCATCATTTGATACTTGCCTAACTTGATCGCCACGTGCTCGCCACTCACAGTCCTATTCAAGTGTTCATTAAATTGCGCAGTGAAAATATTAGTTGGACAAATAATGAAGTCGGACTCATGAAAGAATGCTGAATATTTTATAAACAAAAAGTGTAAAAAAAGTGAAATAAAATCGGATCGCCATATTGCCTAACCTGACCTAATGTCTCAGATCTCGTCTCTGGTAAGATTTATAATAGAATTATATTCTTCTTTTCAATAAAATAAAATAATATAATAAAATAATTAAATTTGTATATTTAGTAGAACGCAATCGTTATTGCAACTGTCTTGTTTATGTCTATTTCTACCAACATAAATTAATGTTAATCTTGGTTACATTAACTTACTTTTTGTCTCTTTCTAATTTTTAGAATTAGAATAAGATGAAAAGTAAAAGTTAAACCAAGATTAAAATTAATCTACAATAATAGAAATGGATATAAATAGAGAACTGTATTTTCGTAGATTTATATATTATATATTATATGGATCTAAAATATATTTTTTACAATTACAAGCAAAAAATCAAACAATTGCATTTCTACTGTTACGTCCAAGGGACTTCACGATTCTTTTCTTTCCCGTATCTGGCGCACACGTGCACGACTTCCAAAATCGTTGACGACAGTTAAAATTGAAATAGGATTCTCAGTAAATGCTCTCAAAACGACAGTCTGATATTAACAGTCTATAAAAAATAGCATCTGATCAACTAAGGCGTCAGTCAGTCAGACGAATTTTTTTTTTATTTTTCGATCACTTAAAAACTCATAAAATCTAAAGAAGCCATAGAAAATAAAAGAAACTATTCATGAAACCGGATGTAGCGACGCGTACCCATTTTAATTTCAAAAGGGTAATAAAAGTCATCCCTTGTCTTTAACAGACGCATCCTGCAAAGCATAAATTACTACCACCACCGATACTGAGAATCCTAAGTTCCCCCGTTTTGGAAGATGCGCTCCTATTCGCGAACGAATGTAATAAAATTCTGATTTGTTACATTTGTTCTAAAATATTCATAAGTGGGGGCAGGGAAGAGACCATGGAAATCTAATGAAAGTTTCTATTCGTCAACTCCCCGTATTCCTCACGTTAGGAGAGGGTAATTCAAAAACGGTATATAAGCGCGAACTTCAAACAAATCGACACATTTTTATATTCACATTTTATATTATATTCATATTCATATACGTTCATTCATTTATTCATTCCTTCATTTATATTGAGTGCGTTCAGAAAACATAACTTATAACTCAACCGATGAGTGAGCGCTCACTGAGCAACGAATGGTTGACGTATGTCTTCTGAACGATCATTGCACTAATGGGTGCGTTCAGAAAACACAACTGTTGCACAGCCGTTGAGTGAATGTTCTTGAACGCACTTTGATCAATGAGCGAAACTCAACATGCTTGGTGAGCGGACGCCATTTTCTGAGCCGGTTAGTGCGCTCACTGAGCACAACACGTTGCAGATTGTGGTGTTTTTATATTAATGCAATGATCGTTCAGAAGACATACGTCAACCATTCGTTGCTCAGTGAGCGCTTACTCAACGGTTGAGTTATGTTTTCTGAACGCACCCAATATAAAAACACCACAATCTGCAACGTATTGTGCTCAGTGAGCGCACTTGAAAACCGCTCAGAAAAATGGCGTCCGCTCACCAAACATGTTGAGTTTCGCTCATTGATCAAAGCGCGTTCACAGAACATTCACTTAACGGTTATTCAACAGTTGTGTCTTCTGAACGCACCCATTCTTTAAGTCTTCGTTGTCATTATTATATCAATAACTATCGAGTCAGTACCAGTTCAATAAAAACCCTGTCATCCTTAACGCCAAGAAGGACCATCAGCAATAACTATCGAGTCAGTTAAAAAAATTTTCATCCTCGACACCAAGAGGGGGCCTCCAGCAAACACTACATCATCTTGCGCTAATTATCGTGCTCTACAAATAGTAAGTTTTTTGTTTTGTTTTACGAACTTCCTCCTCCGTCTACTTCTTCTATTTAATCGCTTCGCTAGTGGAACCCACTTCGAGGAAGTCCACTAGGGCTCAAACAAAGCGACTCCGATACCGTCGCAATCGCCGTACTCGCCAATTGCTGGCTCGGGCTGTGGCCGACTCTTCTTTCATATTAAACATAAACGAAGTAAACACTAACCTTCCTATCGCTCGAAAGACCTATCGTCCTAAGCAATATCCAAAGCGATATCCGAGACTCCTTATGTCCGTCCCCTCAAACTTCTCCTTCTAATTACTCCTCATACCTATCTCCTGGAATTCTTCTTCCTAGTTACTCTCCCGTGTACAACACGGAAATTGACCATTCTTCTGATTTCTCACCGTTATCGCTCTTTCCTTCTCCACGAATCAACTCCAGATCCTCCCGATTTTGACTAGATCCCCTTCAACACTCACACACACACACACACACACACACACACGCACACACACACACCACACACACGCGCGCGCTCATTTAATATTGTATCACTTAAGATCGTATAGAATTGTGATTAATTGTTTACAACCTTTTCTTTCTTATTATAATGTATAATAAATTCAGTTAAACTTATTCTTTCGCGTTCAACTCAATCGATTCCCCCTCCTCACCCACGCTCCTGAATCGCACTTGGTCCCGTCCCGAGTAAAAAGGATTAAGTTCCTTTACCAAAAAGAGGACCGTCGAGCGGGCATTCGGACCAGAAATAGCGTAAGATCGACCCTTGCGGTCATTGACCTATCTTTAGCTCTCCCGCAGGCACGCTCGACCCGAGACATCTGCCCTTAAGACACCTGCTCTTGGGATACTAGTGAGCCCTTTCGTGGGCTCATCTTTCCTCGGGCCTGGACGTAACATACGTAAAATTTTGGGGGCTCGTCCGGAATTGATATGTGCGATTCAAGGAAACGGGAATGAGTGACGGGACTCGAGGTAAAGCCGATAAAAAGGAAATAAAAATTTTATAACCTCACTCTGGAAGAGAAAAAATCTAAATCTAAAATTGAAATTAAATCATCTACTTCTGGCTTACCTCATACATCCACTCCAAAGAGAACTGTAGGGTCTATATCAAGACATTTTAATCTTTCTTTAGAGAACACCGACACAAGCATAAACAATACTATTCTAATAGCCGACACGCCCGAGCCAAATCCTGACGATTCCGGTGATCTAACTTGCCAAGAATATTACACACTCACTAACACTCTTATTTATAAAACAGAAAAAGATCTTAATAGGTCCGAAACCATGACTCATCAAAACCCATTTGCTTACTTAAAACCTTAAAATACGCGATTGAAGCCGTTCCTTTTTTCGATGGTAAAAATATTCCGCTCAGTTATTTTATCGAAGAATGTGAAGAAGCTAAATCCATTACCTAAAAAAGCTGAAACACAGTTATACCAAAGTTTACCAAAGTTATAAGAACCTGAATAGTTGGCGAAGTCCGACGAACCATTCAAGATGAAGATTTTGACACTGTATCCAATTTAACTTCATATTTAAAACAAATTTACGAACCTTCTAAAAATGTATTTATACTACAAGGAGAATTAGAATGCGTTTATCAAAAAAATGAAGATGTAGTCACGTATGCAAATCGAATAAAATTGTTGGGAAAACAGATTTTAGAAGCATACCGCAGTATTAGTCGTTCTTTACCTGACCAAAATATAAAAGCATCATTAGAAGGAGACATGTGTAAATGTTTTATCCGAGGACTCAAACCTGAAATAGAACAAAGAATCGCGAGAGACTTAGACGTGCATGGAACCGTCGCTGATGCTTTAAAGATAGAAAGAGAGCTTCGAGCGATGACAGATTTACAGGAACAGGACACTAACTCAGGTCAAAACAAGCCGCGAATATGAGAGACTTGCCAGATCTGTTATAAAGAAGGACACGTGACTAGCAACTGCAGGAAGCTTACGCAGTCATCCTCTTTGGGTCAAATTCAAGGAGCCTTAGGAAACCGAAATTTTAATTTGCCAAATTTGTAAAAAACGCGCACACAGTGCAGATAAATGTCGTCTGCGCGATCTTCAATATCGCCAACCAGTAAATGTAATCCAACAACGAATCATAACTTGTCAATTATGTTCTAAAAACGGACACGACGCGAAACTATGCCGTCAAAATAGCAATAATCAAGCGAACAAAACCTCGGTAATTTGTCAATGGTGCGACAAAACTGGTCATTCCGCTAATAACTGTTGGAAGAAACAAAATGGACAACGCAATTCAATAAATAAAGCTACCGTTACTTGTCAAATTTGTAACAAAATCGGACACATCGCTAAAGATTGCCGCACTAGAACAAATGCAACACCTATAACCAACTTTTTTTGTCGATATTGTAAGGAACAAGGGCATCTTCTTGAAAATTGTCAATTATCGATCGCGAGTAATAATCGTCGAAAAGTAAAAGACCAGGGAAACTACAATGGGTCCTTGACGTCGGGTGTGCGACAAGGACCCAAGCTAGCTTCACACCCATCCACTCAGCAGGATACCAAATAAATCAACGAAACCCAGATGTATGACCTGTGATAGTGACCCTCGCTAAAAACAGTCGCGTGCCTACTGTTCAGGTCCAGCTCAAGGGATCCGCTCATATAACTCTC
This sequence comes from Camponotus fellah, assembly GCA_030586385.1. Lineage (NCBI taxonomy): Eukaryota > Metazoa > Arthropoda > Insecta > Hymenoptera > Formicidae > Camponotus > Camponotus fellah. The sequence continues at coordinate 194,915 of JAPIVC010000364.1, forward strand.
ATGCTGGATACAGGCTCCGGACCGAATATAATTAAAGAAAAATTCACACCTAAAAATATTAGTATAAATTTCGATAATATTTTAAAATTGAATGGTATAAATAGCTATCCTGTTTACACATTCGGAGAAATTATGTTAACGCTTTTCGGAATATCCGTATCTTTTCACATCGTACCCGATGACTTTCCGATTCCACAATCCGGAATACTTGGAAATGATTTCTTCAAGCAAACTTCCTCAAAAATAGATTAGCAGAGGGACATCTAGACATTTCTGGAATTAATGTGCCTTTCTTCTCCCCCGAAACTATAACAGCAACCAAGAACCGAATCATTATTTTACGTAAGAATAGTCAATCCTAAAATAAAAATAGGATACATACCTAAGTTAAAAGTAGAGCACGGAATTTATCTAGGGGATACAATAGTGGAAAACGTTTCTGGAAAGGCTTATTTGAATATCATAAGCACTTTAGATGAAGAAGTGGAAGTTCGCGTGCCAACATTATATTTAAAACCACTAGACAAATTATTCGATGATCATAACTCGAACATGGAAATATTTGACAAGGAGAAATCAGCAAGACCAGGAGGATTCCAGAAATATCAATGAAATTCAAATTAATGAAGATGCTTTCGAAATCAATGATAATATTATTCTTAATGAAAATGCTGAAATCAGTAATAAAATCCAAAAAGGAAACGAAGACGAAACACTTGAAAATATAAAAAAAAGGGATAAATCAAAATAAAGAAATTAAAATTAAAAGAGGAGATAAAAACTATCCAAATAAACATTTTAATAATTCAACAATCCCTGAAAAGAGAAGCTACCAAATCTCTTGCGAAAATTTTAATAACCCAACCATCCTTGGAGAGGGAGATCACCTCTTTTAAAGGAAATAATAATTTTGGCATTTCGGAGGGAAGTTTCCAAACCTCGTCAGAAGATTCCAGCCCTGTCAATTGCAAGGAAGGAAGTTACCAAACCTCACTGAAATTGACACCTTATTCTAAAAGGGAAAGAAATTCTTCCTCCTCTCTGGACTTTACATTTCCAAAGAATGGACTATTTACAGAAAAAAACGACAATAATGAATTAAAAACCTCTCATATTACAGTGAAAGACTTCGTCCGAGAGGCTCAAGGATATAATTTGAACAGTGGGAATATTGAAAATTTTCGCAAGGAAAATTAATCGCAAGAATAAGCCGTCTTCGAAACTTTCTATGTCTTTATGTAATAAATCTCAGGAAATAATAGATAAATTTATGCGAAAACATAAGTCTGAAACACGAGATTGACATTGCAACCTCTGAATCGCATAATTGCTTGATACTTTCTAAGCAAACTAAGGAAGATCGACTCTCTAAAATTATCGACTTATTACGATTAGAACATGTCACAGCCGACTTCCGCTTGAAGTGCCGTCGGATAGTACGAGTCGGGATCAGGGATCGTAATAACGAGAGCGTGTGCGTATGGTTAGAAAAAAAATGTATTTATTGTGTGTAAGTGTGTGTGTGGTGTACAGAGTGTATGTGTGTGCGTGTGTGTGTAGGCGCGTGTATTATGGACGCCGAGTGCGTCTATGGTGACGCGAGATTACGAGAGACGCGGCGCTCGTGGTATTGCCAGCGCGTGGCACGGACGGTGTGAACGCGTGGTCTAATATCCGGAAATGCTTCCGCTCGACCGAACTAAATCGGCGCGCAAGAGATTTGTGAGAAAAGAGTGCAATCCGCTCGCTCGCAATACGGATGCGGTTCGGTACAAAATTCCGATGCGCGTCGTGGATCTTTATTTGATACAATGCGCGTGTTTATGTTTCCGCGCGGTCAATGACTGCTGTCGTAGCGCGCGTCGTGTTTTTCTATGCGCGTGTCTGGGCGCTCGGTCTAGCCCGGTTTTTCTGGCGGTAATAAGGCAGGTTGTAATTCCGCGAATTATAATTGTTTTCCGCGATGCGGATCTTCCTCGGAAGTATCGCGGTATTTCCCGTGGTTGGAAACGGAATTTCGAGGAACGCCGTGCCGACGAGAACTACTCGTCCGGGGTGGCTCTGCTCTCCACCTCGAGATGAAATGCACGGCGTGTGGTGGTCGGATCGTGGACCGTGGTGTCGAGATCTCTCGACCGAACCGGAGTGCGCTCGGGTTCGTTCTTTTCGGTCGGTTGTAGAAAGAAGACGGAAAGAGCCTTGATCGAGGATCGAGAACACTCGATGGAGGAAGAGTTCGCTCTACCTCTTTTCCTCGGATCTTTTTGGCTACTCTTCAGGAGCGGTCTAGGTTTTCGGAGCTAGTTCACTCGCTGTGAGCTAGCTGGAAAAAGGTGATTAGTCTGCCGAACATGCCCGTTTTATACCGGGCTAATTGCTGCCGGCGCGTGGCGGTATTCCCCCTTCCGAACGGGTTATCGGAAAACAGTACGGTCAGGGCCCGTTCGGAGGGGATCGGGGTGCGCGCCGAGCGCGGGTTTTCGCCGGTCGACGGTTCGGGGCATGTCGGCAGCGCTCGGCGGTGTTCGGCTCGTCGTTTAACGGCTCGTTGTTCGTTTAAAAAGTGGGCGCACCGCGCCCTGCCTTTGCCTGGCGGATGTTCTGCCGGGCGGCAGCTTCCGGCGGATCGCATGCCGGGTAAACGATGCATTTAAGGGGGTGCACGGGGTGCGTCGTTACAAACATTTAAATAAAAAAGAAAGGAAAAAACGTAATAAAATTAATAGCAAATAGTCAAGATCGTTTCCACATTCCCAGAGAAAAATTAAATGCAACTCATGTTTTGCAACATCAAATAACGACTACGGATGATCACCCGATAAATACTCGACAATATAGATTTCCGCAAGTACATAAAGAAGAAATAAACAAGCAGGTAGAGGACCTCCTACAGGGAAGCATAGTGAAACATTCACAGTCGCCTTACAATACGCCCATATGGATCGTGCCTAAGAAAGACGATTCTAAAGGAAATAAACGCTGGAGAATGGTTCTCGATTTTCGAACCTTAAATGAAAAAACTTTTGGAGACGCTTATCCATTACCTAATATCATTGATATACTAGATTAATTAGGGAGAGTGCAATATTTTTCTATATGCGATCTCGCATCCGGATTTCATCAAATAAAAATAGATCCTGACGACAGTCACAAACCGCTTTTACAACCCCTTTCGGACATTATGAATTTGATAGAATGCTTTTCGATTTAAAAAACGCTCCGGTTACTTTTCAACGCTTAATGGATTTAGAATTAACAGGATTACAAGGCGAAGAATTATTCGTATATATGGATGACATAGTTATTTATGCTAAGTCATTAGAAGAACATGAAAGGAAATACAACGCTTTAATAGAACGTCTTCGAGGAGCTAATTTAAAACTACAGCCTGACAAATGCGAATTTCTGAAATCGGAAGTAACATATCTAGGACACATAATTAGCAAAGATGGAATAAGGCCAGATCCAAAAATATTAGAAGCAGTAAAATTATTTCCGAGACCGAAAACGCCAAAAAACATTAAACAATTTCTAGGACTTGCGGGATATTACAGACGTTTTATACCCAATTTCTCTAAATTTGCCAAACCGTTAATAGCTTTATTGAAAAACAACACAAATTTCGAATGGACATCTGAACAAGAAGAATCATTTCAGATCTTGAAACAAGAGTTATGCAAAGAACCTGTAATGCAGTATCCTGATTTCTCGAAACCATTCATATTGATGCTTCAGGAATAGCCATAGGCGGGATTCTATCACAAGGGGAGATAAACAGAGATCGACCGATCGCATTCGCATCACGTACTCTAACAGATAATGAAGTAAAATATGACACTTACGAAAAGGAAGCTCTAGCCATAGTTTACTGCGTAAAGCATTTTAGACCCTACTTATATGGAAGAAAATTTACTTTAGTTACCGATCATAAACCTTTAACGTGGTTCAAAAATGCACAAGACGCAAACATGCGAATACTACGCTGGAGATTGAAACTAGCAGAATACGATTATGATGTTGTATATAAAGCTGGAAAAACTAACGTAAATGCAGATGCATTATCGCGAAATCCCGTAAATCTCATGGAGATAGAATGTAATATTATAAAAGATAAGCCGTTGAATCTTAATAATTCGCAAGATACAGAAAAAATTTCTAGAATGTTAGAAGAATCCGACGATGAGGGAGAAAGCGAAGACGACGATTTTCATTTATACCTTTCAGACACCGAAACAGATGAATCGCTTTACGACCATGCTAATGCTACACCATCTACCGAAGAAAACGAACCACCATCACCTAAACGAGATCGAATACAAACCAGAAGCCAAACTATAAATCAAAAAGAACGAAGCGAAAATTTTCAAGATATAGAAAGAAGAACAGACCCGTCAAACAAAAACAAAGATAAAGAAGAAGAAGAAGGAGAAGGACACGATGAAGAAGAAATTATCAATCTAAATTTACGGAAGGCAAGAATAAAATCCATTGAAAATAAAAGTAATGCCATAGAAAGTCGCGAATTATTATTTTTACGAAGAGATAACGTAATGTATTTTGTTGACACCAACGAAAAACCCTTAGACTTAGGCTCACAAAAACTCTTTGAGCGAAATAGTCTCCCAAATCTTGGATCCCTTATTTTAGGTAAATCAAAGGCCATAAAATATAAAAACTACTTCCACATAGCTCTGCCTATTATGGAAGAACAACAGGAGGGTCCTACAATGACTCTAAACAAATATCAATCGCCATAAATAATCTACGTGACATCATTCAAAATTTAAAATTAGAAACAATTAGTATTGCAAAAACAGAAACAATTAATAATGTACCATGGAATAATATTAAATCACGACTTCTGTCAATATTCGTTAACATAACCCACTAAATTGATTATATGTAACGGATTAGTCAAATATCCACCTAAAGATCTATGAACTGTTATTATTGGAGAGATGCACTGTTTACCCACAGGAGGACACCGTGGCGTTACGAAGACTTACAATAGAATAAAACATAATTATTATTGGGAGAACTTGAAAGCTGACGTTCAAAGATACATCCAGCAATGTTGTTTACAATGTCAACTCAAAAAACTCGTTCGAGTCAAAACTAAACAGCCTATGATAATTACAGACACCCACCAGGATCTTCTTTCCATATCCATAGCGACTTTCGACAAAATCGCTATGGATATCGTAGGACCATTACCGAAAATCGAAAGAGGTAACGAATATATTCTGACGTTACAAGATCAATTAACAAAATATTGTATGGGAATACCGCTACTGAATCAGACTTCTGAGATCATCGCAAAACCTTTTGTAGATCGATTCATTTGCGTACTTGGAGCACCGAAGGCGATATTAACGGATCAAGGACGAAACTTTATTAGCGAATTATTAAAAAAGATTGCTAAACTATTTAAAATTCGCAAGTTTCGAACAACAGCCTTCCATCCTCAATCAAACGGATCTTTGGAGAGATCTCATCATGCACTGGGAGAATATTTAAAACAATATGCAAACGAACAAAAGCAGTAGGACAGATGGGTTGGTCTTGCAATGTTCAATTACAACACTAGCGTACATGAAGCAACTAAGCATACTCCATACGAACTAGTTTTTGGCAAAATAGCAAGAATTCCATCCAACGAACCCCTTACTTTAGAAGATAAACTAGCAAGCTACGACGAATACTTAGTAAATCTCGTTACACAACTTCACGCTATTCAAGGAAATGCTCGCGATAATGTTATTCAAGCAAAAACTAAATAAAAAATTCATTATGACAAGAAAATAAATCCACAGGTTTTTAAGCCTGGAGATCAAGTATTTTTATTGAAAGGTCCTGGTTGAAAGGAAACCTGGTAAATTCGGAGATCAATATACCGGACCTCATGAGAACTTCTTAACAAAAATAACATAAAAATTAAGATAAAGAAAAATAGTCGAATAGTACATCCTAACCGCTTACGAATTTCACACATCAAGCCAAAAAAGATCAAGTTTAAAAATCCAATAACTAAACAATAATTAAATGCAATTTCAGATGGACCCCAGAGCCAGAAGACTAATTGCAATAATATTACTCCTAATAATGCAGTTTCTTCGAACGTTCGGAATAATAGGATACGATTGTGGGTCATCGTCAGCGAATCTAACGACTCTATCTTTATTAAATATAGAAGAGTTCGACATCCCTCAAAAACGAGTTAATTCTAGTTCAATTTACGTACAATTACTGCAAATTAATGATTTCAAATCAACTCGAGTCATCCAATGCAAAGTTGAGATCGACAGATTAATTAGAAAATGTGAAATGTTCTCCCACACCATGGATGTGCATAATGGAAAATATTCTTACATTGAACCAATAATCCGCCAAACTTGTAGACGTATGCATGACTACAGCAGCTATCAACTGGGAAACATGCATAACTGGTTTAAAATCAAATACAACTACCGCACGCCCAGTAACACTGGCCGGAAGACCAATAGGCCGGATCCATAAGAGTCAGAATATGATTCTCCAAAACATTTACCGTAGATAACGACGGACCCTTATGGAAGTGGATATCCTTGTAGGATCAGTAAAAATTACATTACACTACATTACATTACACGATTACACCGCGGATGTGCGAATTAATAGTAACCAATTACAACTCAGATCAGGTATGACTTGTGAATTTGGCTCTGTAGAATGTATAGACATAGAAGGAGATACATACTGGGACCCAGTTCCTGTCGGTCCTTGCAAATTTTCCGACTACGGTATAATATATGAAGGATATGCCGACAAAATAATTGACGTCAAACAGTCTATTCTCTCACTACTCAAGACATAATATTTGTTTTAACCAGCATAGGGAGACATGAAGTGTGTGGATATTCATTAATACGAACAGAGCATCCTAAATTATTAATTTTCGAAACCGTACGCGGCATTGTAGTTTTTAATAAACAAACTCGCACTTCTAACTTGGATATCTTCGCATATATGAACTCAAAATTTGTCTACGTGGAGAAACACATTCGTACTCAAATCAATCAACTTTATCATGATATCCTGTTACAACAATGCAATCTGGAACAAAAAATGCAGAATGCTTTAGCTATCGCTACATAATCCCCAGATATTTTTGCATATCACTTAATGAAAGGACCTGGATATATGGCTCTATTAGCTGGTGAAGTAATTTACATAATAAAGGCGTACCCATCGAAGTAACACTCACTCGAACAGAGCAATGCTATAATCAATTACCAGTAACTCGAGAAAATCAAACTTACTATTTAACTCCTCAAACTCATATATTATTACGACAAGGCATTCAGACAACATGTAATTCCTTCGCGCCTGCTATGTATCTCTTAGGAGATGCATGATATAAATTAACACTCAGACCGGTAGACACCTTACCATCTACCATCATGAAACCATTAACAAAGCCTACATGGAATATATTAGCCCAGGATCACTTACCACCAGTGGCATATACACAGAAACTGACTTAAATGATCTCAGAGATCATATAATGTTCCCAGCAGAATGACCCGCACTTTTAAATACTGTAGCCCGAAGAATCATGGGAAAAACCATCTCTTTGGAAGGAGATTCCATCTCCAACTTATTAGATAAAAATACAATCGAGAAAATAGCTTTATCTACATGGAAAAAATTTTGGAGTAAATTCTTGATTTTCGGAAATATTAGCGCGGGATTACTCGGAATCTATTTGACCATAAGAATTAATTAAACTAATATTGGATACAATAGTACATGAATATGCCTTGCATACAGTATACGGATGGTCACTATATTTATTAGGGGCCATCTGGGACTCTCTAACCCATCTATTATTACACTTAAGAACAAGACTACCACCACAAAAAAGGACACCTACAGCACCAACCTCTGAATCCCAATCCAGCAGGACGTCTGAGACGGCTCACTTCGAAAACTGTACAATACCAATGCATGCTTACCCCTCTCTCCCTTCAAAGGAGAATATCTCTTATTCACTTCAGATCAAGGAATCAAAATCTTAAAACAAATATAACATTATTCTGAACCACACCCTGACATTTCAAAAAAAAAGAAATTTATTTGTGTGTACATATATCTTTCGCATTCCAACAATAAAGAATCAACCAAACTCTATTATCATAAACAATTTTAACCATTCTACAGAATAAAAGAAAATATGGAGATCAAATGCATCGAGACAAATCTTTTAACCCGAGGACGCTTGGACGTAACCATAGTTAAGGTGGAATCGCCACTCCTCTTCTGCGTCCAGTTAAAAAACGGCGAGAAAGATCCAAAAGAATTAGAGGAGGAACTAGAATTCCGAATGGCTAGGAAAGCGACCTATCTACAGATCTGGCCCGAAGATTTTAAAGAAAACATGCCCGTCGCAATAAAAGATTGCAAATCCTGGAGACGGGGCATTGTAAGAAAAATCAATAGGACGAACTGGATGATTAAGGTCCTAGGAGACTGGGGCCGATCAATCTGGCGGCATATGAATGAAGTCTATCTCTTGGAGGACAGATTCAAGGAGCTGTCTTGGCAAGCCATAATCTATGATTTAGCCTACACCGATCCTGTCCTGAACGTTCGAACTTGGCCAAAGGAAACCAAGGATCTCTGCCGACTACTTCTGGAAGGACGAAAAGGATGGATTCATATAGTCCGCCCCCTTAGTGAAGGAACAGCGCTAGTTAAATTAAACGTAGAGGAAATACACCCGAGTACTTCATCATACTCTCTCCGAAATGCGCTTATTTTACTGGGTCACGCCCAACTGAGTACTAGTGTAACTGTAGATGTAATTCCTACCGTATAAGCAAACGATAGAACCTTAAGAGAACATATTTAATACATTATATTATTAAACATCTCATATTATTGATCATTATCTTATGCATATACTTCATATAATCATTCTTATGTTAATCGACTATAAAAAAAATTTCATATACATATAAAATAAAATTAAATAAAATAAAATACATAAAATAGAATAAAATACATATAAAAATACATATAAAAAAAGAAAAAATATATATATATATTAAAATAATGAAAAATAATATAAAATTACATTATTTACTCAAGTAGGATATTCAAATTCAAATAAAAAGAAGAGAATGATTATATACATACATAAATACATAAATGTGTTATACATTATATTTTATAAACATTTTAATTATAATTATCATCGATCCTACATAAGACTGATATTCTTTTCTTTTTAGCACTCTAAGGAGCGCGAAAGTGGAACTGTTTTTTCTCTCATTATATTGCTTGATCATCAGAAAAGCCTGTTATTACACCCCCCCCTCCTTTCGCGGGCCTCCAAAATGCAATTCCTTGACAGACAATGAACAAATCACAACGATTATCGCAACCTAGCTAAACTTCGGTGCGTCACCATAACAAGAGACGACGTTTTCCAAGACATTATTAATTATCATAAGGTTTGCAAGGAATGTTTTATGGCAATACCATCGAACTACAAACAACAGTACATGTTAATACCACCGCATAGTTTGGTCCATAAATGCTCAACCGACCATCAAACAACGCACGATCTGTAGCATCGCGATTTTACGAGTCAGTCCTGCATGGACATGCCTATACTGTCTGGAAGAGTAGGGAAAATATACCGTTTCTAACTCGATTTTCCCATTGGTGCGAGAGAGAGCTCTGTAAGAGGGAGAGAGATAGAGAGGTATCTGAGGGGCGAGGAGACGGCGCGAGAGAGAGCTCCGCAAGAAGGAAAGAGACAGGGCGATATCCGAGGGGCGAGGCGACGACTGCGCGGGTGAGCAGGGGGTACGTAGGGCGAGGGGAGCCGCTCGCCGTCGGATGGATAAACGGAGGATCGCGACGTCGCGCGGCGGGGGAGAGGTTCGGGGCGAGAGCGAGAGGGACAGAGTCGCCGCGAGCGAGGGAGAGAGGGAGAGAGAGCGCGTCTGGAGCGTCCTTAGACGCGGCGCTCTAGAGGAGAGCAATAAGCGGCGTTTCTGTCACCTTGGATGCCCGTGATGTATCGGGAGAGCACGTTGCGCGTAGAGGTCATCGTTTTCGTTTCATACAAGAGTTTATCGCGTCGTTCAAATTTTAACCTAAATGCACACGCCGTTTATAAATAGGAGTACGATTCATCGGGAGAACATGACGCGGATGGAGGCGTCTCTCATCGACGGAGGCGATTGATCCTTCGTCCCCGTGGAGACGAGAGCGCGTCGGAGGGGAGAGAAGGGTTCGCTCCGAGAGGCGAGGATCTCGTCGCGCGCGCGATATCGCGTTCGTCGGGCGCGCGTTTCCTTCTCGAATC